>VZRU01011958.1:5961-66030 GCA_013398155.1 Pedionomus torquatus | reverse complement strand
TGACCTTTTTTTTTTTTTTTTTTTTTTTTTCATAAATACTTGCTACAACCTCTGGTTTGTTCCAGTGACTTAGTGATTTCATCTTTTGCTGTATGACTTTTTTAGTAATATACTAGGAATTTTTTTCATTCCTTTTTGTTCTTCAGTTCAGACTGAACAACTCAGATCCTGGGCTTCCCTGGAGCTTCAGCCATGTTATTTTCTTGTTTTTGCTGTTCCATCTCAGCTATAAATTGCATTTTCTGTCTTTTTCTAGCAGGGGGCTGAGCTGTTCTTGTCCTTCTTCTCCCCACCTTTCTTTTGGTTAATTTGATACTTTTTCCACTGGAGATAGTTTATCAGCTTCTTAAGCATTCTGTTATGTTTTATTGACCCTATTGTCTGTCTTGCTATTTAATAAATCTGGCCCAGTGCCTTCCCAATAGATTTCCTATGCCTCCTTTGCGTACAGGAGAATCTTTTCTTGTTGGTTTCAGTTTGTTTGGGCCGATGGGTTCTTCCCTGCTGTTTGACTGGCACATCATGATGTTGTTTCCGTCACTTTTCTCCAACCGGACTATCTATTTGGCTGTCATATTCTTCCAGAGCTCCAACTATTTTCTAAATGTTAGTCCTGAATTTTTTCCAGTCTCCCCATTAGCTTCCTCTCAGGGATGCAAAGTGATTTTCTCCAAGGGCATCCTGAGTCTTAAGCTTTCTAGCCACACACACATATTTATCACAAAAAGCTCTGTGGTGTCAAAGATTATTCAATTGGTTGTGACAGCGTGACTTAAGGAGTCTCACTGCTCCACTACCAAGAAATGGGTACTGAGACAGACTGAGAACTATCCTGCGTGTGCCTGAGGCAGGCTTAAACGCTGGGTTTTTTGAAGTGGCACAAAGTGTGTGAACCTCTCTAATGCCCTTGTGACCGCTAACCCTGATTGATGGCAACACTGTACAAAACCAGTGTTACAGACCCATCTGGAGACTGACTAGTTCAGTCCCCAAGAAAGAGGATCCAACCAGGTTTTACATAGTGAAAACAGAAACACTGAAAAAGAGAACAAAAAATTCTCTGGCACTGAAATGTAAAGTCATGTTCCTAAAACATTTATATGCTTATATTTTCCACCAGCATGCTGTAGGGAGCAAGGTCTGGGAAGCTGAAGGACAGGCATAAACACTTGTATGTTCTTCTGAAATCTGTACAGAATCATATCTCTTTAAACGCATGGTGTATGCACTGTAATTTGTATGGACCTGTGGCTCAGATTTTCTCAACTGGATCTTTCATAATTCTCATCCAGGTTCTGCCACGCATCGTCACGATCAAATCCTTACTTTGCAAACATCTCCGTAGAAGCCAATAGAATAAGTCACAGAGAGAAGTGATGCTGCATGTCTGAACTGGAGCCTGCATCAAGCTGGGCAAGTCACTAACCTTCTGCTAAGCTGACACGTCACCTCTTGTGAGCTGGATGTGCTGTTTGTGCAGTGAGTTCATCTATTACAATCTCAGCTTTGTACAGTAGGGTCAGAGCAAAGTGCTGCGTGTGGAGGATCAGTTTTCTGCACAGGCTTCCTTTTTTGTGCTTTTGTATTAATGAGTGAATGAATGCAGTTCCTTTAATCAGTTTATTTCCTGGGCTTATATTTCCTCTTCTTATAAGCCTTTGCATTCCTTACTCATTTCACTCTCCAAACATCTCACTTTAATTTGTCCACACAAAACTCCTAGGAGGTAAGATTGTAGCTGAAAATTGGAGGGTTGAAATTACTTCAGTAAACTTCCATATGCAGTTTGTGGGAGGACAGGGACAGAATTTAGGATTTTAGAGTTTTGGTACCAACACTATTTCCACTAGTGCTCCAGTTATTTGGGAGAGGTTTTCTTCTGGATATTTGCCTTATTTGTCTTTCAGGACCTCACTGTTGAGCTTGATTTAGTGCAGTCCCACAGTCCTCCTTTTAAAGATGTCTTTCACAGCGCTTTTATGAACTTGTGAATTTTGTTCCCTCCTGTGATACAGGAACACCAAGACTGCAGAACCGCAGGATGGTTAAGTTTGGAAGGAATCTATGGAGGTCATCTTGTCCAATCCCCCTATTCAAGCAGGGCCACCTGAAATCCCTTCTGGTCAATGTCCAGATGACCTTTTACTATCTCTGAGGATGGAGACTCCACAACCTCCCTGGGCAACCTGTTCCAGTGCTCTGTCACTCTTACAGGGAAGAAGTTTCCTAATGTTCAAAAGGAGCCTCCGGTGTTTCCGTTTGCTTCTGGTCCTGTCAATGAGTACCACTGAAAAGAGACTGGCTCTGTGGTCTGCATTCTCTCTTCAGGTATTTATACACATTGATAAAATCATTCTGAGCTGTTTCTTCTCTGGATTGAACAGTTATAGCTCCTCAGCCTTTCTTCATAGCAGAGGTGTTCCAGTCGTTGCATCATCTTTGGACTTTCTCTAGCAGTTCTCACTCATACTGGGGAGCCCAGAATTTGTGCTGCAGTTGTCTCAGTGGTGTGGAGTAAAACAGAAGGATCATTTCCCTCTATCTTCTGGCAATACTTCTCCTAATGCAGCCCAATATATCATTACCCTTCCTTGTGGCAAGGGCAATTATGTTATTCTGTTTTTAAGGAGAGTTTTAGGGTAGTATCTTCTCTCCTGACATGTGAATGTTTGTAGGTCTGTGCTCTTAACTAAAAGAAGAGAGAAGCTTTAGACAGAAATATTTATTTTGAACATTAAGTTAGTGCATTTAAAAAAGTATTAGTAAGCGTAATAAAACCTTTAGGGAAATCTGACAGAAAATATTTTAGTTGTGTTTCTTAACTTTTTACTTCTTTGGATTTAGTGATGCCATAATTTCAACAGTTTTGGAGATTCCACAGTATCTCAATTTTCAGTGGAAAAAGGGGTTAGAAGAATGCTTTTCAGGCATCTGTTTTAAAATAAAATAATATAAACACTTTTTCTCCCTTTCTTTTATTGGGCAACCAGAAATGTTACATAGCTGCAGACTGCCAAAGCCACTCCCTCTAGAGAGCCTGTGCAATAGGTTTTGATTTGTCCCTCTGGATTTCACTTTTTGAATAGTGTTGTTTTTACAAGAATAGGATGTAGCTTATTAGTGGAATTGTCAATCTTTTGTGTGGCTGAAAAGGAGACAACAGAACAAGGAATTTGACTGCCAGGAACTCCCTCAATAAAACCTGGAGGCAGCATCATTCTCTAGGTTGTATGGAGTCATATGCAGAGATCTTCAAGAAGACATCTGGATTGTATTGCTGGAGTCTGTGATAGGTCTATTAAAATGTGCAGGAAATGGAAGAGGGGATTCTTGCTAGATCATGTATCATGTGCCAAGCTGGGAAATTGCACAGCTGATTTATTTAGTATTCAGTATTTGTTTGAATTGATACACCTATGTATCTATATCAATCAATCAATGCAGTTAAACTTCTGATGTATTTCTGAGGACTGGGTCATACTGAAGGTTTGTTATTAACCAAACGCCAAGGTTAATGGTAAGCATGAATCTCCTGTCACTGGACTGTAAATTGACCACATCAATGAAAATGACCAAACAGAATACAAAAGGAAACTTTGAAACACACTGCGCTTTTTGCACTTTTTTTTTTTTTTNCTTTTTTTTTTTTTTTTGATAGTAATGCAAACAAGGATCAGAGTTGAATGTGAGGGCAGGAAAAAAGAACATTTGAAGGCAAAACATAGAATGAAACACTGTTCCTTAGAGACAATGGAAAATCTCTGTTGAAGTAAATCACTGACAGACAGAAAAGGAGGACAAAGAAGAGGGATGTGACAAGAGATAAAAGGTGGTCAGACTGGATGGGACTTTGAGCAACCTGGTCTAGTGGGAGGTGTCCCTGCCCAGGGCAGGGGGGTTAGAATTTGATGATCTTTAAGGCCCCTTCCAACTCTAACCATTCTATGATTCTATGGTTTCTAAGTGCCATGGGTAGGTGATGCAGGCAGCATTGTGCAAAGTGTTCCTGGGCAAAATCCCAGTTGGGTTTGGAAAGACTCCTTTAAGTCCAAGGCTATTTCAGATAATCTGACAGAAGTCTGATTAAAGGCTGAAATCAGCAGGGAATTGTTGAACTTCTCTCAGCTCAAAAGGCTTCACATATATTTTGAGATGACTTTTAGGCAGAGGCTACTTGTCTGTGCATCTCTGGAACTCCCATCCATGTGGGCTGCCATGGACTTACCTCTACTAAGCGCTGCAAGCATAAGCATTAGAAGCAGAAGACCTGTATCCTGCTCTCACCTCTGCCTCTAGTTTGTTTCTTGATTTTTTTGGTAACTTACACAATTACATCTCCAAGAGTTGGCTTGCTTGTTTGTATGATGTGTGATAACCTCTTTATAAACTTTACTTCACAAAAGATTGTACTTGTAAAGGGATATTATGACATAGTGTGTGGGGGCTAGAAACTAGGTGGCTTTAAGTAATTAACTGATTTATATCCAAAGGTTATATATGGAACCTATTTATACTATTAATGGTGAATAGGAACTTCACATTATTTAGAGGTCTGGATTGATATTTTTCTGTAACTCTTTCTTTTGATTTTATTCTGTCATCAAAATCTTGACAGGCTTATCAGTACATTGTCCAGATTTCTACAACAAATAACTGACTTACAAGCATGGAAAGCCCACTTAGAAGTTGTTGCCCTTTTTTTTTTTTTTTTAATGATGCATTCTTCATTACATACATTTTAAACAAAAGCACTGTATATACAGCTTGTTCCTACTGCATTGGGGTTTCCACTCTTGTTTTAAAATTCCACTTTGTGCTTACAATTGAACCGAACCATAATACATTTTTAATAATAATAAAAAATTTTATAAGGATACAAGGAATAAAATAGCAGAGGGTTGTAGGATGATATTAATGCACTATGCTTTTCATATGGTTTGTAGAAATTGCCACTTTTAATCATAACCACACATCTCCAAAGCCCTGCTTGGTTTGAAATAATTTAGTGCTGCAAAATCAGTCATGAAGGTTCCTTGACCTGAAAATTTGCTAGTTTAGACAGTGGAAGAACAGACCTAGCAAACATAAGTTTGAATTGAAATGTTCTAGGATATAATAAATAAATTCTGTTAAACTGAGTAAAGCCTTTTCAAGAATACATAAAATCTATTTGTACAGCTTTGACTAGAAGCTTTCTGCAGGACAGGTTTGAAATATAGCTTTGTGAGTGAATTTCAGTGATTTATTGAACTGGTTCTCATTCTATGAGAGCGGTGAAAAATTTTATGTATCCAAACCTGGGCATTATAAGGAGATCTTTCATGCTCTGATATTTACAGTAAGTTACAGTGTATGCCTGCAATATTAAAAATAAAGAGCTTATCTTGTACAACAAGGACTTCACAATCTCATCTGCATAATTTTAAAGATTAATTTTGGATTAAAGATTTACTCTACCTTAATAAAAATCATAGCCAGTAGTCACTGTCATCTTCACTGCATGCTCTCTTTTTTAAAAAGTATCCCCAGATGGTACATAACATGGAATGAAACTTGAGCTGTCTAAAAGCTGATTCAGTTCAAGGCTCATAACCTGACTGCTGTTGAGCATGAGGATTTGTATTTCTTCACAGGTGGAAGATTCTAATTTCTCAAACTTAATTTCCCATTAAGTTTCAAATGCCGAGCAGGATCAGGAAGGGGAGATGCAGTTGTCTGAACATTTTTGGGAGGAAAAAGAATGAACTGCCCTAAGGAGCTGAAGTGTCTCATCAGTTACTAGAATTTCCTGTTGAACTGTTGTAGAAGGTAAGCATGTACCTTTAAGGCATATGGGTTGATGTCAGGCTCAAGTAGTACAGAAGTTTGAAGGATGATGGTTATTGACCAGTACTAGTCCTACCTGACACAGCCAAAGGACTGACTTTTTGTTTTCATAAATACTCTTGGTCTAATCCCCACTGGCAGCCCAGTCTGTTGAATATTTCACATGTGGATCTGTTTGTCCACTGACATCACAGGAAAAAATCCCATATAACCAAAAAGACTTGGGAAAAAACATCAAAATGAAGATGTTCTAACACAATAAACACTTCTGGGTTTGGTTTCTAATCATGATTTGGATGTACATTCCTAGAGATAGCCTGAATCATAATATGGCTTTCTACTCCCCGTTTCTCTTGCATGTTTTTGGGTAACTCATTAATTTACCTCCCTTCTAGTTCTTAACCATATAAGAAGTTTTATGAAGGTTTTGTATAACAACGTGGAGCTCTGGAGCAGTTATGTTTTAAAACTTGTGCCACCTTTGTTTTTTACTAATCTTTTTAATACTCCTGCCTTAATTTCAGCATCTGCTGTCAAGGCTTGGAAGGAGATGGTGCTTGGCACTGCATTTGAAATATGCAGAGTGAAAAAATGTATAAATGATCTGTCACAGCTTGGATACTCTTGTTTAATACTGAGGGGTAAAAAATGGCTGTTCTGTTGCATTTCCCCATAACAGAGTTTGACAATGTACACAGGAAAAGGACAGTTCAAAACTTGTATGCTTTAGTTACCTTTCTTCAACCTCCTCATTTATCTTTATAGTTTAATTTTTAAATATTTCATTGCATCTTGGTAATACACTTAAAATATAGCTCGGCTTGAAATGCATAAACTGTATTATTAATATCCCATTATTTTATGGTTATACAAGAGCAGATTTGAATTGTCACTTTAAATCAGACCATAAGTCAAAGCAAAGATCTTAACAGGCTGCTTAGGTCTGTATCTTCACTGAATTAAACAGTAATTTGGCAGTCTCTTCTGCTAAATGTAGTGAGATAGCGAGTTAGTATGATGTGCCCAGGCAAATATGTTGTGTTGCAATGATGGAAACAATTCCCTGTGGCAATTGCACTGGCAGCTGAGTTGATTCTTCTTGATACACTGATTCAGCATGTTCTTAATGTTGAGGATGCGTTTTAGAAGGTCCTGATGTGAATTCTAGGAATTGGGCTGAATATCATTTGTGTCACCCAAGATAGTCTTCCTATATTCTTATGATATTTGTTCCTCGTAGTCCATTAAAATACCTTTACTGTGAAATGTATCTAGTTGGAAATGATATCTAAATTGTGTGCTATTTTTGAAAACACTTAGTATCCATAAATGGCTGCTTATACATGATAGGGAATAGACCCTCTACTTTATAAGGACACTTAAACTCCATTACCTAGCACTGCTGCCTTTGACATCCAAATAATTCTCTAGATGTCTCACCATCAGCACTTTTGTAAATCCAGAAAACAGCTACTATATGTGAGCTGAGAAACTGAGCGTACTCACCGCAATGCATGAGGTGCATTGAGCCTTCATGTGAACCACATCCAAGTGGGATTTGCCTGTCACATAATACAGAATCACTCCCGATTCTGTATCTCCAGGACTTGGGAGACTGAGGGACTGAAATATGTTGTAGATGTCCTTGTTTTTTATTTCAACTATTGATTTAGATCTTGAGAGTATCTTACAAAGTGAAAAAGTTCTGTTGCTAAAATCCATGCTGTAAATGAAGTGATGGTGTTACTAATGTCCTAATGCAGATATAAATGTTTTGCTTAACTCGTTTTTGTAGTTTACTGAGGAGAAAGGTCATTTTAGATGGACAAATATGCTTGTACTTAAAATGACTAAAAAGTCTTTTTGCCATAAGAGAGTTTTCATTAGGTAATGTAAAATTTTCTGCAGATTTGCTTACAATAATATTTCTTCAGACACTACCGAATAAAGCAAAATAAATAGAAAATACCACTGCTGGTCTTCTGTGTTCTGTTCAAATGAGGCTATCTTTAGCACTTTTCCAACTCCTTTACTCATTGTCCATATAAGACAAAAATACCCTTCTAGGCAGTGAAATGTGAAGATGGAAGGTGAAAAGAAAAATTCTCTGTGAAAATATAAGCCACATTTTTCTGGGTTTTCATGGTTTTGTTTTTTTGTTTTGTTTTGTTTTCATTGACTTAGGGAGACATTTGTGTATTGTTTATGTTCCTGTACTTGATTGCTATTTAAAATGTGTTCAATATACAATATTAATTCTGTTTTAGAACAGAAGTATAGTTCTTCCACAAAAAGCAAGTTGGTGGTAAAAAAGCAAATCCCTTAAGAGTAGCCATTATAGAAGACTTGTGTCTCTCCTGGGATTAAAGAAGTAGTTTTTACTTCAAATTAGAACTTGAATTTTACTGGAAACAAAGACAGTATTTCAAGAATTACTAATATTGGAGAGAGGATGATAAATCAATATATTAAGCAACTATATGTGACATGCAGGGAAATCATACAGATAAATATACAAAAATAATGATATAATGTTGTGTTTCTCTTATTTCTTTACTGCATATGGTTTCTATGAATGCTACCTCAGATCTCCCAAACGTGATTAGGATTTCAGTCTTGTTGTCAAGTTAGGTGAACAGCAAGGCAGGAAACAAGTATCATTAAACTGCTGCCTGTTAAAGGGAGAAACAGAAGCAGCCAGATGCTGCCATCTTTGGACCTAAAGACTTTTTATTTTCTTATAGTAGAAGTGCACACTTTCAACCTCTTCAGATGTCCTTGACTTCATTTACAGTGAAAATATTCAGCTATACTGATATTTTGTGAAAAACACTCAGTAACTGCATTTCTTAAGTTTTCTTTGTCACCATTTTACTGCTTTTGAAAGTGTGCTTAGGAGTCTCTTCTCTTGAGAAAAAGCCACATTTTGTCAGTCTTTCTGTGGCACAATACCACTTCATAGTTTCTTACAAAAGGGACATCTCTGTGCCTTGATTCATGGTAGCAGTTATCTATAAATCCATCACTTGGAGTTTTCAACAAAAATATACTTTTTCACCCATGATGAAGTTGAGATGCATATCCTTGTTTTACCTTGTAAGGACTTTTTCCTGTCCTGTGCTTGTAAGCTTCTTCAGAAAACTGCATTAATAAAGAAAAAGGGGACAAAAGGAAAAAGGAACAATCTCCCCCTCACACCTTCATTGCATTCATTTTAAACATAGGATCTTACCCGTCTCTTCAGAGGTTATATTTCTATTTCCCCCCATAGAATAGGCAGGATTATAGAAGAATTTTTAGATTCCCTAAGTTTTGTCCTGGCTATCTACCCACTAACAAAATGCCAGTTTTGTTACATCTGTGGCCATCAATGAGAGAGGAAGGTACAGCTACAGAAGTTAGCTGAAGCATCAGCACATGGGCCTGAAGAATAGAGAGGCTCTTTCAGGCAGCCAGTAGGGACCCCTGCCAAGAAAACCAGAGCATGTATTCTTTAGTTTGATAGGATTATTGTTGCACTACTGAAAAGACACAACATGATTTTTTTGATCTGGCTAGCGCTCTCTGGTAGATGATCCTCCTATGCTCCCTCAGAAATACTGGTTTGTCTGATACCAACTGCCACAGATGTGGCAACATATGGCCCTGGTTCATGAGACCTAACTACATTTGCATGAGACTGCACTGAGGCTCTGTCTTTAATGTATGGATGGACCTGGGAAATGACTGTTCTCTGTAGATAATCTTTTACCATGCAGGCATTTAATTAACAGTGTTTCCATACCTTAAAAAAAAAAATTAAAAAAAAAAATCTGATTTCCTATAGGTTTGATTTTTCTGTTTGATTTTGTTGTCTAAGAAAGTGTAAACTCTACTTGGAGCTTTCTCTTAGTGGAAGCAGGTATGAGAATTTGCCTTCTCTCATGGGTATTTCCAGTGTTTCTCTATTTTTTTCATAAAGTTGCTAGAAATCAACCTATCTTTCTGATCTTGGTCTTTCAAATTTAGTTCAAACCAGTCAGTGGTCTCAAAATTTATTGAGGGTGACAAGTGTGGAAGTAGGCACAAGCAAGAAGCACTATCATAGTGGAAAACTGGAGCAAAATCTAATAAGAAACCTTGTGCACACCAACTATTTTATAATTTCATAATGCTGAAGATCTGGATGGGCAGAGGAGGGAAGCTGCTAGCCAGCTGGCAAGTTGAAAATAGTATGTAGTACAATATCCCAGAGTCAGCATACTTAGTTGGGTTTAGTGTCTTGTAGAGAATCCGATGGGTTCCTTTCCTGTGAAATAGCACTTTTTAAAAAAAGTCTTTATTTTGCTTCTGGTGTTACCGTGGCTAGTAAGTAAGTCCATTTAATTTATTTATACCTTATTTATAGTGTGCTAGAAGATAAGTAAATGGCCTAATGACTGCTGCACATTTCAGCTGAGCACATAAATCTTTCCCAATGTTGGGGTATTTTAAACATTTGAGCTTTTTTATAAGACCTGCATGTAAACTCCAACTTTGTTTTCTCTGAGTTGCTTTTTAAACTTAGAATAGGTATGTTAAGTCTTTAGATATTTTTCCTAATGTAATGGAAATGAGGTGGTCATATATGTTTTTGGAATATTGGTTTTGTTATCTTACAAATGTGATAGTGATTAGTGACAATCCATCAATTCTGATGACCCTCAGCCTTCTTATATCTCAGCAGGTATAAGAAATATGAACAAATGTATGTTAACAGGAAAGGAGGTTTTCTTAAGCCTGTCTGTTTATAATTTGTCAATGCAGTAGGAAATCAAATATAATCTATGTATAATAAATTGAGCTGACATTCCCCAAACAAAGCTTATTACTCAAGAGTGGCAAAGCACTGGCTGTAATAGCGGCTTCAGCACTGACTCATTACAAGAGTGGCTCAGTGCCAATTGCCAATTTTCATTTGCAAAGAGCCCTCAGAACCTGTTCCCTTACTGGGAATAGCTGCTGTTTTGTCCTCAATTGAGTACATTTCAGTCCTGTATCTTTTGCTCTTCTTGGCATATTAAAAGTTAAAGATTCTTCTGCCTTCACGAGCTCGGAGAACATCTTGTATGCAATATTAGTTTAGTTTGCAATGTTAGTTTAGTTATACGGGTTTTATTTGTTCCTTTTCTCCCTCAAAATCTCCTCTCCTTCAAGTTCCAGAACCAAATGATTAGTGGCTCCAGGGCCATGCTACATTGCAGCCTTGCCTTCAGATCTACACTGACACTCAGTGTCATATAAGGGCACATGTGAATTAGAGTACAAAGCCATCACTGTGATTATGTCACATATATAAAATATACAAAGCCATTATACAAATCTGCTTTTGCCATATCTATATTAGCTAAAAGGTTAACTTGGGGCTCTGCTTCAGGACTAGAAATAGCTTTTCTTTGCTTTGTTTTTATGACATGCTGTTTTTGTTTTTGTTTTTAGAAAAGTTTTTTAAGGCCAGTGTTTTCAAAAACTGATTTATTTGCCAGTTATTCAGTTGTGCATCATGGGCCAGCAGTGGTCTCTATCACTTCCAATTCAATGCAAATTGCAATACTAAAAGTATTACCCACTGGTGAAATACTGTTTTCTAACTTTCTAGGGCTCAAAGTTCAGACTCTTAGCTATTTACACGAACAGAAATGCTTCTGTAAGTTAAGTGGATGTGAGACTTCATTGATCAATATTGTAGTTGGTTTGGAAATGCCTGTGACATTGCCAGCTTGTCTTTTGGGAAGTCACCTCAATTTTCACAATGTTTATGTCCTTCAGCCATTATGTTTCTTTAGTCATGAGAGTCCCAGCTAACCTTAACTGAATTTTTAATAAAAAGCGTGTCAGAGGAAATTTGGAACCACCTTCCAAACCAGGAAGCAGACACAAACGTACGAAAGTAGCCCACTTGTGCTACTTTTTTGATCCAGCTGGCATCTGGGGGAGACCTGTGTGATATTTCTGGTGGGCAACACTAACCTGGTATGGCACAACATTACATAAGGTAACTTTAAATAGCAGTGGTGAATAACGTAGTCAGTGTAAACTCTTCATAATTCTAGAATTTGTGAGGTTGTCTTATAATTTTCTTAAATAGGTGCTGTTGTTTATTTTACAGACTGAATAATAAATGATTAAAACTAGTATTTGGAATTCCAGCCACGCTCCTCAGCCATTAGCAGAGTATGTGTTGTTTTCGCTCTCTGAATAAATGAGCATAGCTCTTAATTACTTTTTCTCTTCCATTTCCAGAGTCTTCACAGATGAAATCCGCAGTCTAACGTGCTACTTTGCTAGTCTTGAGGGCTCTGGTAAGGAATTTTGGTAGTAAGGTCATCCTGTCATGAATTGTCCCCTATACCATGTAAAATAATACCAGGAAGGCAAGTTTTGTTGATTATAAAGCTTTATAAAGCAAAGTAAATTTCTTTTCTGAAAGGTGATTTAGTGCCTGGTATGGGTGGCTCATATTTTTCTCTGTATGGGATTTTGGAAATGTTACCCACTTGTGATGTGAAGCACTGTCATGTATCAAGCCCACTCTGCTATATGATCTACTGTCACATGCAGCAAAAATACTTACTTTTACCAGTTGTACTAATATGCATAAAAAGAAAAATACACTCTGGTATATCTCTCTTTGTAAAGGATAAAGATGCTTTACAGATAAAATGTTCCTTGTCTCTGATAACACTTCTGCAATATATTGAACAAGATTTTAACATGCTTATATGTATGTTTTAAATGAAATCAGAGTAATATCCAAAAGAAACACCAGAAAAAAAATAATACTGACCCTTCTGTTTTCCCTTTCTCACTCTTCATATTACAATGAATGTGTCTTTAGATGGCTGCATTTTCAGGAGCACTCCTGCAATGATTTTTTGAAATCTCTGTAAATACTGCACTTGTCATCACAAGTCCCTGCCTCCGAGAAAGCTCATGCGAAAAAGCAAAGGCTCATTGAAATCCTAAGGGGAGAAAATTCCAAAGGGGTTGGGTACAATCATTGTCGCCATTGTGCAATCACTGCTAATATGAATTCAAGTTAAAATTCAAATGAACACTTGCAGAAATGTTCACCCATCTCACACATTTTATATAAATATGAGATACAGGTTATTTATATACATGATGTAAATAGCATCAGTTTCTTGGCTCTCTTAAAATGGCTTGAAAAATGGAGTAATCGCTTCAGCTGACGAAGCTTTGCAACATGTAATTTACTATGGGTCCCATCACTTTTGAATATGTTGAGATTATGTTTGATGTATTATTGAAAATGTAACTCATTCATTTGAAATTCTTCTCAACTCTCAAACAATGAGAACAGTCGCAACAAAGGAAAGAGTGGAAAAAGAGGGAATGAATGTCTGACAAAACAGGCAGAATAGCCATCCGATAGACACCCTGGTAAAGGAATATTTAGATAGGCTGAAGTTGTTCGTTCTTTGTTGTATTTTTGCCTCTCTATATTTTGAGTATTTTTTTTTGTCTTCTGCTGTACATTCCTTGAGATTTATAGGTATTTTTATATGTATATTACTGTTGAACTACTGAAGGAGTTCATCTGTATGGAGAGTTATAACAGCCTTTTTACCTCCTCACCCAGCAGTGGAGTACCTACAGTGTAGATCACCTCTAAATACTCCCTTCCACATCAATGGATTCTGGGGGAAGGAGAAACGTAGGATTGCCCAGGGGGATGTGAGCCTCTGCTGAGTTTTCTTCCCCATGTGATTCAGTAGGGAAGATGAGCTTAGGTCTTAAAATGTTCTCCACAGGTCTTAGGTTCTTAGGTCTTTGAATGTTCTCCACAGGAGTCAGTTTTGTTTCACTGACCACAGAAAGTCTGTGTTAACTGAACTATGATGAATACTTCTGTTTATCACCCCTTAGCATCTTGTTGAACTGGGCTGGCATTATTAAGTTAGTCCTTTGATAACCATGTTAGGACACTTGTAAAAGCTGAACTGGGATTTATATCACTAAGCAAGATACAGTTTTTCTCCTAAACTCTGTGTTAGGATTGACTGTGGATTTTGGCTGGGGAATTCCCTGCAGCATGTAAAGACGGGCACTTCTTAGCCCACAGCTGTTGGCGGTAAAGCTGGCAAAAGCATCTCACAGGAGCAACATGATTTCTACCAGCAGATTGCAAGTTGGTTGCAGTTATTTTACACTTGTTTCTACTTGCCTGGTTTGTTGCTATTACCCCTAACAGATATAAAGCTCCACCTTTTCCTCTGTGCTATAATGTAATAAATAATCGTGAAAAGCTAGTAGATTTTACACTACTGCACTAATTTATTGTGTGCTGTTATCATGAGCAACAGCAAAACCTCTGAAGTAATGTTTGAAAAAGGAAGGAGCACAAATGAAGTTTCAGGAATAGCTTCTTGAAAGAGCACTGGGGAAAGGTTGATTTCCCTACCAACACCTCCTCACCAACAGGCAATTAGTGGCCTAGAAATTTGTGGCAGGAGTACAGTTCCGTGAATGATTGTAGCTCTTCTTTTTTTCTTTTTATTTTGAATTTGTCTGAGAAACTAAAACAAGAATTTTAAGAGACAATGCCAAAGGAAAATTGATATTGCATTTTATTTTCCACAAAACTAAACAAAGCCCAAAGCGTTTGTTGATTTCAGACCGAGTGGGATGTTTTGCTTTAATACACAATTAAATAATACATTTAAATTTCAATTGCATTTAACTGTTTTTAAATAGCTAAAATGTCAAAGCAAAACATGCTAACAAAATAGTGCAGCGTTAAAATGCTTATCAAATCTGCTGGTTGCTAGCCGCAAAGAAGAAGTTAAATTCCATCCAAAGTCTCAGATGATGTTTTTGAAGTTGTGTTTTCCAGGAAGTGTGATCTAGTCTTCATGGATAGAGACAAAATTTCTGTCTTTTGCATTCTGCACATTTAGACAAAATTGTTGTTCTGCAAAGTGTGTTCTTGTTACTTAACCTACTCTCCCTTCTTGGTCTCTGTTTTGTTTTGCTCTTCTACATCATCTCATCTGGAAAATCACAGTTTATATTTGTATTGCATAGGATGACGTTACATTGAGCCATAATAAAGTAAATAGCTTTAATAATAAATTCCAAGTCTCGACCATGCTGTTTTTTTCCCTTGTATAAAATGTTGCTATTCTTTTATACTGTACAATGTGCTGTCATCCATCCCAAATTATAATTAGCTTTAAACAAAGATACTTTTACTTTGGGAGAAAAAAATAAGAAAAGAATGAGTGTACTGATTCCCAACCAGCTATTCCAATTGCTCTTAGCTATTTCTTACCTTGTCTTCTCTAGTATATATTTAGCGTACCACCGTACTGTACTTCATATGTTCAAGAAGGACTTTGAGATCTTCATGGTCAGACAATCTTGTCTGAGTTCCTGCATGTAGTTCACTTGCTTTATGTTGAGTGTGGTCATTCAGGTTTGCTGAAGTAGAACTGTCTACCATCCCAATTGCCAGTTTCATTTACATGTGTGTTTACAGAAAGTATCACATCAGAATTTTTATTTTGTCTCATCATTCAATTGACGCAGAAATGCTGATGGCTAGAGATAAATACAGGGAGGTCACAGCTATATTAAATTAATGTACTTCTTGGCATTTGTGAAGAGTCTTCTACCGTTAAACTCTAAACTTATTCTATCTGTAACACAGTGCTTGTATTATTTCTTTTCCACCTCATTTCTCCCTCTGGGATATGGTATTAAATGAAAAGGACACATGGTTCTGAAAAATTCTCGGAGCTCCCTTACTTAAGGGACCACAAAGAATTCTTATTTAATTTTCCTTTGTTCCTGGTAACAAACCCTTTAGCTTTGTGTTCATGTCAATCACAATCAGTAGCCACCTAAACTTCTCTATGAAATACTTATTTTGATCTAAATATGTCCTATGTTTTTTAATATAACTGTACTTACATGGTTCCTACAGGGACAGATGAAGGAATACCTGTAGAAGTCACTGAATATAATAAGCAAGCAATAAAAAAGGGTAACCACAACCAAACAGGCTCCTCTGTGTCATCATTCTGAATTCAATGCTTACTAGGTAGCTGGATGCCCATTTTTAGAAAATCTTTTCCTCAGGCACAAATAAACACATGCTTTCACATTCACTTTGGCAATCAATACCAAATCCATCAAAATGTGAATTCAGATCAGCATCTAGAAGTTCTTTAGACTAAGTCTATCCTGGGAAATCCACAAGAACAGACAAGTTAGCTCAGAAGGTCTTTTCATGTTTTTCTGCGCTTTAATAATTAAAATACATATTCCTGTGGGATACAACAGTGAGCAGCAGGAATAACTGTCAAAAAGTAAAATGGCTGGACTACTACATATGGCATCCCTCTGTATCCTGTTTTATTCTGCTAATCCTGCAGATGCAATAGAATGGATTTTTACAGGGATAAAAGACAATTGGGGAATGGGTTTTCTAAAGAGGATTTGGCACCACTTTGGTCATTAAATGGAGGTCAAATGCTCAGAAGAGTCCAGCATCAGGCAGCTTCAACCATGACACTTGTGTACAAATATTTCAAAGAAATCTGCATCTTATAAGCAGAACTTGTTCTCCTAATCTTATTTGTTTTGGTGGCAAAGCTGAAGCTAAGCTCTTCTGAAAACCTGAGTGCTGTAGCCAATTATGTTGACAGCAGCCCAGTTGATGCATATTGTATTGTGATTCGGAATGGTCAGAGAAATGGAAATTTTGTATGTGTTTCATAGATTTTGAAATGTTTAGTTTAAGAGAAAACTGAGCAGAACTCAGAGCTCATTGCAGGCCCCTCCTGTGTAGTCTTCTGGAAATCAGTCCCATAATGTTTAGTCAGTGCATTCTTTTCTTCAAATGGCAGTGAGACAAACTGAACGGTATTTCACTGTTGTATATAATTTTAGTCTTTCAAAGAATCATATATAATTTAATATATAAACAGTGATGAGTGAAATCCAACTTTTCTCATGTGTTGGATATTTTACCATTAATGTCATCAGTAGAACCAGTTTTGATACTAATTTTACAGGCACTGGCAAAATAATTTATTTAAAACAAAGAAATAAAAGTTGGCTACTTCATCCAAACATACTGAAGGTCACTTCCCAAATATATGATGATTTCTGAAAAAAGTTACGGATGTTACTAATTTAAAAGGTGCTCCTGTGGCTTCTTCAACCATATTTTCTTCCATGTATCTTTGTGAAGAAGGCAGATATGTGCTGTGACCGTGGCTGCTTTTTTAATTGCGCTGTTTAAACCAAAATGCTACAGTATGCTATAGTGTATATGTATATATTTGGCAACAGTAATTTAAAGAGCTTGAGATAAAATTAATTCCATCTCTGAAATCATCAAAGAACATGTGAGAAATGCTCCGTGATAACTCTTAATCCTAGGCATCTAACAATTCTTTAAATGTGACTGCCAGCCACTACTGAGATTTATTTCATAGTTGTAAGGTGGTTAACACGTTTTCTGATGTCAGTGTTTACAAGGCCAAACTTTCACCAAAAACATTGTTTTCAACATCTTTGAAGAAATGTTGAAATAAAAATACATATGTGGAAATATAAACACCACTCATATGCCAGAAATGTTCTTTAAAAGACCTACAGCTCATGTTAATCTTTCTTTCTATTTTCTTCCTTTTTAGGCAAACAGAATATTCACTGGAATGTTCAAGACTGGAATAAAGACATTGGTAGGAAACCAAACAGCTCTAAATAGGTAATATTATTGTCCATAACAATGACATTAAGGAGAATAATGAATATGCCCATTATTTGTTTCATGGCCTACCCCTTATTTTTCCTCCATGATTCTTCTGCACAAAGCACAACCTGCAGAGAATACTTCTTAATCTCTTGCATATGATCATTTGCTGGAGGCAGGTTGGAGGGGATATAGCAGCATAAAAACATCCAACCTTTTTCTGTTAACCAGGAATAGAACGAATACTGTCTAGGCTTTATCTGAGCATTATTTTTTTTTCTTTTTCTTTTTTTTTTCTTCTTACATTACTGTATCATTTCATAGTGTAAGATAAGTTTCTAACTATAGACTCAATTAAAGCCCCACATACAGCATATAAGTGCTGTGTCACTCTCTAGACAGTCCATGCTTCTGCCATGACCTATCTGGGGGCAGTGAAGTCACTGATTTGATGTTCATTTCTAGGTGCAGTGGAAAAACAGTAGTAATTTTAAACTTTGAGAAGTGTCTGCTCAGGTGAATGGATGAACAGCAGTGTGCTCCCACTTTAGCTAGTTCATCAGCTGGAATGTAGCAGCATCTGGTGATGCTAAATGCACTGATATCACTTGAAGAATCCTATTAAATGCAGACAGAAGTCTAAGAGGTTCATGGCCTTAAAAAAACCTGTGGGAGACTTTGCAGCCTACAGATCTTTTTCTAACTCGCACCAAGCAAAGAGACAAGAAAGATTCGGTTTTTGTCTTTCTTGTGTTTTTCTCAGTAGCTTATTTTTCTCCTTGCAAGTTTTGGCTCATAGCTAGCCTGCAAATATAAATTTCAGCAAGTTGATGCTGAATATGGATTCTATGTCCTTATGGATACTGTCTGCAGCATACAGGAAAAACTGGAATGTATACTGGAAAGATAAATTCTTAGTAAATAAAACTCTTCTTTCCTTTCTGTTACATTCACAGATTATCCCCCCCTAATTTTCTCCTTTTATTGTGCAGAGTAACCAGAAATGCTGATAGCAGGCCTGAATGCCTGAACTTCAGCCAGTTATCTTAAGCTAATTATTATGGATTTTAGGCCTGTTTGCATCTTCACAGGCAATTAAACAATATTAGAGAGTAGTCATTACAAAAGGGATCAAACTGAGCCTGACTTGAGGCTCTTAAATTTTTCTTCATGACTACAGCTATAGTAAAAAAGATCCCAGTTATACACAACAAGACACAGATTTTGATAACTGGGCTGTTGGTTTTGGCTTGGTTTGGGTTTTTTACATTTTCACAATAACAAAACCAGGAGATGTTATAAACGGATAAATATGTTTGGATTGTATCTGTCCAATCTATCATGTTCAGTGGGTTAAAAAAACCTAAAATTAATCCCTTCTGTAAGCACCTCCTTCAAAAAACAATAACCAGAGGCCAGTCTGAAAGAACATTGACTATGAGTTGCATTTACTTTTTCAGCAATGACCAGAGTAAATATTAAGTAAACCAAACACAATATGAAGATAATCCTTGCTTTCCATTTGCAGAAATAGATTTCTCAATTGTTTATTTTATAAAGGAGCCCTCCTGGAATCGAAACTAGGGCCATACATGCTTTTTTTAATTGCTGCTTTTTTCCTTACACCGAAATCTTATTTTTCAGGCTGTCTTTATTTCCTATCTTTTTAAAAATAAGCAAATCCCGAAACTTAAGCAATATTCCATAAACTTTAATTCTATTGTTTTCCAGTAATATATAAACTCTAACTGTATACACCTCATTGTAATGCAGAAACCACTTAGCACAGAACAGAGAATTTTTATTATGAGTTTTACCAGAAGGAATGGAGGAAAACTAAAAAGATCTTTTAGTGTTTTTGTGTAAAAGACTTAAAAACTGAGGTCTCCTTCAAACTCATGAAAATGATAGAAAATATTTAGAGTAGTTTACAAAGCCAGAGAATAAAGAAGCATAAGATATTTTTTAAATAGAGTAAGCACATTGTAAACATCCCTTGACCATTATATATGCTGGAAGAAGGAACAATAAACTGAAAAAGCTGTTTAAAATGTGACAAGCATATATATTTAAAAGTCTTTTAGAGAACTAGCAGATGTACCATGAAGAATGATGTCTAGATCAAACTTCTTGCTTCTAAACATAACCTAGTCAAATACAGCTGGCGCTAACAAATTCTGATAAATGTTTTAATCTCAGTAAGAAAATGAATGCAGTGATGTGCAAAATGAGTCTATGAGTATCAATAAGATGTTTATGTGCTGATGTTTGGATTTTTTCCTGGAGAAGATTATGGCATGCAGAACAGGAAAGAGCCGGGCAGAGGTGTGTACATGTGAGGCACAATTGGGCTGGTGACAAAATCTGATACTAGAGTAGATTGTGGAGAGGAAGACGATGGGATAAATGTGATGTAAACAAACCCACCAAAATATATTTCTGTTTGCTTTTGGAAATGGTAGCTTGATGAGAAATAGGTGGTGAGAGGCAGGGCTATGAGCAGGCCTGTGGAAGGACTTGAGTAGGGAGAATGCAGCCTGAGATGAAGCAGTTATGTGAAATACAGGCCCTGCTGGTGTAGCCTCAGCTATTTTGGAATAAATTGCAAGATTTAGATCTGACATGGATGAATGAGTCCAGAGATTATTCATAGATCCTGTTTAAAATAGGATTGAAAAGCGCACACTATTTTTTTACTGTAACATATCACAAAGTGTGAAGGCAATCTGCATTTTCAGAGCAACCAAACCAAAATCCCACTTGATTTCCCTCTTGGTTATGCAGGTTATGTTCAATATTGAAGTGTTTTTGAAGTTAATGCTGTTTTGCTTTGCTCATGGTGGTTAAATAGAGAGATTTTTGTCTATAAATATTTATAATAGTGTAATAATTGCAGTTTCTCTTAAGTTATCTTTAATACTTTTGTTTTACTTACATATAAAGCACTAGATCTTTCTGCAACTGCTACTTTTTATATGGATTCAGATTTTTATTTTTTTAAATCGTTTATTCAACACATTTTGACACATGCATGAACAATTCATTGTAATGTCTTGTATGAATACATATGTACCAGGTTACCTGAAACCTCTCACCTAACAAATACAATAGAGGGATTAAGTTAGAGGTCAGTCATGTAGATAAAGCAAGCTCAATTCTAAATACAACAGAAAATCTCTGTTCCCCTGCTGAAGGTTCCAGATATAGCAGAATGAACTTTTAGTTAAACTGTAAGAATTTTTAGATAGTTTTTCTATTAATTTTCACAATACTTAATTAGACACAGATATAAAGGATTGCTTAATAAATGAAATGGTGTGTAAAGTATGTAAATAATGCATGCTTTTTCTACCATGATCTTTACTTAAACCTTCCTCTCCAAAGATAACTACTAAAATGGGTCACAGTATAAAAATAGCATAGTAAGCAACCTAAGGACTACATTCTGTTTGCAAACCAAGTGGTATAAATCCATCCTATCTCCATTGATTTCACTGGTTTAATGTGGATAAAACTATGTTGTTATTAGTAAGTATGCATCTACTGCAGATGAGATATTAATTCCTCCAAAGTCCTGACACTAAGGAGCAAGCTTTAGCTGGCAAAAAATAATAAAGTGGAAAGAAATGCTCACCTTCTTTCATTCAATCTGCAAATTTCTGCTTGAATCCTGTGCAGCAGGAGTGTCTGACCTTTCAAGCAGATGGATGCCAAGCCTCATAGAGAGGTACACAAGACACATCTTCAGCCCTCCTCTGTCAGATGACCAAAAGAGTGCCCATCGTGGGGCCACAGCCAACCCCTATCCATGATTGCCATAAAGCCCCCATATTCTGTTTCAATGTATGTACTCTTTTAGTTAGGCGGGTGGATGGGCACATATCACATGTTGGAAATGCCTTGATTTCTGCAACTGTTTTGCACAGAGGTCTGGCCATGCTGCAGGGAGAGGGGTTGATGAGCCCTTGGGAAAGTCAATGAGTGCTACAAGAGTTTAAATTACTTATGTGGTTTTGATTATGTCTCAGGAGTCATTGGAAGGCAGTAAGGACTAGCCATATGGTACATAAAATAATTGTAATAAAGAGATCAAATTAAGGACCACTGTAGAAGGTAACATCCTTGCACTGCTCCAGTCCAAAGGTTGATGCGCCACAGGAACTCCTTGTCTGTGCTAGGCAGCTGTGTCCTGGGGCATAACCTTTCCGGATTTGTTAATTAAACTCTACTTCTTCCTTAGTAAGACAATAATTTAATAATAAAAAAGGGCTTTTAATGTTTTTATATTTGCACTTAATGCCTCCTTCCAGGTTCAGTGCAAGTTTGATTACTTCTTAAGCCATTTATTAAATATAAGGAGTAAAAACCAAGCCAAAGGTTTCGGTTTTAGTGATATTTGACAGCTGGAGAAACGCCAACAGTAGCAACTGCCAACCAGAGGCTGTACTGAATAGAAATTCAAAGGAAAAATTTGATTTAAAAAAAAAAATATCTTTCATAAGTCATTTAGTTTGGGGATGATGAAGGAAAATATTTTTCTCCCATCAACTTTGCCAAAATGTAGTCTGTTATTTAGAAATTCTTTCTCCTTAGAAAATTCAAATTCCTAAGATGTTACATTTAGTTGGCCTTGAAATTAGGAAAACTGGTCCACTACCTAATTAATCTTATTTCTTAAAAAACCTGCCTGGCTAGAGAGCCTTATGAAATAGTGTAAGTTTTTCCCCCACCAAGGATGCATACTGTTGCAGGGTGCACTTATTAAGCTTCATCCCCATTGCACAGATATTCATAATGGTACAATTTTCAATCACAGTTTCATACAAAATCACAGAATTAGATGCAGCTGTAATAATACATAGCAGTTAGGAATCAAGCCCATTACACGTATTACATCCTTTAAGTATTGCTGAAGAATCCTTCATCTAGTTTGCTATCAGCAGTAGCATTAACGTGGGTTAAGTGGGTAAGTTTGAGTGAATAATCAAACCTTCCTGATACTAATTGCAAAGTTCATGAGGAGGCAGTCAAAGCAGTAGCAGGATGAATGTCAGACTAAGCATTCAAGAGATGTCTGAGCAGAAAAGTGAAATGATCATTGCACAAGAAATGCCTAAGTGTCTGAAAGATTTTTAGAATGGAAAGGAATATTGATGAACGTGATACTTCAGATAAGCTGCTTTTTTTTTTTTTTCTGATAAAAAGGATTTCCCTGGTATTTACCTTTATTTGTCCTTACATTCTCCAAGTGTGTGTTTTTCACAATCTCTTTGTTGCTGTAATGCTAGTTGATTGAAATTCTCAATTTGTAGGTCTTCTTGAACATGTTTATTCAGGGGATGGGACTTGCACAGAACAATACACTTGTATGAGGCAATCCCATCACATCAGCCTTCATTATCATTTTTAGATTTTCTAACTGGGATACTTGTCAGCGATTGCTGTAGTTCCCCTTCTCCCACAAAAGGGCCTCAATTGTTGTGTACCAATCTTTGATACTACATCGGCCTTAGCTTTACCATGATGTCTGAATTACATGAGCAACTTTTCTCCACTAATACAATGGGATGTTTTGAGCACAGGAGCTGAGGTCTTTCTTTGTATGAGCTTGTGATACAGCTGTTCATTGGTTGGTTGGTTGTTTCCCCGTCCCCCCACAATGTAATTTAAAAGAATAAAATATATCATCATTACTATCTATTTCAAGATCTTAAGTTTTTGCCTGTGACACAGCTTGTTGCACTGGTCTTCTTCAAAGGAGGATGCAGTGTCTGAATTAGTTTCATATTTTCCACAGCTGGATAATGTGTCTATCCATTCCCCTCTCCGTCACATCACATGTCTTTAAACATATCATGAGTAATTTTTCTTATGTGGAAACTAATTAACATCTTGGGAACAGATTGTCTGCATTGTCTTGATATTTTTTGAAGTAACCAGATGCTGTAATTACTGTCTAGAGTTCTTTTTGGCTGTAGGTTGTCAGATAGCACCCCCATCACTTTAATTAACAGCATAAAGTTAATTTAAATAGTAAAAGATTAGACAATTTTTTTTAGGAGACTTTGAATGTAATAGGAAGTAAGATTTGTCCTGAAGGTAAAAACAAAATGAAAAAAACTAATTCAAATAATTCATGCTGGAATACTTAATTCCTTTCCTTTTTAGTGCTACCATTCTTTAGTTGAATTTCTCCCACTTTTAGGTTTGGGTGTTTTTTGATTAATTTTTATCATGTACATACCAGCATTCTGTGTTGAGTTACTGCAAAATAGATCTCCATCTTCAATAATTACATTGCTTGTGAAATGTGTACTTATTGGTCCTTGTTCTCTGTACCACTGTCTACTTGGAGCAGATTGTTACTGGTGCCTCATTTCTTTTGATTTTTTCCAAAAAGCTGAATAAAATAGATTGTTATTAAGACATCAGGTAGCTCATTACTAATTACTTTTTAGGTGACAAAATGAAGTAAGGGTTCTCTGAGATGCGGTTTAAAAAGATCCATATACAAAATCAAAAGAAAGGAGGGACAAAGCATCAAAACATAAAGATATTGAATCAACTAGCTCTCTTCCTAGCCATTCCAGTCATTTTTTCATAGGCAGATTTACTTACGAACAGTGTCAGCCTGACTGTATCTTGATTGTTCCTGCATACAATGTCCACTATAGTGCAAAGTAGGACTTTTTGGGCGAGAGAGACTTGTTATATCAGACTTTAATCAGAGTCTTTCTGAGATCCAAACACGTTGTGTCATGTTTTAGCCATCAGTCTTGGCTTATAGCATTTTCCAAGCAGATAAGGCAGATTTTCCCATGAGAGGTATTTAAAAAAGATAAGGAAGAGAGAATTCAATGGAATGTGTCATCAGTTAAAATGCTAGACACATGCACAATGAAAGTGCTTGATTTGAGGATGGTACTTGCATCAAATCCAAAAAGAAGATTGCAGTCTTGCTTCATGTGAATACAATGTTTAATTCATGGCATTTGGTTGCACCTTTTTTCACTTGTCATAGACTATGACTATTCAAAATACATTTTCCAATTTCTGTGTATTTTTTTTTCAGTTATATGATGACCAATATCACAATCTTCTGTCCTAAAATTTAGCTCAGCAGGTTGTATGTTACACAGCTGTGACTGAAATTAGAAAGTGATAGAAAACTTCTATGTCTGCAAAATATACTTTGTTTGTTTATTTGGGCTTTTTTCCTACACTTTTATTGGTCATGGTGGACCACTAATAAATAAGAAGAACAGTATCAGTGACCTTTGAAGTCTATGTGAAATGTCTATTAGTGACAGGGGAACATAATAAAATGGATATTTCCAGTAGAAAACCTCATTTCACATCCTTCTCTGAAATCAGAGAAAAGTGTAACATTAGTGCCACACAGGAAATAAAGCAAAAAAATGGATTAGCAAGTGGAACCAGCCTTGGGAGATATTAGAGCTCCAGTTGTCATGAACAATACTAGACAGGTACCAGCCAAAGAGAAGAGATACTTATGTCTTGCTTTGTCTTGATTGGTTGGTTGTCTGTATTTTGGGAACCTTTTAAATGAAAATGAAAACATAGTTGTTCCCCTGATATATCGTCCCTTTATGGACCGACTTGGTTTTTTGATGAGTAACGCCAGTTGCTATGATGTACCAGTACTGTTAACCCATGCTGTGGGAAAGCATGTGGTTCCAACCTGGGGATCAGTCAACTAAAGATTATTAAAGGAAGGTTTTCCTTTTCTTTTCTTTTTTTTTTTTTTTTTTTTTTTTTTTTTTTTTTTGTGGTTGCTGATGAACTTGTTTGAGTGTCAACACAAACTGTTCACAAACTGTGGTTGCCAGACCATATTAGTGTGCTATGAACTAAACCACTTGACCACAAAATGCTTAGGATGTCAGTTTCTAAGTTAGATAAGATGATAGCACGAGGGTTGAGATACATCAATTGCTGGCAGTGGACAAATTGACCTTCTTATTGTTGTGTATGGGGAAAAAAAGTGGGGCAGGGCAATCATACAGTAGGAAATCATAGTCAGAGACAGAGCAGCCTGAGGAAGCAGCTGAAACTAAGAATCAACGGAGAATTGGAGAGAGCACCAGAAATCGGGACTCAGGGCTGGGGAGGAGGGAAACAAGCCCAGGATAGGTGCAGGTTTTTCAAGCAAAGCAATAAATTCAGTTAAGACAGGAATGTTGAAAAGAGATGGAGAAAAAGATCCTAAAAGGTTTGAGTGGGCTGCGTAGGCAAGATGCAGATCTCGAAACTGTTGTACAAAGTGAGAATTACAGAGAAAAGGACCTTCATCCCCTCTTCAGTCTCATCTGTTGCTTTCTCATGCTGAGTCATCACCTAGCTTGTGTTACCTCTGAACTAACACGGACTTAACAGTAATTGAAAGACTGGATGGCTTTAATTCTACAGTATCTTGTGATATCAGTAAGCAGAAACACATCTCTCTCCACAAAGCTTTTTTATTAGATTAGTTTCATTAAAATTTCAATTTNTTATAGTTTTTTTATAAAAATTTTTTTTTTTTTTTTTTTTTTTTTTTTTTGAAAGAGTCAGGACCTCTAGGTGCAGGATATGACATCTGGAAACCAGCCATGTGGAGATCCTGAGTTTTGCCAAATCCAAGGCATTTTGATGTGAAGCAAAGGAGCTGATCGGGAAGGATGAGGGGCAAATGGGAGGTATTGAAAATCTACCTCAGCTCTAAATGAGCTTCACAGGAATCCTGTCTTTAGAAAGCAATTCTAACAAATTAACAATCTCCAAGCAAGAATAAGCAGTCCCCACCCTCTCAAGCCACACATCAAATTTAAA
Organism: Pedionomus torquatus; assembly: GCA_013398155.1. Classification (NCBI taxonomy): domain Eukaryota; kingdom Metazoa; phylum Chordata; class Aves; order Charadriiformes; family Pedionomidae; genus Pedionomus; species Pedionomus torquatus. Next base: position 39,626 of record VZRU01011958.1, on the reverse strand, counting down.
AGCAATTCTACATCCATGCAGTTTCTACTAGGCTGAGGTTGGTATCAGTCAAAATGCTTCCAGACTTAAATTCATTAGTGCCACTGCTGGCAGCCAGTACTGACTGAAGTGAAAACCTGAACTACTGTAATGCATTGCTGGAGTGTGTTCTGAAGATGATGAGATTATTTATCTTCTGCTGAACTCTAACAATTTAACTTGAGTGCAATTTGATCAGTTTGGATGGTGCACACACCCACACGCTCCCCCAACCAAAACCCAATGCTTTTTATAAAACACGGTGTTCTGGGCAATAATTGACTTGTGTCTTATTCACAATGTTGTATATACTCCAGAGGTTGAGATTACTGTTTTGGATAAATAGAATAAAAATGCTGTTATCTAATATTTGTATTCTGAAGGGCAGCATTCCTTCATTCTGAAGGAATGAATGTCACTTTGAGAGGTCACCTTATTTCTATGCTGGTAAAGAAGGCTAATGGTGAAAACCCTGTATTACATTGTTTTTCCCTGTATTTCTTTCTTCAGTTGTAGCCTTCTCTTTTACTGTCAGATTGTTTTCATCAATATTGACTTCAGTTCAGTGATTATATATATATGTACATAGGTATGAATTACAAAGATATGTTTTATAAAATAATTAGCATTTTTGATGGTTTAGAAATTGAAAAATTAGAAGTCATTGGGAAAAGTAGACAGAATATAGTTCTTTGTTAACCTATTATTATTCTAAGAAATCAGTAGCTAGAAATACTATTTTGCTGGGGTATACACTTTTCAAATAGAGGTAAAAGAAATGACTTTTTAATTTTTTTAGTTTCATGAATGGTTGAAGAAAACTGCTGCGAGTGGTAGTCAATCACAGGAATTAATTGATTCCAGTGGTAACAAGAGAAGCAAGGTTAACCATTGTGTTTTCTTCTCAAAACTATTCTGCTCTGTCCTATGGGTTTTGCCACAGCTAATAGTCATATTAACACAGGTTTCAACTATGGTTTCAACAGTTTTTAGAAAACAACATGTAGGAACTGGAACATTCACTTTGAGTTTCCTGACTCCCCATCCATTTGGTAATATCTCTATGACATCAGCCTGTGAATTGCCCCACCACATCTCAATTGAATGTAAGTTGCAATCCTCTTTTTCCCAGTCTCAAGCCATCACTATTGCTGCACAGTCTTAAAACAACTGTTTTGTTCCAGCTGAGAGGCAGCTGTTCTGAATGGTGGGTAAGGGGATTACCGTACACCAGCTTTGATTGCTCGGTGTCTAAGAGGGTTCAGGACAGAACTCTCAAAAATGACAAGAAATGACGTGTGTGCTCTACTGAAACAGTGCGGACCTTCCTGTGATTAACTGTATCCTGCCATAGATCCAGTGGCTCTGATGGACTGTAGGACTGGAGTATGGGTTACCAGGTGTCATGTACGTTAAAACAGTGGCCTCTGGACCTCTTCTACCTGCCCCTATGCTGTGCTGTGCATTTTCTGGGTTTTAAAACAGTCTGCAGATAAGTTAATGTACCTGTCATTGTGCCCTCAGTGAGATTTGTGCCCAGTCTTTCAGCAGTCTCTCCAGTAATGCTGCTCACATTTTACGGTTTTGATTCCCTCATATTGTAGATTTAGTTTTATTTTTCTGTAGATGTTCCCTGCAGCCAAAACAGAAGGAAGGGGAAATCTTTGCTGCAAGAGTCTGATATTTATGAGGCTTATGATGACAGGGAGGGGGAAGATCCTTAAAAAATAAGTCCAGTTGTTTTTAAGCCTTTGTTCACATTTTGAAATGATCTGCAGAACACAATTTTGTGTGTATAAAACAAACGAAAAAAATCTTGTGATGTTGTTATTAATAAAGCAGGTGGCTCATCTTTCAAAATCCCATTTGAGCTAGGCAGTGATTTTCAATGAAACCTGACATGTTCATTTTTGCCAGACTTAACAGCCCCTAAGGCCTGTTGAAAGTCATCTGAAAAAAGCCTTCTTAATAGATTGCTTTTATTTGCTGAAGCTGTAGCATCTCCTGTATTTATAGAGATTTGGTTCTTTTACATCTGTATTAGTTGAGCAGCAAGCTAGCTCTAGTGACACAGATTAACAAAGTAGGCTAGTTATACAACATTGAAGAATAATATATCCTGGAAACCATTTAGTTAGCACCTTTATATATTGGCAACTACGTTTTCATTTTTTCATTGATTGTAGAGAATTAATCCTTGGGAATCTATTGACATAATTGATGTCAGCTGGGGAGCTGGAGCCAGCCTTGCAAATATGTTAATTATCACTGCAAATGATAGAGAGCACTGGGACAAATCCAGATCTAGTTTGAATCCATTGACTTCTCTGAGCTCAGGATAGAGGATTTTGCATGTTAATCACATGAATTTTGTTCAAAAATGCCTCCCAGTCTCCTGGTTTATATTTTATTAGAAAAGACAGTCTGCTAGCTGCTCATTAAGATACTCTGCTCAAGAGTGGATAAGCAGTCATACTTTTTGAACAAGTGTGGCTATTTACTTATAACTATGTGAGCAGAATAATAATGAGTTAAGAAATCTTGACGAAAGGCACTGCTTTTGTGATCTTACTTCCAGTGTAGAATGAGAAAAGGATAGGTTTTGGTTGAGTTTAGCTATGTTTTTTAGCTCAAAAAATAAACATGTATCTTTGCTTTTACCTCTCCACAATCCCATTTGAGTGAGTTTAACTTTTCAAGAACTACACCAGCTTGCAGCATACCCATCTCCCTCTGAGCTTTAAAACTTGTAGTGGCATCAAGCTTTACCTATCAAACAAGTTTCAGTCATTTATTGGCAGTACTGACTAACTGGGGAGGTCCCAGTTTACTGGGAAGGTTATGGAGGAGATTACCTTGAATACCATCACTTGGCACATATAGGACAACCAGGCCCAGTGAACATGGGTTTGTGAAAAGTAGACACTGCTTGACTAACTTGTCTCCTTATATGGCAAGGTGATGTGCTTAGTAGATGATGAGGAAAAGGCTGCGGATGTTGTTCACCTGGACTTTACTAATGCCTTTGACACTGTTTCCCACAGCATTCTCCTCAAGAAACTGGCTGCTCATGGCCTGGATGGGCATACCCTTTGCTAGGTAAAAAACTGGCTGAAGGACCAAAGAGTTGTGGTGAATGGATTGGGTATTAGGAAACATTTCTTCACTGAAAGGGTTGTCAAGCATTGGAAGAGGCTTATCAGGGAAATGGTTGAGTTGCTATCCCTGGAGATATTTCAAACACATGTAGATGTGGTTCTGAGGGACATGATTTAATGGTGGACTTGGCAGTGCTGGGTTAAACAGTAGGCTTGATGATCTTAAAGGTCTTTTCCAACCTAGATGTTTCTATGATTATAAGTTGGAACTTGCATCTTTCCTCTACTTGGTGCTCAAGCAAAGCTGTGTGGAATTAATGATGTCAGCAGGAGGGCCTGAAATCCCTGCATCGTTTCAGGTTTGGGGAATATGGGCATCATTTGAAGCGATAAGAAGAGTGGGATCACACACCTCCTTAGCTCTGTAGAGCTCTACTCTGTAGAGTCAGAGCTCAGCTCTGGCTTTTGTGTTAGATGTGGCATCTGGTGTTCTTCTAAAACTCTTAGTACTGCCAAAGTGAGCCTTTTTATGTATCTTAGATGGTGAGTGGGAGCCAGCAACTTGCTGAAGCTTTCCCAGTCAACCTCTTACTTGTCAGAGATTCTTATAAGCCATGGAATGAATATTGGTTGAATTTGTGACAAGCTTCCTCAGTAAGAATCAGTCCCAGTGAAAGCTGGTCAGGTCATATATTTTCCACAGAGGGTCAAAAAATATTCCTTTTTCAGCTATAAATTCAATGTCTCTGAGCATTTCATAGTAGGGCAGGACTGAGAGAAACTTCTGAAGGATCATGTCTAGGACTTCCCACTTACATGACCGATACACTGCTTCATCAAGAATAGATCTAGAAAATTGCACCTATTATCTGAATTAAACATCCTAAGTGGATTGAATAGCACTGAAGGAGATGGCATCTTCAGGTATATAAACAGAGAATGCAACATGAGGAACTAGAAAGTAGAAAGAGCCTGGAAAGCTCTATTCTGAAGGAGAAGCAGGACTTGGTGTCTCTTACTGCCTGCTTGAATATGTAAGTCACTACAGTATCCAATATACAAAAAAAGTCTTCAAAGTGGCACTGTTTCTCCATCTGGTTCTTGAATTTCCTCATTTTGTTTCTAAAGTTGGGTATTCAGTGCAGTGTGCTTTGAGAATTTTTTTTTGTCTATTTGTTAGAATAATCATCATAATGAGTTGAGTAACTCTTTTTAAAATGTGACTATCATTCTGCCTTGACTTCAACAGGAAATTATAAGTAAATTTGAGCTGCAATTTTTTTTAAAAAAATGTTAACATTGTATAAGAGTCCATCTAAGGCAGAAGACCTCATACTTTGGGGAGTTTTGTCATGAACTGATAATAAATGACATAGCTAGCATGGCCACGTTGAGGAAGGAAATACTTCATTATGACAATATAGTGACAAAATAATTCGCTGCTGCGTGGATTAAGATGAACTGTGGTTTATAACTTTAATTTGCTTCTGCTGTGTCTGTTGGTTTCTCTGCAGTTAAGTGTTGCAATTCTCTAATGGTTTGGTTTGATACTTCAACTTTGTATTAGAAAGTACCTATAGAAAATATAATAGAATCATAGAGGTGTTTGAGTTGGAAAGGACCTTAAAAATCATTTAGTTCCAGCCCCCTTGTCACGGGCAGGGGCAGCTTCCACTAAACCATGTTGCTCAAAGGCCCACCCAACTTGGCCTTGAACACCTCCATGGATGGGGCATCTACAACATCTCTGGACAACTCATCCCACTGTCTCACCACTCCCAGCATGAAGAATATATTCCTTACATCTAATCTAAATCTCCCTTCTAAATCTTCCCCCTATCATTTTAAAACTATTATTGCTCATCCTATAAAATTAATGAGGTTTGTGCGCCCCCATATCTCAAGCCTGGCCAGGTCCCTCTGGATGGTATCCCTTTCCTCCAGCGTGTCAACTGTGCCACACAGCTTGGTATCATTGGCAAACTTGCTGAGGGTGCACTCAATCCCACCGTCCATGTCACCAGCAAAGGTGTTAAACAGGCTGCCTAGGGAAGTGGTGGAATCTTCATCCCTGGAGGTATTTAAAAGACAGGTAGATGTAGTGCTTAGTGACATGATTTAGTGACGTTTTTCTCATTAGGTTGATAGTTTGACACAATGATCTTAAAGGTCCCTTCCAACCTGGAAAATTCTATGATTCTACAAAAAACCACTGACACCACTACTGACCCCCACTCATCACTAGTAGCCACTTGAACATCAGGCCATTGACCACAAATTTCTGAGTGCAACATTCCAGACAATACCTTATCCACTGAGTGGATAACTGTTGAACCCATGTCTCTCCAATTTAGAGACAAAGATGTAATGCGGGACAGTGTCAAATGCTTTCCACAGGTCCAGGTAGGTGATACCAGTCCCTCTTCCCTTATCCACTAATGCTGTAACTCCATTGCAGAAGGCCACCAAGTTTGTCAGGCACAATTTGCCCTTAGTGAAGTCGTATTGGCTGTCATCAATCACCTCCCAATTTTACATGTGGCTTAGCAGAGTTTCAGGAGGACCTGCTCCACAATCTTGCCAGGCACAGAGGTGGGACTGACAGGCCTGTAGTTCCATGAGTCTTACTTTTATCTCTTTTTAAAAATGGAGATTATGTTTCCCCTTTCCTGCTCAATGGGAAGTTCACCAATCTGTCATGACTTCTCAGATATGATGGATAGTGGCTTAGGATCCTGCCAGTTCCCTCAGGACTCACAGATGAATCTCATCAGGTCTTACAGACTTGTACACCTTCAGGTTCCTTAGATGGTCTCGAACCTGGTCATCTCTACAGTAGGCAATTCCTTATTATTCTTGACCCTGTCTTTTCCTTCTGCAACCATAAATATGTGTGGAAATTAGTAGAAATCAACACTAGGCAACTTTTTTTTTAATTGCGGGTTTTTTTTGTCTTCGATTTTTTTTTGTTTTGCTGTTTTGTTTTTTTTTTTTTTTTTATTTATGTGCCAGCAATTTTATAGCATGACAGACTCTTTTCTTTCNGGCAATTCCTTATTATTCTTGACCCTGTCTTTTCCTTCTGCAACCATAAATATGTGTGGAAATTAGTAGAAATCAACACTAGGCAACTTTTTTTTTAATTGCGGGTTTTTTTTGTCTTCGATTTTTTTTTGTTTTGCTGTTTTGTTTTTTTTTTTTTTTAATTATGTGCCAGCAATTTTATAGCATGACAGACTCTTCTCTTTCCTGTTAAGTACTGAAAATTTTTCCATCTAAAGAGCTGTAAATTGTGAAAAAAAATCCTAAATGTTTCTACTGGATGTGTATTTTAAAGTATCATTAAGTGTAGCAGAGTTACCCTCTTCTAAGCACTGGTGAAATTATGTCTGCAGTGCTGTGTCCAGTTTTGCACTGCCCAATACAAGACAGAGAGAGAGATGGAGCTGTTGGAGAAAACACAGCAAGGCATCACTAAGATGATGACGACACTGGAGCTTCCTTATTATGTGGAAAGGCTGAGACAGGTGTGTTTGTACAGCCTGGAGAAGAGAAGGCTCGGAGGGATCTCATTTATGTATATAAACACCTGAAGGTAGAGTACAAAGAAGACAGCACTAAGAGGCAATGGGCACAAACTGCAACACAGAAAGTTCCCTCTGAACATCAGGGATCACTGTTTCATTGTGAAGGTGACTGAACACTGAAGCACTGACATCAGGTACCATTCAACATGATTTGCAGTGTCCCATATCCTCTAGCTCCTTGTCCCAGGAGTGTGGACTCCCACTGGCCTTGACTCAGTTTTGCCATCACTGTGCAGATGACTTTAATAACAGAGATCTCAGATGGTGCTAGATGCCTGTGTAGGCAGCTAAACTGATGTAAAAATCTCTTGTATCTCAGAAAGACAGCAATGCTGCCCATCTCTTGGGGTGCCACTTGGTACAGTGCGCCTTAGCCTTATGTAGGGGCTTCTTTGCAGCTCTTAAATCCAAACTGCAGTTGAATCCACAACTTCTGTTTAACTACCTGAGACCTTCTGATCCCCCAAGTGCTGGCAGACACCTACGGCTTGCTGTTTACTTATTTATTCATTTGCATTTGCAGTAACCACCCAAGCAAATGTAGTTCTCATGTAAGGGCCTTTGCTTAGTATGAGTCCTGCTTACTCACAGAAAGGTAATTTACTGCCTGCAGGGCAGGACTCAGGTAGACCCAGGCTTCCTGGGTGGCTAAACGGATCATTCCATTCCAGTGCTCATGCACTTGCTGGCCTCTCTCAGGCTGCTTGCAAAAGCACTTATCCTGCAAATGCTTACTCATGTAAGTAATAATGCTCTAATTAGAAAGTAAGTGGGGTTTGGAGACATTAGGATTTTTTTCAAATGAGTAAGCACTTGCAGGGCAAAACCCAAGGGCACCAGAAATGATGATAATTTTCTGCATAGTACATCGTCTATTTTTATCTTGAAGTCTGGATCTTTACATAACTTTCTATTAAACTGTTTGAGATCTTCCCTTCCTAGACCAGTTAGGAAGCCCAATGGGCAGACATTCTTATGCTTCAAAGCATTTTCTAATGACTCTCTTTTAAAATGAAATGAAACATTAGCCTGAATTATAGCCGCGATCTGCTTCTAAGTTTCTTTATAAGCACTAAATTATATCCTTCTAGTGACTGTCCTTTCTTCTGTCCCTCTGAATCTCACTTCAAGCTGATCAAATAACTGCTTTAACAGAAGTTGGCATTCAGGTTCATAGCTTGTCCTTTAAAATTAGATTGTTTACAAATGTCTTCCCAACACCTAGCAACTTACATAAAACTATGCTTTTTCACCTGCAAGGATGAAGAGGACAATGAAGATGTGTCCATGCAGGGGCAGCTTTGCCACAAAGACTGAAAGATCGTTGTCAAAGCAAAAATTGATAAATTCAATGAGTGGAATAGTATGAGCTACCCAGGCAGACATTAACTGGTATGTATATGATTGACTTGCAGCTGCTTCTATTACCACTCTTTTTAATAGTACTCTGAATGCCTTTACAGACAAGTCCCTTGTAAGAATGCTTTCAGAGCTCAACCAGTTCTTATGATTTTATTCTTCAGCTATTTTCTTCCTTCAACAGTTTATAAAGACTGTTTAACTCAAACTCCAGAAACATTAAAGCAAAGGGTGATGTTTTGCCAAGCCATATGTTCTTAAATGATGTATTTTATGCAGCTGATAATAAATACTTTAAGGCATAGAAGCTAAAAAAAAATAAAATCCAACCTAATGTAAGCAGGCATGCTTCCAGTGATTTCAGCACTTACATTAGGGATGAATTTAACTGCCTGTTTGCACTCTGGACTGGGCATAGTGTTCCAACTGTGTAGGTTGTAGGTTTCATTGGCATTAGGTGTTGGGCTGGGATCTAGAATAAAATTGCTTTTTTCTAGTCTACTGAAGTTGAGAATTAGTTCACTGTATTTCCAGTTTATTGCTTTGCAGAAGTATTAAAGCACTGATATAAAATGTTTACTAGGTATAAATATCTTGCCTGGTGTTTGATCATTTTCCTACGTCAATTGCTTTTTAAAGACATTATTCACCTGCAAAAATAATCCTCTTTCACATGAATAGGAACTTACACCTCTAATACATGCACTGTTCTACATAGAAATACCAACAGTAGGCCATAAAACATCTGCTCAATTGAATCATAAATTGCAATGCAACAGTTAATCTGGACGTAAACAAAGCTTTTAGTCCTGCCTACTTGGAATGCCAGCGAAACAGATATTATAGATTACCTCAGATCGTTAAAGTAGCAATGTTTCCTTTATGCTTTTAGAAATACACTTCCCAAGACTTGCTTATCTAAGGTTTAGTGAGGAAAGCATAGATGGAGTGCCAGGTTGACAGTTGGGCTTAGTGTGCTGACACTTGCTTTTCCTCCATCTAGAAAGGCTTTTCTTGGGTGTCTTCTTCTGCTTTCTCTTTTCTTAGACATGAAACAAAAATTATTCCACTATTGGCAGGTCCTAAGTTGTTCAAAACTTTCTTTTGTTCACATTCCTTCATTGCACATCTGTAATTCCTCTCTCTCCTACCCAAATTGAATTCTATCCTGTGCTCTGCTGATTTTAATAGATATCCACGATGCAAGGTGATGACATAGGGGAGAAGCTTAAATAGAATTTTCATATTATTTGAAAATTGTTAAATTGGAATTGCAATAAAAATCTGCTTGTGCAAGGAAACTATAATCTCATCATAATAGTCAGAATTGAGAGGCCATCAAGGCATCCTTCTGACTTTGCTTTTGGTCTTCAAATAACCAGAAATTTCTATGTGAATTGTAATCTATAAGAAGAAGTTTTAAAATCCTTGTAAAACTTAAGATTTTTTATTTTCATTCTTCCTTGAAAGAAAGTCAACATAAACCAAGAAAGGTGTAAGGAAATGGCTATTACTGGAATTTTGCTCCATAAAATGCCTTATTAAACATATTAATATGCTAAAATGCCACAAGCAGAGAAACCTAACTCATTGATCAAAGAACATATATTAATGAGTGGAAAAGAATTTACGCACACCTGTTATTTAACAGCAAAAAAAGAAATTTGAGGAACGTGAAATCCTTAAATGATTTCTCTTTAAAAAAAATATATTTTTTTTTTTTCTCTCCAGATTCTTAAAAAAGAGAGATTATAAACATGGTACACAGTTACTAATCATCATCATATGCTAAGCTTTGATCATCCTCCCATGACTATATAATGATCTGTTTTCTTGTATCATTACTGAATGTACTTCCATTTGTTCGTCTATGCCAAGTCATTTTATGATACCACGGATTTTAACGGTGGGACTGTGATAGGTTTTTGGGAAGCAGAAATTGGCCTAAGTGTTACAACTGTATGTTCATTCTTCTCTAACACCTATTGAGGGATCCTTAGGAAATAGTTTTCATCTAATTTTACCACTGGTGTAAAAAACTAGATATTAAGGAAACAGACTACTGATGTCTATGAACAGAAAATACCTACAGAGGAGCTAAGAATTGTAAATACTGCTAACTGCTACTATAGCTAGCTACTACTTCCTTAACTGATCCAAAACATTAGTGAATTATCACACCATTATCTAATTTGATAATTAGAATTATCAAATTATAATTTGTTTTTATCATTTCAACAATGAAATACAGAGTTTTGCCCAAAGTCATTCAGTTTCTTAAATCTCCTGAACTATAAACCTATCTGTCCTCCCCACACGACTCACAAAATCACACTGCTCAGAGTGAGAGGGGTTGAAAAAAAAAGCTGAAAAAAAGGTTGTGTTATAAAAGAGACCAGAAAAGGTTTAGAGAGAAAAACAAATACAGAAAAATAAAGTAAAAATGAGTTACAGTAACATTCACAGATAGCATAATTCTTGAGAGTAAGAAAAGAATTCTGAAAAATGTAACTTGCAGTCGGCGCCAGCAATATCCATCCAGGAAGAAAGAGAGACGGTAGTTACTTGGCTTTAGTTTTGCAGATGTAAGAATTGCAGTCTTAATGCTTACTTGGCAAGTGGCAAAATTCCCATTGACACTGATAGGGCTGACATTGCGCTCAATGTCTTTCTGATGCAAGTCTGATATAAAAACCACCCAACTCACATTGCACCCAGTAGGAGTTTTGCCACTGACTTCCCTGGCAACAGTGCTGGACCCTGTGCCTTTAGGCTGTGAGCCTAAAATCAATGAGATTTCTACTTCAAATTAGGTCATGTATTCCAAACCCAGTCCTGCAGAGGATTTTCTCTTTCATATGTTGTTGTTCTGACTATATCAGGGTCAGATCCATAATCTGGTACAGAAGTGGAACAATCAGTTTTCAGTGTACGCATCAAGGTGTGCACAGATCCTATGCTGTGTTACAGATTTGATCGATTTGAGCTCAGTTCAGCTGTGGTGTAATATCCTTTGGTCTCAGTGAAACAAAAGTAGACATAAATCTGGCACTCTTTTTCCTATATCAGAGCAAAAATAGGATTTTTAAAATTAAAAAAACCACACCTATATTTATTTGATGCTGCTTTTCAAATTTTCTTTGAAAAGGTTTAACTAATGCAGCCGAAATTAGTTGTAACAAAGTTGAACATCTTGTTTGCTGTCTTAAATATTGAAATAAAAATGCTAGAAGCCTACTTGAAATAATGTGTAATTTATCTGAGCATATCAGCCTTGTTCAGAAATGAAAACTTCCATCTAATAGAACTTTTTTCCAAAAGAAAATATAGCCTAAAGGATAAGCATCACACTTCATTTCAAAAGAAATGAGAACTCTAGGAGAACTTTTTGAGAGTCTTAAAATTTATGCTCATTTTTTTCAGAATGTATCAACAGAAAAGTACTAAAAGATTGGAAGGTAAGACAAATATCAGCATTTCTAATTGTTAGTCTTCTGTGCCTCTACAAACAGACACCGTGATGTCGAACAGCACATTTTTTGCATGATGGAAATGCTATATATATTCATTTGTGTAGCTGGGTGTTGATTGTTGTTGATTGTTGGGTGCATTCTTAGAAATAGGCTGCATTTTAGTATTACTGCTTTCCTCTCAGTGCAGTATTTGTCATTGCCATGTTATTTGAAGAAACATAGTATGCATCACCAAGTACTTAAGTGGTGTACTTTAAGAGGATAATTTGTAAAGTTATACATTAAGAGAATAATATTTAGTCCACTATGATAATTATGGGGGAAAAAAATCCCCCAGGGAACAGTAAACATCTATCTTGCAAATGAAGACCCACTGGGAAAAGAGAGAATAGATTTGGATTTTCACACAAAACTTTTAAAAAATTTCTTATTACATCTATTTAGTTTGATTATATATTTTGATTAAGCAGTCAGTGCTAGTAGATTGTTCTCCATTAGCAGATGTAATTTTCATTTTTTCTCTCTCTACTGAACCCATTTTGCACTGGTCCCGTTTTTGTACTGCCTGTATATGGCTGCTTTCGCTTCTGTTTTACAAGCAGTGGGAGAACAGATTAAATTATCTCTGTAAGGATATGTCATCTCTGAGCACTGGAGCCTGGTTCAGATCTCCTCTTGAGTCGATGTGGATTTGAATAGATAAAGATGTACAGTGCAGCGTTTTACCAGTGTACTTACTGGCACAGTGCTGCTGTACCTCTTCCAGCCTCATGGGCTGCTAGGGTGGGTCTCACATTTCTCACTGCTGCTGGCTAGCAGATGTGAAATCAGCTCAGCTCAGCTGTAGCTCATCTACAGCTCATCTACCTACACAGATTACATATGAAAAGTAGGAAGCTATCAAAACCATGGAATATCTTGTTTTCTGTTGAGCAAAGCAATCTCCACTATATATGTTCCATATTCTGCAGCAAAATTATCTTTGCAGAACAGCTGTACTAACTTCATTGTGCACTCATGACATGCCCATGACTTGTATGTCATAACCACACTCATGACATATAGCCCTAACATAAACCTATAAGTACTTTATATCAGAGAGAGTGCTCTAAATTTCATAAAAAGATGAAAATATATCTCTATATATTCATAAAAAGATTCCCTGTCTCAAACAGCGTATCGCAGAGGAGGTTTCTCTTTGCTGAAAAACATTCTTTGGCTTGAAGAGAATGTCAAAAAATTAAGTTACTTGAGTCAAGGCTCACTGGAGCTGTCTTGTCAACAGAAAGATTAATGTATAGCCTTAGCCAAGGTTGGTTTCCCATTTCAGGAATATTCCAAAAGAGCTGAGTGCCTGTTTGGATGGATGTGTCTGTACTTGCTGCTCAGCTACACAAATGTTCTTGACATGGGAACCCACTGAGGAGTTTGGATGGAAATCTCACAATTTACAGGCAAGGGTTTCTTCAATGGCTGATAAGGAAAAGATCTTGGATAAAACACACACTTACATGACTCGTTACTAACCAAATGCAAAAATGACTGGTATTTGTGAAGTAAGGGAAGTGGCCCAGACCATGCTTAGACTGTGGAAAGCGAACAGTACTCTTATGCAAAAGAGAATCCCAATTACTAAACAAGAGACATGCAGAGCTCCAGTTTGGGTCACAGAACAGTGCATTAAGCTGTATACACTGTGGAAAACTGTACAAGGTAAGATAAAGGCTAACATAAGGAAAAAGATAGAGGTATTGTGACAGATAACATCACTGTGCTGGAATTTTAAAGATTGACTTGACAAACATCACGAAAGAAGAGGTTGGCAAAATCCCTAGTTCTGGGGCATAATCTTCAGGAAGAATGGCTAGTATTAAAATTTATGTTTGGATCAACCAAGGTGTATGTCAGCTTTGCAACCAGAAAGTTATGTGAGAGTCAACATGTGAAAGTAGCCTCAGTTCCACTCTGCAACGAATGAGTGCACTTCAGTGGAATAAAAGGGTACATGATTTCTGAAAATGAGGAACAGCAGTAAGGGATTTATAAATTATTAATTTTATCTAGGTTCCTTCCCCTGCTGTCTGAGATAGCTACTGCAGGAATCCCAAATACATGTAAAGTAGAGAAAGACTTTGGGAACCGAAAGGGCTAGTATAAGTCTGCAGTTGTGAAGTACTGCGACAGTACAGAAAATGTACACTCCTGGGTGTCTTTTGCATATCCCCTATAAATGTCCTTGAGGACACTATTTTACATAGATCTTGATTGTGCATGGACAGGGCAGAATGCAGCAGCAGAATATATTTGTACCATACAACTAGAAAGATGAAACGTTAATTTATTCGGCTCAGATGGGAGTTTGTTCCTTCCATAGTGATCTCCAAAGATAATGGCTTTTGCAACAATATTAAGGCTTCCTTTCAATGGACGTGAGAGAATGAGGGAAAACTTTCTATTTCATAGAGGAAGCTGTAGGAATTGCAATTTCCCTGGCTGGAAAGTGTGCAGTTAATGACAGGTTGGGTCTAAGACAAGTGCCGTAAAAAAGCCTTATGTGCCCAAGGGAAATTTATGGGGAAATGTGTTAATGTAGTAATGAGATTCATCTGTAGTTGACATATCAAAGATAAATGTCAACTTCTCTATTTGTTAATGGATCTATTAAAAGCTTTGTTTATACTTTCTGTCTGTATTTCTTTTTTTTTCTCAAGCACTTACACACAGATGGACTGTGCAAACAAATACTTCATTAAATGTGGAACTCAGAGCCAAGTGAACACTTTCAGTCCAGAATCATGTCAACTAATCCAATTTAATTGCTTTCTTGATCCAGTCCTCCCCCACCTTTAACATTTCTTTTTAGGTTTTTGGATAAGATCAGAGGGGTATTGAGTAATTTTATGTGACTGAATTACTCTATACATCCTATTTTATTAATAAAAATACAATCTGTGCTCTCGAAATGGCACAGTACCATAGAATGCAAAAACAACACAAACACCCAAATCCAAAAAGCTTAGTTGGAATGAGTCACTGAGGCAAAATTGGCAGGAACAGCCCAAGATTGCCAAGCTCAAGTGAGGTGGTGAGGGGAGAAGAATCCTATTTAAATATGACAACCATTTTGTTTAAAATGATTTCTAAGATGCATTTTTCCTACTGCTAAACAGGTACTTTGTCAGTATCGATAGTTCAAAGAAATTTGAGTTGAGTCGAACTAATGATTCATTTTATGTCTAGTTGCAATATATGCATGTAGGTTTACCACTTGGACACTAAACATGTTTTAATTGGAGAATACTCCAGAGTATGTGACTCAGGAAACTGACTTTTATCTACAGCTAGTTGTGTAACACGAAAAGGACTAGTTTGTAATTAAATATAACTTGCATAGTGTAAATGATTAGCTTGATCTTTTGGGAAAACAAAAACTTACTTCCTTATACCAGGAATCATATCTTCTAAAAACTGAGCTACTGGATCTTTTGTTATTTCTTAATGACTAAGAATAACAGTATGAGTTTTCAGTTTGCTCTTGAATGATATTTTCAATGAAGGAATGACCAAATGGTTTAATGCTAGATTTTTGAGAGCTGCATCTCTAGCATGTGGTGGAATGTAGGAGTTTTGAACAAAATTCTGTACAATAATTTCACAATTACTGTAGCAGGTAAAATGTTATACATCAAAACCTAAATTTGTAATATCTTCCTTTCTGTTATCTCACGTGTGTGAATCTCATTACCTTTGGCAGGTATATGTGGTGTTTCTAATTAATTGGCTGAAGGACTTTTGCTATGCATGTTTTCTGGGGTGAAGGCAGAGGATTGATAATGTGAGACCATATGCCTTTATAAATGGATAACTGACTTTTTACTCCCTAGTGTGAACACCCCCCCACACACACTTTAAATAATAATTAGTGAATATCAATTACTGAACCCTTGAAAATTTTAAGACCACAAACATTTTTATTCATTGTCTCTGTTGTTCAAATGCTAAGTTAATAGTAAAAACTTAAATTTTAAGTTTATATGTCAACACATAATGATTTTTCTTTTAATTTCAACTTTTAAGACCCTCCACAGTTTCCTATAAATCTATATAATTTGAACAATTCCAATATCTCTGAAAATGCTGTATTTGCCATTAAGCAAACAGAATTTCCCTTGCTGAAAAATCATGTGATTGAGCACGATATCTCCGATGTATATCTCCTAGTAAACATGTAATTGTTCAGTCCTTCTGAACAATGTTAAAATAATAACTTAAAGCAACATAAACTCTCATTCACTTTTCTCATTATGCTCAGTGAAATTAATGGGACTGTATGCATACTTAAGCATATTCCCTAGAGCTTTCTTTATAGTTACAGGTCAAAACAGCAGGGGGATAATATTTAATCAAGGAAGCAAGGTTTAGTTCAAGCTTCCACTGCACTGTTATGTCTAATGGTGAAGGAAATTATTTAAAAACTGCTGGCACTAAGTCTGTATTCAGCATGATTTCAAAACCACAGAATAGTCTATTAAATTTTTCTGGCATGTGAAACTTGGAACATGAAAAGTTAAGGGACTGTTCCTGCAAATCCCTTACTTGCAAGAATAAGTACTTACAGTGCTGAACTGAAAATCCTGAAGTTCTTTCTGAGTTTTCACTGGAATCCTGGCAAAATCAGGGACTTAAAGGGCAGGAACCCAGATTGGCACCTGGCTCATACCTAGGTTCAGTCAAAATCCAGATCCAGTTGGTATCTCTGCTTAAACCTCCTCAAGAAGAACAATTTAGCAGGAACTTTTAGGAGCATGCCTAGTGAGCAACAAAGAGATGGCTGCCCCACAAATATACCTTGGGCTAGTACTTTAAATACAATTTCAATTTAAAATATGCCTGAAAAATAGGAAACCTCCCTTTTAGTTGATAGCCTAGTGGTTGGAATACTTATTTAGAAAGTGGCAACTTCTAGTTCAAATCTCTTTTCTGTCCTGTGAGAATTGAATCTCTCTCTTAGGAGTAGACATTAGCCATTGGCCCCATAGACTCTTCCAAGGAAGAAGCATGTTTTCAGTGTTGCAGCTGATTGAGGGTCATAATTATTGTAAGATACATAAATTCTTATATGACAAATAACTGACATATTTATGTCATAGAAAAATGAGCGACAGCATCATCTCGTTAAGAAAACCTGTGGGATTTTTTACTTCTACTTTCTGGAGCATTTGTCTGTTTTCTTTTAGCAGTGTCTAAATAGCTTTGTGAACTGCCAGATTTCTAATTCTCTATGGAGTTTCCTTTGAATGCACTTCCAAGGCAGGTCTTCCCATAGACACACAGCACAACATTACGATTCTCTTTTGGAAGGGAAATATTTATAATTTAGGCTTTGTATTTCATAATTTAAGGTGATTATGCTATGTATTATATATGTCCTGTGTATTAGATTTTGTCTTTTGTCTTTACTGAAGCAACTTTCCCATTGACAGAAACAGAAATTAAATAAGGTAAGCTGAGCTTTGATCCAAACTGAATTTCTCTTCCTTTGATATTTGGATACAGAAAATATTAACCTGTTCCAAACCTACTATTTTATATGCACTAACTAATATTTTACATTACTTAATATTTTATATGCCTTGGGTTTATCATAGTCTTACCAGGCTCTTTACAGTTCTTGTACCTAAAATTGCAACCACATGTGATTTAGAAAATATGGTATACATGGTAGGAAAATTCTATTCTCTGAAACATCATTAAAGTTAATTCCAGTGTTTGTAGATCAATTTGTTGAACTTCCATCTTGTCAGAATAAATAACACTTCTAGCTATGCATTATTCAACATCTGCATGTGCTCAATCCTGCAGTTCACACAGGAGGAATTACTAAGATCAGTATCATAGTTTAAGATGAAAACTTTACAAAATGACACCAGTATTTTTGAGACTGAGTTTAGGTCAGCATCTGATGCTGACCTAAACTCAGTATTATATTATCCAAAATATTTTTGAAAATTCTGAGTAAAATCCCAAGACCTTTGAAGTCAGTTGACTTTATCGGGTGCAGATATCTTCTTTTTTTTCTATTGCAATTTAGGTAATTATGGAGCAAAATATGACACCTTTTAGAAAATGTTTCCTTCTATGTGAGTGAATACTTAATATTCCTAATTAAGTATGAGTGGAAGGGACTGCCTGTAGTGCCAGATGCACCTAAGACTAAAAGAGTGTTGCATTGCTCTGTTGAATTGCCGTGGCTTTTAATATTCAGACTTTTTGTCTCCAGTCTCTTACAGCAGTGCTGTACAGAATGCTTCTAGAAGTGGAGAGGGACTCTAGGTATGTAGAATTGAATTATCAATATTTGTTTCTTTATTTTTATGCAGTTGTGCTCAAATTTGTATTGAGTTAGAGTTTGAAAAAAAAATTATAGTATTCAAAAATATAGCCTGGTGTACACCCTTTACATTTTTTAAAGGTTTGGCAAACCTACGTTTTTATTCCTGTGCTGTTTTGAAGACTGGAGTGACCTAGATTTATCTTTTCTCCCATTAAACCAAACCATGCCACAGGTGTCCCATGGGGTGAAAATGCCTTAAGAACACCTGTCTTATAATTTTTAACTCTCTGATTACTGTTAGGAATCGTTGCTTGTTTTGTTGGCATGGTCCAACAAATGACTGAAATGGAAATGAACTACCAACTATTTAGGAAACAAATAAGTTACACATGGTGTATACAACTCTGTATCTATATAGAGAATGCTTCTGAGAGGTATAAGGTGATGAAATCAAGAAAGATCCAATGTATTCATGCCAAAAAATATGAGATGAAAATAAAAATAGGAAAAATGGATTTGGAGCAGGTATATGTGTGTAGTGCCTTTTAGTTTCACTATACCTAGACAAGAAAAAAAAAGCAGAAAAATACTCATCATTATTAACAACTCCATTTGTGGTTTGCCAATTTTTAAAAGTCAGGTGGTTCCATAGTGTGTATCTGATATGTGTCCTGCGTTTCCATATCCCTTCCTGCTGTGGCTATTAAAGCTCAATGTGAAAAAACGTATTGAGAACTCAAGAGGTATCAAAAATTAAATTGTACTTTTATCTCTAGTTTATAGGAAAGACAGAGGCTGGTTGTGACAAGCTGAAGCAACCCTGGAGAGGAGTGCTGCTTCCCTATGGTCAGCGACACAGCACTGGCTTCTAGAAGCAGTGTTATAATGCTCAGCTCTGCATTGGGTAAAACAGAAGCTGCTCCTTGTCTCCTGTCCCTGTTTCCTACATAGGACACAAATGCTTTTTTCTGTTTCTCCATTCATCTAGTACTGTGAAAATGTTTATTTTGACCAAGACTGAAAAATTATGTCGGTGAAGCCAAAATGCCTCCATCAGAACTGTGCCTGGTGTTAGAGCTCAAGGATGAAGCGGTGAAGAAGCACTGCATTTTGCATAGGTCTGGTCTCTGCCAGCTGTGAGATGTGCAGATCTGACATGCGTCACAATTGTGAACATTACCAGCATCCACTGGTAATGGTGAGACTATTCTTCTAGTGTGTGTATGAAAAGAAAAGTTTTCACAGGGAAAAGGGACACGTTGGTTAGCCTCCCACTAATGGTCTAGATGTTACCCTTCTACCACTGAATATTTTCCTCTCCAGGCCAAAAGAGCAAAATTGCAAAAACTCTGTTATTCAGGGCTAATAGTTTTCAAAGAGGTTAAGTAGTGTGTGCCGTTGTATTGTGATTGTTCTCTTCATGGCACATCAAAGAAAGAGGAAGCAGTGAGACCAAGGTGTCAGACAGTAATATTGCAATAACCTAGGAACCTGTCAGCATGTTCTGTTAGACAGTCAGGTCATCAGTGGCAGTGTCCTGGAATTCAGCTACTCAACATGACAGGGCTGTCCCCTTGACTCTGAATGATCCCTGAACACTGCATGGGTCCAAAATTAAAAGCAGCAGAGAATAAACCCTGAACAAAAATGGTTCCATTAGGGGTGAGTGAAAGCACCAAAAAAACTTGAGGAAGGATGAAAGAACAGGAAATTTAAAGAAACATTGTTATAGTGACTAGGAGGAACTAGCCAAAGGAAAAAGAATTAATGCTAGTGATCAAGGATCTCCCGTACACCTAATTCCAAAGGAATTTCCTTACTTGGTTCCATATTCTTCACTGACATTGCATAGAGACACACAGAATATTTTCTTAAAGTTATATTGGAGTGGTTGTTAGATACCTCTTTATACTTACATTAAATACTAATGTAGCCGTTCTTTCAGTAATTACAATAATTATTGAAGTAGGGGGAAACACAGACCAAATTACATAATTTTGAGATACATGTTTAAAATTTGCAAATCAGTGTTACTCCATGTGGCTTTACGCTAGTGCATTCTCTTTACCAAAACCACCAAAAGCAACAATTTTGACTCAAAGCCAGGGAAGAGTCATATAATTGTTGTTGTAGTGGATTTGATGGGTGATTAGACCTCCATAACTGTATGAATTTATTTACATTAACATGCTACTCAGTAAGGATGTAGCGTAGGCAGTGTTTGATGGGCAGTTAGGTGCCACTGCAGTTAGAGCCCAATCCCAGCTGCTGTATTCAAGCATAACCCCAGTGGAATAGAAAGTGAAAACCTGAGTTATGGTCACAGAAACAAAGACCAAACAAACTAGCCACTCACAGTGGCTAGTACCATAAAATCGATGGGAGGTTTTCTCCAAGCTCCTGCGACCTACTGTATGCTAGAAGGGTGCTACAGATGCTGCGTGTGTAGCCAAGCAGAGGTAATGCTTCCATGTTTTGTTCAGTGCTCTCCTTTTGCAGCCCCTGGCAATAGGTTTTCTGCAGTTTCCTACAGAGCTGCAAATAGAAACTAAGGCTGTGTCTGACTCACTAAACCTTTTAGCAGGTGACAGAGGAAAAAGAGCTAGCCCTTTTTATTTCTTTTTCTTTTTTCCTTTTATTTTATTCAGGGTAAGCTCCTGCTGCAGGGGAATGGCTTTAGTCTAGTTCGGATGCAAAATTCTGCTCTCTCTACATTTCTGCTCATACCTGTGAGGATTAAATTTGTAGTCCAGATTCTATCAGTTATATTATGTTAAACTGACTTCAGTTTATATTATTAATACTTTTCTTTTTTTTCAATAAAGCACAGCAAATATGTTTCTGACTCAGTGACAAGGAAACATATTTATAACGGGGACCAAGTTGAACAGAGACAGTCTGGTAATCAACATAAGAAACAAAACAGGAGTTGCAGATTACAAAAAATGTGTGTCAAAAAGGAAGAAATGGGAATTTTCTCTCAAACTGCTAAATTTAGTTGCTATGGAATTAGAAAATTCAGGGAAAATATATTTCATTTTTGGAAAGAAGCAGAAAGGAAGATCTCTTTAATCTTTCTTACCACAGCTATTTCTTTCTTAAATTCTGTGACTGGAGTAATTATAAGCTGAATTTAGCTTTTTATGACTGACCTCATAATTCTTCTTTCAAAGATCCCTGGGCGTATTTTTGCTCTATATTTATCTAAAATCTCATCCCTCAGCGTATCCAGAGCAGAAGCTTTAGTAAATACCTGAGACCAGTATGCCCTCTTGGGATCCTCTCTCTTGCGCATCTTAGAGATTATCTGTCTTTTGATCCAGCTCTTGAGCAGCATTTTCATTTCATTAACTAATATAAGGAACCAAGAGACACCCCTGCAATAAATCCATAGCTTTGAAAGCAGAAACTTCCTTTACGTAAGTTTTGCATTTC
Organism: Pedionomus torquatus; assembly: GCA_013398155.1. NCBI lineage: Eukaryota > Metazoa > Chordata > Aves > Charadriiformes > Pedionomidae > Pedionomus > Pedionomus torquatus. Next base: position 18,322 of record VZRU01011958.1, on the reverse strand, counting down.
AGTCACCAAAACTTGCTTGACCTGAAAGAACAGTAAATATTCAGGGGGTCTTTTTTATACTTGTTTTTGCTACTCTTATTTCACACAGAAACCACCCAATTTATTTGTGAGCTTCTAAATGGTGGTGCCTGGAAAGACATGCTTGAATCTTGTGAAATGTTTGGTCACTGTGTTAGTGATGTAGTTGTGCATGCAGTTTCCTCAGCCTGCTCTAAGTAACAGTGAAATATTGAAAGATTCTTGAACTTCCCTACTAGGATGAATGAACCTGAGAATACAAATCTTGTAGTTGTTCAGTATATTGGACAAAAAGACAAAAATGTGCAGACAACTCTGTCCCATAACAATATCTCAGAGACAGGATTGTGATTTAAGTAGCTCCCTCTGATCAGATTTGAGTAAAAGTTTGAGTAAAATGGACTTTGGCAGGACAGCCAGCATGTAATAGGATCATTTCAAATTTGACCTTCCAGAGTAGTAACTGGAATGCTCTAAGGTCAAAGCTGTATCTTGTGAGCTTTCTGCATCTCCATACTTAACCCACTTTGCGTGAAATGAGAATTCTGCCTCACTTTGCATCCCCCCAGCACCCCTGACTCTTTGGGCAGACCCTCAATTGCTTTTTACAGTCAGCTGGATCAAACTCCGCGTGGCATGTAAAGGGCACAGTTTATGAATTTCATCTTCTATCCTACCCACTGCAAATGCATCTCTTCACTTTCACTTGCTGGGAAACAAGTTTTCTGTTGTTAGGCATAATAACTGAAGGAACAGAGGTGCATGGAAATAAACTCAGGCAAGAGCACAGAGACCAGAAATGTTGCTTTTCAGTGTGATGTTGCCTTCCAGTTGCCTACTCTATTTCCCTAGTTTCCAGGAACAGGAGAAACAATATTAAACCTAAAAGAAAGATTCTGGGAAGTCAAGTAAACATTGAATTTTGGGAATATGTAACCTGAAAATTAAACTTTTTACATACAAAGATAGTCACTAGTTCTGCTTTACTCTGCATAAAATGGTAGCGGTTGTCTCTTTTGTCAGTCCTAAGATCTGACTCCATTGTACATTCTTTTTCATGAGGACTATCTAGTCCTCTGAACCTACCCCCAACACTTCTGAGAACAGGAAAAAAAGAATACAACTTGCTTAAAACTGGCCTTGAAGTTTTCCTCAAACAGCCTTGGCCAGCAGTGCTCTTATGGCTTTGAGCTGGTGGGGATCCCCACCACCCACTGTGCAGGTGCTGTATCTTTGCTGAACTTGGTGCCAGCGTGTGCTCAGCTGCTCTTAGCACATGAAAGAAAGAAGGCTCAGAAAGATTATACTGGATTAAAAAATTGTGGTGGGGATGGGCGCTACTACTGCCAGGGCAGGGCCACCATAGCCTAACTCCTGCCCTGTACCTTGTCTTGCAGCTGGTACCAAAGCCACCCTGTTGTTTCTCCAATTCCTCCAGCACAGGAAAGCACAAGAGGAGTGTACACAGGCCAACCCAAAGCAAGTCATGAATATAGCTGAGATTGCTGTGAAAGAACAAGATGGGATACAGGCACCTGTTCAGCTGCTTTATCATAGCTTTGTACCTGCACCTTTGCAGCTGCAGCCCAGGAAAAAATAGGGTGCTTGTGGCTTTTGTCTGCTTTGTACAAAACCATTTGCATGTTTCCATAATGCATTATAACCTGGTGGCATCTTCTGGATGGGCAGAGATTCCCATGTGGAATGTGAAGTGGCACTTTGCAAGGAATCGGTGTCATTTTGTGAACTACTTTTCTACTCCATTTAGCTTTTCTCTCTTCGGCCAGGTGAGGAGAAGGTAGATATCTTCAGAACCAAAAGACACTGATTGAAAATCCTTGTCAATGGTAAATGACAAGGATGTTGCCAGCAAGCTTTGGATTGACTGGGCAGAAGGTACTGTATATTCCCCTTTCCAAGTATATGGAAGCAAGTATAATAATTTCAGCAGGGAAAATGTTACTATTGGAAATTCTTCCGTATTATTCTTAGGGAAAAACAACAAAAGCAAAAAAAGGCAAGCATGGAAATGCTCCTAATTGTAAAGGTCTGAATAAATCAGTTTAGTATAAGCAAAATTTAGAAAATGTATTCAAATCATCAGTCTGCTTAATGTATCTATGCAAAGAAAGTGTTAAACAGAGAGATGTGACACCCAAATAATCCTTCACCAGTGGAAAACCAGCCCCAAGTTAATTAATGAAAACCATTGTACATCTTCAACATTAAATGAGCAGGAAACATAAACAAAAATTAACTTGCAACTTATGATGCTACATTAAGAGAAAGGCAGCATGATACATATTGATACCATATAACATTTCAATATTGTCATTTTATGATATCTGTACCTTTTCTTTTCAGCAGACGCTGGAGGCTGCTCATATTATCCACTACACCTTTTGTAAGCATATGATGAGTAAGTGTGATGGTCCTGTAAATCACATATACTGCACTGTATAATAACATTTAAGAAGTAGAAGCTGTTTTTCACTCCTTAAAATAAAATAAAAAAAAAAGTAAAAGAAAAAGGAAAGTTATTAAATGCTGATCATGGAAAAATCTATCTTTCAAGAAGGGATTGCAAATATATTTTCTCAGCTGTGGAAGCTTCTGCAAAAAATACCTCTTTGCACAAGGACAAATTTAAGTATGTAAAGATGGTATAAGTATTTTTTGCTTTTTTCCTCTTTATTAAACCTGTTCTGGAATATTAATTTTACACACAACTATTGCAGATTTTTCCTTCTCACTAATTCCTTGTTTTATATGCCATATATTTTTATATAATTTAAAGATATTGCTCTCTACAAAACTTTTTTATACCCTGTTCTTAACTTGCATTCCAACTAATTGCTGTAGGAGTTTCATATTCCTTGCAAACAGAGATGTATTTCCAGATGTGTTTTCTTTTGTTTTACTTTCTTCCTCCTTCCTTGAGTAAATACTATTATAAAAGTACATTTAACAAAAGACTATTCACTATAAAAAGCATCTTCAGGTAGAACAACAGTGCCATGATATACCACACACCCACTTGTAGTAGTCTTTATCAATAACAACAGAAACAGATTCAAGCGACAGAAATAGATGTGATTTAAATCAGTCATTTCAGGAATGTATTTATTCAAGATCCTTCGAGTGGAGATGAATAGCAGGTTTCTAAATGTGATGTTTTGATGGTAAGCAAATGAGTCATTATTTGTATTATAGTGCAATAGAGTTGGGCAAGAACAACACTACAAGAGGGAATAAACAGTCATATCTAACTGTTTATTCTGTTACATTCATCACCACGGGGTGCATCTGTACATGTCAGGTCAAGGTCAGTGATCCTGGTTCACATGAATCACTCTCCGTGCTAATGAAAAGCAGCCCGTTCAAACACCAGCAGCATCAGCAGACAGCAACATCAGGCTGCCTCCCTTCTGAGAGCCACAATTCACAGGTGAGGCAGAACGGCTTGGGGGAATTCAGGGCTTAGAATGGGGAATGGGTGGATCAGCAGAGGCTGTTGGAGGACATCAGCATCGGGAAAAAAGGGTGGCCAATTTTTAACTAGAGGACAAAACAGTGCTGTCACGTTGTAGGCAATGGCTCCTTTTACAGCTTGGCTGTTTCAGTTTCAAAGCCAAAGAGAGTCTTTCAAAAACAATTAGGGAAAAAAAAAAAAAAAAAGTGACTTGGCTCTGTGTCAGTTTCCAAAGAGTAAGTTTTAAAGTTATGGTAACAATGAATCCTAATTATATTTTCCCACTCCTTGAAGTCAAGGAAACAAACATGGAATACAGTGGCACAGGAAGGAGGTTTTAATTTTGAAAGAATAATCACTGCAAATTTTGCATACATTTTCTGTGCATTTCAAAAGTGTATTTCCAAAAAGTGCATTTCCAGATAGAATGAAGGATATGTTTGGTGGAGTTGCTGACGAAATACATATGTGAATGAAAAACTAAAAATCAACTACAGAATACCTTTTCAGGGCTACTGCGGTGACTGCTATAATTTGACATACAGGTGGATTTATTATCAAGCTTACAAACAAGTTATGCACATTATTTGTACTTGGGAAACATGCGGTTCTACCAAAGCCTCAGGGCTGCAACTGCATTTCAAACTACTTTTGCTTTCCTGAAAATTGCTAATATTCTATCTCCCTGTACCTGTAACTTTTTAATCTCTAAATCCGATTTTAAGAAGCCAACAGTTTTCAGAGAATATTACTTTTCTGACGTTGAAATGGTCCTTTTACAGGAATTTTAGAGGGCCCATGCCAAAGCAGAGGGAGAAACACGACGGCTGGAGGAGTCCCCGGGACCCTGGCGAGGAAGAGGGTGCCCCGCGGAGGTGAGGGAGGGAGGAAGGCTGCTGTCTCACCACACATGGGCTTGTGGGAGGTGGGAATCTCAGGTTGAGTTACTCATCGTTATGGAGTCGGGAGTGTGCAGAACCAATGATTTTGATGGCAGGAGGTAACGTACACATGTTTTTCAGCGAAGGTGCAGTAGGAGGACTTGCCGACGGGCAAGGAGGAGGTTTATGCCGAGGACTGTCATTTCCCCAGTGTGGAAGCCTTCTGGTCCCGGGAGCCCACCGCCGCCTCCACCACTGTTCTCCCTCCCCGCGGTACGGAGAGGGGGCTGCCGCCGCTCTGATCCCCCCTTCCCCCGCAGACGGGAGCCAGGTCCCGGCGCTCCGTGAGGCATCCGCGCTGAGGCTGAGCGGGGCGGGGGGCGCGGGGCGGCGCTGCCCGGGGAAGCGGGGTGGCTGCTCCGCGCTGCCCGTCCGTCCGCCCCCGCTGATTGACACCGGGCCGGGCGGAGGNGGGGTGGGATGGGGCACCCCCGCGGGCCAACTTGTCTGGGACTTGTTTGACCCGCTCGGCTCCTCTGGGGCAGGGGGATCTTTTCCGTTCCCCCTGTGCCCCCAAACTCCGCCGAGCTGCGCCTCACGCCTTTTATTTACCGCGTACTGAGGCGGGGGCAGAGGAGCGGTGTTCGCGCGTATTTTGGCATCTCGCTTTGCTAGCGGCTCCTTTGATTTTTGGGGAAAGCCTTTGCAGCTTCCCCGCTGAATCGGGAAGACTCCTCGAAATCTGTTTTGTCTTACATTTGCCCAGTCTTGATGCCCGAGAAGCACTGTTAAAAATACTTGCCCTGTGCGTTTTCGTCTTCCTCCCCCTTTACTTGTTCGGGGAGGTGGATGCTCTTTTCTCAGGCGAAGCGGCAGGCAAACGGCTCTTCCAAAACCAGATCCTGACTTTGAAAGCATAGAAGGGAATGGTGTTGCACGAACTATTGAAAACAAGTGTTCAGGTTCGCGACCCGTTGCGTGCTGAATGCGGTTACCCAGAGCCAAACCTGTCATGTACGGTTTCCCTGCTGCACCCTTGGCTGTCACCGTTGTCTGCTTTGATGAACAAACCCAACTGCTTGTGGAGATAATGGTCACAGTGTCTGGAAATCTTCTTACATTTTGTTCTAGCTGTGGATTCCCCATGGGCTTTAAATCAGCTATTTGGCTAAGTGGGTTTGCAGAAGCCTCTGACCTAACCCTTTCAAGGATAAAGTAACAGTTTTAAGTTAAGCTCTAATTCCTGCTTGTTGGTTGTTGGAGATGTCAGTCCCCAAAGTAACTTTGTGCCTTTTCCAGAGAAAATGATTTGGCTGAAAGAGTATCTGTGCTCTCCTCAAGTACATAGAGCGCTGTAAATGCAGGTGTAATCTTGATGACAAAGGTGTTGGGATGGTGGGGAGCCTGGCATCCTCGGCGATAGCATGCTGAAAAAGGTGCTCACTATGGAAGTAATACTCCTGAGCGTAGGTCTGAAATGAAAGAAAACTAGAAGTTGGTTCTCCCATTGACTGTCACCTGGATATTTCTGAGCTAGAGTGATTTTGCAGCCACACCTTCTTTTCTCTTTTGCCTGATTGTGCCTCTTTTATAAGGCAAAGAGGAAACAAATGAAAAGAGTCTGAGTGAAGGTATTGTCGGTGGTTTTCAAAACCCGTCTAAAATAAATGACTGTGCAGGAAAATGAGTGTTATTCAATTAGAGAATAAATGTATCTGTTTAAAAATAGTTTTAAATATCCCATTAATGCTGAGTGTTGTGTTGGTAGTGAAAAATAACGCAGATGAAAAAGAGTTGGTGGGATCTCCTTAAGTTATATACTCATTATTTGTGGGTGCTATCCACTGGGTAGGCACATAGACCCAAATCCTGGATGCAGTGAAGTCAGTGGGAATTTTGCCACTGGTCTGAGAAGAGTCAGAATTGAATCCACAGACCGTGTTGTGTAAGGTGTTGGGCCAAACTGAAAACCTTTGACAGTTACAGCTATGCAATTATGACAGAGATTATAGTACTGCAGTATGCTGCTGTGATTAAAATATTATCAGAATAGCTCTACCATAAATGAGTTATTTAGTTATTATCTAACTTTGTTCTAATTTAGTGTAACAAAGAGGTGTGGTGTGCTTCAGTCTAGTCATACTTGCTTCTTATAAATGTTTTGTGAAGTATCATGTGACACAAAATTCTCATTTAAGTAATTACTGTAACAACATAGAACACTAAATTACACTGCAGCACATGTGGTTTGCATCCCAATTAATTTTCAACCGTGCTTTAAGGATAATCACTCTGCTGTCCTATCTTTGCAAGGTGCACTGGACTTATTTACCAGGTCATTTACTGTCCATTAACAGTGACCTCCAAACAAAATGTAAAAACAAAATTAGACCTAATTTATATGTCCCCTAATAGTGATTGTGTGCTACAAGGAGATTTTCGGAGAGGGAAAAGAAGTGTAGTATTACTTTGATATGTTTCTTAAATTTTCAAAGTTACAGAAACACTGTTTTCCAAGAATGGACCTTAAAGGTAAATGTTGACTTTTGTAGACACTATTGACCACTTCATACAGGAATGAAAAATTTACTTAAAATGCTCAAATTAAGGCATTAGAGGGGTTATAAGTAAGATATGCCTAAAAGTAAAACCGTGGTATGTGAGCTGTCAGCAATTTTTAACTGGCAAAAAAACTTAGAGGTTTGACTCATTCATACACACACGCATGCAATTATCAAAGTGAAGTGAGAACTATTCACAAGAGAACTAGGAGGTATCAAAAGTATCAAATACTTTCAATTTTGGGAATCATACTGTTTTTTTCCTGTTCTCTTTTTGCTGCAGAACTATTTCAACAGGCCACCAGCCTGTGTCAGTAAAAAAAGTGTCATAGCTCTGTGGATCTCAGTGGCATTGTTACGGTTGACCTCAGCTGAAGACCAAGCACGATACTTCTGTGTGTATTTGGATTAAAATACATTTGTTTGGGCGTTGCTTAAGGGCCTAAACTGGTAGGGTAAACACCTGAGCAAACTTGCTGTTTAATTGAGTCAAGTTACAAGTGTTTGCCAGCTTTGACATTGTTCTTACCTTTTATATGAGTAATTATAGAGACTTTTCTCTATTTTTCAAATATTTAAAAACACAAATAGGAAGTTTTCCCTATGATCTCATGCGCAGAAGTTCTTGTTTTGTACTTTTTGTAGTTTCATGCCATGTAAAGTAATGTAAAGTAGGAGTAGTATTTCCAATCGTTGCGGTCTAGACAGTAAACGAAGTCTTTGTCAAGGCTCCAGCAAAAAGTTCAAGATCCTGTTAAGATGATGAACATTAACAGTCTTGTAAAAAGCCTGTTTTTAAATGACTTAATGTTGGGTTAGCATTGGCACCTCACCTGTAAAATCTCCAAAGAGCTTGAAAACCTAATGAATGGCTACAGCCATTCAAGCCACAGATGCTCTAAGCAGAAGATATTAAGGAGTAGTGTAAGTCGAGTAGTATTTTACTGTACTACTAAAGAAAACTTTGAAATGCGCTTAAAAAACAGTCTTCTCCCTTGAGGAGCAGATATGGAAAGTTTGTGACTAGAAGCTGAGAAACAGAAAGATGTTTAAAGTTACTTGACACCACCAAAAATAACTTCTGGAGAGAAAGCAATATTTTATATCCCTTTTTAGAGCCATGAGAAAGTACATCTGCATCCTTAGTATTAAAACAATTACCAGGGGCAAGGGCACAAGCAAATAGTACTGTGTGTGTCTTGTAGCAGTGTGTGTGTACACAAAGGTGATATTTTAGACAGAAAATTAAAACTTCTTATTTGATTTTTTTTATTTTTATTTTTTTATTTTTAAACTGCCCACAAATTGTGCCAGTTTTAGACTGAGGAGTCTCTGTGTTCCAGCCAGCACAACAAAATCCAGTGGTATCATGTCAATATGTTGGATCGTGCCCAGGTAGGCTGGATAAATAAATGTGAGCTGTAGCAGCCCAGACCTCTTTTTACCTGGACTTGCTGACTAATTTTAGTCTTCACCTGTCTAGCAATGTCATAGAACAAGACAAAACCTCTTGTCGCTGCTTCTGCTTGGTGTGTACTCCTGAGATTAATGGAAAGGTTCTAGTGTGGTAAGCATAGAAGTCATCAGGTTATTGCTCCAGAGAAGTGGATCCTCTCAATACGTTCCACTGATGGAGGGAGGAAAAAAACCTACAAACCTGTCCATTGTTTGCCTCTTGTATAAGCTTATATGTATGCATGTATGCTAATGACTTCTGGTTGCTTCTGGCCCTGCTTGGCTTAATTCTGCAGTTGATAGTGGGGAAATGAGGTTGTGCTTGGGCTTTCTAGTTTCAGATATTTTCATCTTCATGAATTTCTTCTTGAAATATTCAGGAATGTGTTTCAGTGTTTTCTGTGAGCTTGTTCTTTTTTACCTTTTCTGTCTCCTGGGAAATAATGCTCTTGGTCATATTGAGGTAGTCATAACCAAATCTTCTGTTTTGCTGGAGGTGTAGTTCTCTGTACCTCACTTATTGTAGCATTTGTAAAACTAAATGTCTGAAATTCATGTAGGTGTTTATATATGTGTATATAATATAAACCTGCTTAATATAAAATAGTAGAAGTTCCCTTTTTGATGCCCTATCCCTGGGAGTTTTCAAGGCCAGGCTGGATGGGGCTTTGAGCAACCTGGTCTAGTGGGAGGTGTCCCTCCTCATGGCGGGGGGGTTGGCACTTGATGATCTTTAAGGTCCCTTCGAACTCTAACCATTCTATGAATTCTATGAAGTAAATCTCCTCTCTGTGATCAGCTGAAATAATCTGCGGGTAGACTTTAAATCTTAAAACATTTTTCTAGCCTATATGTTCAGAAAGTGTGAACATTGATGTTATTCCTACTTATATTTGCTAACGCTTTGATGTCTCAGTCAGTTTTTGGGTCTCACTAGTCAGTGTTTGCCATGTGTAGTACAGACCTTGCTGTGAAGGCATGGCTTTCCAAACAAATGGGTGGTTGAAGGGTTTGACCTAGAGAACAAGGAATTTTGGTGTACCAAACATATTTTAACTTGCTTATCCTTTTTCTTGGTGTAAACACCAGCTCATACCTCATTATGCTATTTAGCTTATATACATATCAGGTACAACATGTTAAAGAACTTGTGCAGTGTAGATGTTAAGTTTCATCAAGCGGATGTTTGGGGGTCTTTTTTGGTGTAGTTTTTTTTTTTTGTTGTTGTTTTGTTGTTGGTTGTTTGTTTGTTTTCCAAGTTAGTTCACAATGATATTACTGTAAAAAAGGTAATACTATTCATGGCCAGAAATATGCATGATAAAACCACTAGATACCTGTTAAGTGGTTCTATGTGCCTTTTTCTCCCTAGTTGACGGAAGAGGTTATTTATGATACTGATAAAACCTAGCATTCCAATTTGCACAATTAGAATTCAGTAATCAGAGCTACAAATTTGAATTTACAATAGAATGACAAAGCCACTATCTAGATCTTAAAAGCAGACTGCAAATACAGTTTTATGATATTCATTTAAACCCAATTTTGGCACAGAAATATAGTTAAGAAACCAAAGACTTCCCCTGCATTCCATAACCGGATTTATTTTTCTGACCTTTGTTTTAAAGAAGATTTGGAGAGTTTTAATCAGACAGAGGTTACAAATCACTTTGCTGGGAAATGCAAGATGTGCTTTAAAAGGGAAAAAAAAATAGTTTTCCTGATCATTTGACTCTTGCTGTTTAAATTTGTGAAGCTCGGTGAAATGATTACTCTGACAGAACTATAGAAACTATCTCATTTTAGTACATTCTGAAGTATTTTATATTTTGAGTAATTCTGGCTCAGGGGCATTTTATACTCACATCTGGAAGTTTCCAGTCTTAGTATTCAGTTTAGCGTCTCTGCCTTTGTCTTTCCATTTAGCCTTGCCATGTTATAACAATGAATCATCTTGTCCATTAACTACAGTTGGAATGCCTGTTTATGCACTGAATTTGTTTCATCAGGTCGCCATAATAATTGATTGGAACTGTGGCAACTCTGACTGCTTTCCCATATGCATTTGGGCTGGACTTTACCCAGTGCTGTTCTGAGCAGCAGAAGGATAAGCCATCACAAAACCTGGAATATCTTTATCCTCTTGAGATTCAGCCTCTCTTTCTCCTGAAACCTTACGTTAGCGTTTTCATATTCTGTCTCTGTGTATATGAAATTGGGGAAAGGCTGTGGGATTTCCACTCATGCAAAATCCTATTGGAGTTGCAATACACACCTGTGTATGGCAGTTAAACCGGCAATGTTGTTACTGTAGCTTCGCTTTGATATGTTCTCTTTAAATTAGTCCAGATGAAAATATTGAAGTACTAAATAAGAAGTGAAACCAAACTACAGTGGCATTGTTTGATTAATTTAATAATGTTAATAGAGCATACAAGTGACATGGTGCAAACGGAGGGGGCACGTTGCAGGGAGGCTGTGCCAGTGTATGCAAATTCACACCTCTTGCCATGTTGAAGGGGCTTGCAGATAGCACTCTGGTTGCTATTTAAGTGGAGTGTTTTGCAAATAAATGTCCTTTTGTTAAAAAGGTACTACACTGGCTGTACCTTGACTCATTTAATAGCATTTAGCCTTAGCTTTGTGGAGTCATCATTGAAATGATTTTCCTTGTTTCCATGAAAAAAAAGCAACTTTCTTGCAATTGGAAGGTAAATACTGAAGTATCTGTTTAATAAATAAAACTAAAATGTAACATATATGTTGTTTTTTTAAGACGGCTTTGTCATCTTGTTTTGTGCACTGTGATGTCTGAGAATATTTTTGTCTGCTGTCTGACCAATTTTCATTAAGAGCTGCTGACGCCACATTCCTGTGGAAAGTATCAAGAAGTAGAAATGAGAAGTAGGAATTAGTGGGTAGAATCTTCTCCTGAAGGCAAATTGAAGTAGAACCGTTAGTTTGTGATAACGAACCCAAGAGCTTGTGGAAAAAAGTGAGAAAAAAGACTTGTTATTGTCAATGACTGCATTGAGCTTTGCTATACAATCCATCCCAGTATTTGGTCCAATACTTAACCACTCTGAAGCTCTGAAACTACTGAGCTGTCTAAACTGCTGGCATTTATAGTGAGGAGGAGGAATGGGAGGTTGAGAAGAGATACTGTTTCTCCAGAAGTTGGGTTGAGTGAATTCACGTTGTATAACCAGGTGTCTTCTTTTTGACTGATAGTCGCTGTGGTTTCATGTGGGAGGTCATGGTTACTGCTAGACAAGAAGTGGCTGGGAGCAAAATTCTTTAGGAGGTAAGTGAGAGGAGGTTCTGCAATGAGAAGCTGTACGAAGATCAAGGGACCCTTGCGGTGCATTCATACCAGCCAGAATCACAAAAGAGGTGAGCTGCTGTGTTCTGGGCTGGGCAATGTCTCTGGGCTTCTGCATAATTTTAAAATAAGACATTCTGACTATGACATCTCATTGTCATTATATGGCTTATAATGTTCAAGCCTGAGTTTAAGGAGAAGGGAATGCAACCTTCAATTTTTATTTAAGTTAAAGGTGCGAATTTTTGGCTGTCCAGCTATTTGGAATTCAAAGAGATATTCAATTCTACCAATTCATTTAAAAACTGGAGGAAAGTGGTCTATAGAACACAAGAAATGCTTTAGGGAAACACAGTCTTTTCCAGTCCGGATGACGTTGGACTTCTGTAGATTCTCTGGCAGGCTGCTTCCAGTCCAGGTATTGATTTCAGTTAAAGATGAAGTAGCCTGAGGGGTGGTCAGTTGTTTGTGTTAATGGTATAGCTGGGCACAGCCTGAATTGCTTCAAGCCTTTGGCCAACCAAGGTAAGTTCTAATGAAGCAACAAAGAACTTATTGCTGGTTTTATTCATTGTGCAACAGGAGGACGCCTTATCATTTTTTTCACTGAAAAATGGTAATGTTCTGAGTAAAGTAGGAGTATATTTTATTG
>VZRU01011957.1:23497-82208 GCA_013398155.1 Pedionomus torquatus | reverse complement strand
AGTCTTGGGCTTGGATAGGAGCAAAACGCTTTGAGAACATCTGTTTCTCGCAGTTCACAAATCTCTGAAGGGTGATGTGGGAAGGTCTGGGGAAGCTGGCGGAGTTGAAACGCAAAGAGCCGTGTGGGAAAAGCCACAGCGGCTGGAGCGCCTTGCTTGTAAAAATAAAATGAAAATTTGGCTTTTACAAGGAGCAGTGCAGCTCAGACGCATCGGCTGAAGATTTCCTAGCCCCGCAGTCTTTACGCTGTGATATGGCTCTTGAAAATTTTCTGGATAATGTGCGGGTTTTTTAAGTCGTGTGTGTGGTATTTCAGGGTTTCCTGTTCACTGAATGGTCAAGCAGAAATGTCCCAAACAAAGCTTGCCTTTTCTTTTGGTTTGGGTCCTTTTTCTAAGGACCAAAGCTTTCTTACGCATTTTTTTTTATTTCTTCTGTAATCGTGGAACCCATTCCTACGTCCCCAGATAAAGAGGATTTGAGGATGGGTGGGTTTACTAATTTAATGAGGAACACATTTGCGGTACAGGAGCTCTGTGTCCCCGGTTATTGAACTGGGGTCACGCCTGTGTGGTGACAGCAGCAAACCAGAACTGGTTAGTGGTGGAGTTTGCTGTGATTTCATAATTTCAGCCTAGGGAGAACACACTACTTCTTGCCGAAGAAGTGACTCGTGAGGTCAATGGACAAACCCCCACTGTTTTGCAGCCTTTTAGAAGGAACACAACCTGGTTGGAGAGGTAGGACTGCAAACAGAAAGGTTGTGGTTCTAAATAACTGTCAAAGCCAAGTCTCTCAGGCAGCCTGTGCTATAATGTGTTGGCCGGTGCAGTCGGTTGGAGCAATATTCGAGGTCTCTGACATGGCTCTGGTCTTTAAAACGTTGATTCTAACAGATTAAAACTTCCCTGCCTGCCTTGTCCTCTAGAAGGAGGAAGGGGAAACAGCTGGCTCTTCTCTTTCCTTTTGAAATGTTAACTGTGTTTGCAGTTCTAGTTTACCTCCTCGGTGACAAAAGGTGTTCTGTGATACCGCTCGCTTTACTTCTTTCTTGTCTTTGGTGGTAAACTTTGGGCAAAAAGTTGTAAAAGGCCATCTGTTACGCCGTGCTTAGGAAAGAAAACCAGGTGGTGGAAATACTCCCTGAATATCAGCAAGTACCAAACCTGACATTCCATGAGGCATTTGGGTACCCCAGATGACAGCATCGCTGTGCTGTTGTTGGCAGCTTCCAACTGCCAACCAAAACCATTAAGTTTGGAGATGCTTCAATTTTGTCAGCCAGACCTTTGAAGCTCTAATTTCATGTATTCTGCTTTGTCTGTGATCAGCTTTGCTTGTGGAGGGACATTCTTCGTATCTCACTGATCTCAGACCCGCAGTACAAATAGGTGACTGTGGTTTGGTTTTAAGGTGGATGTGAACTGGTCTCGCTGCTGCCCCGTGGATGACCTTCCCTTTGCCTTTGGAAATGCAGCTCTGTGTTTTCCTGGTGACAGATGCCTGATGTATCTTCACCTTTTGCAACAACTGCGTAGGTTTTGTTATGCCAATAGGAACCATCCGGTGAGAGAAATTGAGAAGATGAGCATGCAGTCTCTGCTCAGACAGAGGTTATGTTGATGCAAGTTGTGTCAGTGCTTTTTGTGAAGCTTGGAAGTGATGTGAAAGCTTGATCTCCTAAATAGCAACAATAATTCAGAGCTGAAGACACCCAAACTCTGGATCCCCAGTGTATTATGAAATAGGTAAATTTTGTGTAACTGGGCATTTCTCTGAAGGATTTTGATGGATAACTGAAACTAATCTTTTACATCAGTCTTAGCCTGTCTTTTGCAGCAGTATAGACCTTGATACAGCTTTTTTGCTTGTTTCTCTTGGTGAGTTTCTGATCTTGTCAGCTTTGCCCATATAGAAAGCTATTGGGATCCCTCCAGAGAAAGCAACTGACACTTAGTACCGTTTGTAGTTTTGCTCTGACCCTGATAGTTCCCCGCATTAACTAAATAAGGATTAGTTGTCTGTTCTGAAGTGCAGAGAGATATGAATCCTAATATAGGAGTGCCTCAGAGCAAGAGCCTGTCCCCATAAAAAGGGGCAGTTGGGAGCAGTATACTTGCACGGCCCTCAGGCCAATGGCCTTAATCAGCCAGGAGTGGGCAAGCAAGGCTTTTTGCAGTATCTCCTAAATGCGCAAATGCAAAGTGAGCTAGTGTAATGGGATGCTTCTCAGTGCTGCAAAATTGGCCCTGAAAGCAGACTGATAGCAGGGTTCAAATTCTGATGGTCTTCTGATAACTAGAAAGTCATTGACCTCTCCTTGGAGATTGGTCCAGGATTTGCAATTGAATACAGCTTATTTTCTTTCAACATGGAGTCCATCATTTTAGTAATCTGTGTGGCTCAGATTAGAGGCTCCTTTAAAAGAGTCATGATGAGGGAATGTGAAGAAATTGAAGGGAATCCTGCTTTGCGAAATGACTTTTCTAAAGCAAAGAACTTCATTGCCTTTAAACACAGAGCAAAATCTAGTGGGTGAGCGCCATGACTCTGCACTACCTTCGAAGCTCACCAGTGGGTGTGTGGAACTTGGCTAGGGTGGAGATGGATGTACAGGGGGCTGTAAAGACTAGTCAGTGACTCAGATTTAACGTCAAAGTTCATTCTTTCTGCTGTTTTGTACCTAGGGTCTTCTTTAGAGGACATTTTTTTCCAGTAGTTCAACTTATTCAGTTCTAGTCCAGTCTGGGACATGCTGGGGTCTCATTGCCCAGGAGGGTAGAAAGCACTAACAGGATGTAGGAAATGCTCTTTTTCAACCACAAGAAGAGAGATGTTCTGATCTGCTGAACTTGAGAAGTTAGCTACGAGCGTGTCAGGTACAGCCCAAATAAAAGGGACTGTGGTTAAAAGTAATCTATTCTCAGCATAACTTTACAGTGCAGTGCCTCACGCCCCATTCTAGCTAATATTATGTGGCTGCAGAGTGTCTTCAGGTGAGAATATAAACATTCTTTACTTGAGGGTAGCCAGAAACAGGGAAGATGGATTTAAATGGGTGTGCCATATCGGCGTCAATAAAGAACACATCCCTCTCTCTCCTTGAACTATTGCTCTTCTGAGTAGGCTGTCGGTCATATCCAAACTTTCCATTTCAGAACAAAAGAAACTTGGTCTGAGCGTCAAACCTTTAATCTCAGTGTGTTAAAAATGAAAGACTGAGCGGGTTTATGTCTCTGCTAAGCTCCTGGTAAAGCTCTTACTTAAATTTCCAGTCCCTCTGGTTTTCCCTCTCTTCTGTCTCTTACAGTTTTGCTCTTCCTTCTGCAATTTTTGTTTTACTGTCCTCTTTTTCTTTCTTTCCTCCCTTTTTCTCTTCTTGCTAGCCTTCCCTTTGATTTGTTACTGGCTCAGGCTGGTGAACCTCTTTGCTGTAAGATTAACAAAGTAAGCTTCTCTTGACAGTGAAGGTGACTAATGTGCAGGGAAGGGAGTTGAGCCAGCCACCTTGCTTTGCTAGCTGGTCAGAAACAGAGCCTTAACTGGAAGTTGGGCAAACCAGCATCATTACAAGGGCTGTCAACAGCATGTTAATAAAGGTTATTTCTTCATTAGGTAAAAAGTGAGATCTGATGGTGCTTTTTATAGAAGGTGCTGACACTGTGTTACTGTGAGCTGCAGAGCTTTGCTAAGGAAACTGGTACCTTTGTGCAGAATGGTAGCAAGTGAGCGATCTGCAGTAATATATTCCAGCCCATAACATTTCCTAATTTGAACATATTTTATTTAGTGTTTCAGGCTGAGCCATGGTTACACTGTGTAAAGCACAATGGAATGCATGGCCAAAGCGGTTCCATCAAAATTGAGGCAGAGGAGAAAACAATAGTAAAATGAAGGGTGTCAACCAAAGCCCGCTTAGTTTCCTGGTCCTTCATGAATGAGAAATATGAGGAAACTGTCACCTTCCCCAGATATATTTCTTGGGTGAAGTCCGTCTGTTGCTCATTAGTTGCATCTCAGTAAAGTCCAGTGGATCAAGTGTACTGGTCTTCTGTGGGCAGTCTCTCTCTCATGCCAGAGTTGTGCTCAGCTCTTTCTCCTGGCAGATTGACAAGCAAATGGCTGTGATGAGGTTTGGGAGAGTTGTTCTTTCCTTCCAGCTTTATTAAGAGAACGCCAGTAAGCCCATGACAGGCACATCTCTTCCAAGTTCTGTGCTTTCCCCCCTCTGGAGGCTGAGCTGGGAGTAGGTCATGGCAGATACTTATTGGAATGGACAAAAGAGTTGATGAAAACGCTGCTCAGTTGAGCAAGCAGGATTAACATGACAAGGTGAATACTGTTAGCAAAAAAATCGTTCCTTTTACTAGTATGGAAACATGCGTTCCCACACTTGCTCTACACCCTCATGACAGACGGTCCTGAGTTAAGCGTGTCCCGAGAGCACATCTGACAGTCCCCGTGCCAGTCCTCTGGGGTAAATAAAGACTCACTGGTCTGAACCTGTTAGTGTTTGTGTGCGTGGGCACGTCCTACCTTGAACGAGCCAATAAGACATAGGAGGATTTCAGCGGAATTCCTGAGGTCAGTAAGCAACTTCTGAACATGGATAGTTGAAGGAGAAACGTGGCCACTGCTCTGCATGCAGGCCCGGGGAACAGTGGGCTCTCTTTAGGATTAGTTAGTTTTAAGTGTTGTTAAGCCTTACTTGTTGGCAGGAGGGTTTTTTGAGAGTAGAAACCTTGTTCGTGGATAGAGCAGGTCATGTTTTCAGTGGGTCTGTGTTACTACAAAATACAAGGTGTCCGAGAGCACAGGAGGTTTGAGTTTGTTTTTTTTTTTCCAAAGTGCTGGTTGTTGCACATGACTCTCAGCTCGCCGCTCTCATCTTCCGCCAGCTGCTGCCTGTAAATCTGATGTTAATTATATCAGTGCCAGTGTTCAGGATGCTTTAACAACTTTCTCTTGGTTCCCAAGATCCAAGTAGTAATAGTTTTGGGTTTTTTTCTTTTTTGAAAGTTACGTGCATTGCTAGGCAACTTTCTTGACACAAGCTAGACCCTCGTGCTCTGGCTTTGTGCCTCCCTTTTGTACCTGATCTTACAGCCTTATCGTTTGAGACGTGGATGTGGCAGAAGTTTTACAGGAAAGAAACTTTCAGATCTTAATTTATGTGAGTTAAACTGACAGCAAGAGCTTCCGTAAAGATCAGCTTTCAGTTACCAGTCTGGGGGTGACTGCGTGGTGGGGATCGTTGTTACTCAGATTGCTGCATTGTTTTCAACTTTCGTGAATTCATCCAGCTTTCAAGAAACGTGGGGTTTGCTTTTGTGCAGGCAAAGCTCCTAAACTTCCTATTCGCTCCAAGAAATGTATAAGAATTCACAAGGCTTTATTCATCTTGTCAGAAGCCTGAAGAAGGGAGACTTTATTCTAAGGCAAAAAGAACAGATAATTGTGAAAAATATAGCTTGGGCGACTCTCTGTTGACTGCAAAGAACATGGGGTAACTAAACATGCTGCTTTCCTATAAAAATAAGTGCCAGATAGATGTATTGTTTAGGAATTCAATGCCTGGATGCTGAAGTAAAATCTATCCATTTTGAAGTGAAACAAAAAAGGCAGTTATTTCACATGACCCTGGAAGGATTTTGGTTTTTCTCCAAACCGTTATGTTTTGGCATCCACCTTACTAAAACTTGTGTATGTGTTAGGAAAGCTAATCTATCATTGTAAAGTTAAAAAAACCCCAACCCTCAAAAGTGTTTCAGTTTAAAATCAAGATACTTCTCAAACGCATGAGAACGCTATTAGATTTTGGTGTAATTCTTGTCTGTTACGAGGCTTTATGAAAACACTTTCATCTTGGGCAAAAGTTGTAATTTCTTTACAAAAGAGCAGAATTGGTTGGACAGTGAGTGAAAACAGCAGGGATCTAGATATGTGGCTTTCAATTTAGTGAAGAAAGCCAGTTCTCTGCCAGTTTAGCCACTGCATATCAGTTGCTGTTGCAGAACAGTTCAGTTGCTAATATTTCATCACACAAATCAATGTAATGTAAAGATCATTTTCAAAACAACTGCACAAGCAAATCTGGCTGTTTTCTTAAAAAAGATCTGTTGATCATGATTAGGACTTCAGCACATGTAAAGAATTATAATGAAATAATACCCAATAAGATATGCTCAAAACCATCTCGCTTGGCTGATGTTCTTTGCCATTAGAAAACCACAAACCAAAAATTAACCTGCTTGCTTTTAGTTCATAATGTTTGATGTGGGTGATTATGCTGAAGAGCAAACTATTCTCTGGCTTAAAGGCAGTTAGTGCATCCCATCGAGTCTCTTGTCAAGTTTGACCTGCCTCTCGCTCTGTCAGCCTCTGTCCTGGACCAGCCGCGCAATCCTCTCCCCTGCAGGCTGAGAACATGGAAATTATGCACGTCACCTGGGCTCCTTTCAGATAATGAGGACAAAATATGAAACTTCCACCGGTGAAGTACCAATGAGATGAGAAATAGAACCTGCAAACTGAATTACAAGTTAATAATAGAACAGCCATGGGGGTTTCTGCGCTTTGATGAGGAGAGAGCCATTATATACACTTCAGTTTACGTACTTGTCGTTTGCTTTTCTCTAATGCAGCATGTGTACCATCACGTTACAGAAAGCCCACTGTGGCTCTGGCTGGTTTCTTATTCCCTCACTTCTCAGCCTTTCCTAATGCTTATGGGTGCTCCTCCACTGTGTGGGAGCTGTGGTTTCTCAGCACTTTTGGAAAATGGAAAAAATACATTTCCTGTTTTGTCTGCTGACCTTAGTGCACCCCAATGCACTTGATTATTCCATGTGTTACAGCCCTTGCTAGTCCTGGTACAGGTCAAGAGCTTTGAAATCTGGGATCCCTGAAAAATTATCTTCCAGGCTGTGCAAGGCTATCGAGTTGCATAAAGGGGTGAAGTCTGGGAGCCAGACCTACTGGGAACCCATTAGCAAATGTGGTCCTGAGGAACCAGTAGGTGGTTTGTGGTGAAGATTGCTATCTTTTGTATTGGAAAGTTGTAAATTAACATGGAAATTTAATGTTGCTGTATACAGGACAGCAGAAGTCTGTATGTCGATTACAAGCAGATCCTTTGTTGACTAGCACTGAATTAAACATTTAGGAAAGAGATGGACTCTTACCTCTGATAAGAAGGGATTGGATTTAGCGACTCTGGAGGCATCTCCACTGTTGTTTTCCAGGCATTTTTCCATGTTCAGATTTCGCATGGAGCAAGCTGCTCTGAGTGCAGTAGGAGAGCTGGGGGTGGCACATCCCCAGCTACGGCTAAATCCACCGAGGTCACTTTTTCATGCAGTTTAGGCTTGCTGACAGTTACAGCTACGGAGGATACCATGTGAGGATGTGCTCTGCGATGGTTTGTTTCTGCCCCCACCTTCATAATGCTCATGCAGCTTTAGTGAACAGAGGTTTCTTACATCCCCAAGACATGCAGTACAGTCTGAACCTATCTGAAAATGCATCACAGTTCAGTGAGCGCTTTGCAACTTTCTTGAGGTCATGTAGGAAATTGATGACAAAATGGGCATCAAATGATCAGCAGTTATAGCTTCCAGATTTATATCTCTCACTTGATTTCAGGCCTTTTTATAGGCCTGTATGTCCTAACATAGCACATCACACACGTACCCGAGATTGTTCAGTGGCACCAGTTGACTGGCCACAACAGCTCCCGCTGCGCAGCAGGGAGCAGCAGGGTGGGATTAAGGGGACAAGGCAGCACCGTAGGTGGTTGGAACCAGCATGTGTGTGTTCCTTCTCATCGGCTGGGGTTCATTGCAAGCCCAAATCGGATTTGCCCATGTTGAGCACCCCTGATGAACAAGGCCCCGGCTGTCTGCTGCCACAGGAGCGTGCGCCAAGGCAGGCTATGAAAAGTGTTGCACAACCCAGTATAATTTAACCACATGCTGAATAAATACACTTTTGAGAACTCTTTTGAAGAGATGTTGCCTAATTAATCCTGCAGGGGGTATAATATGTATATTTTTGAAATCCAGTTTTAGCATCGTGCAATTAGCTTTTATGGCCTAAGGATTCCGATTTAAGACATTCTTTAGTTACTAATGGTAATCTGTTTTAATTAGAAATGCAAATGTGTTTTAAATTCAAATGTATCTGAGCAGTACAATGTAGAAAGATGATTCACAGCTAATACCATTGAAGTGCCTCAAGTGTGGTATTCTTTGTACCTTCTGTAGTTTGAACCCTGAGGATCAACACGATATTTAAACATCACTCTCAGCTGAAGCATGTGGAGGCTCAATAGATTTCTTTAGGAAAAGGAGTAAGTATTTATCAACAGGGATCCTTTTTAGGGCAGCAGAAGAAAAGTCGTAGCTAGAGGCAAGAAGGAGGCAAACACTTTGAATGTTAGAGAAGTAAGTTCAGCCCTGCAATAGCAGAGCACAGCTTCTGGCAGGACGCAGGTGCTGAGCAGACAGCAGCGTCTTGGTTGACTTTGTCTTAGTAGCGGAGAAATTACTGAGGCTTGAACATCCTGGGCTGCTCAGGAAGGGCTGTAGCTGCTCAGAGTGGTGCTGCCATAAAATTTGGCCTGGCAGTGTGTCTAAGAAAAGAAAAGCCTCCAGCAAGGCAAGCTTCAGAAAAGCATCTAAAGGCTAATGCTCACTGAATATTCTCTGCAGTCACTTATCCTGGAGATACTGAACTGTCAGGCGGGTGGATGTCTGTGATGAGACACTGTACTTGGTGGTATGAGACTACCCGTATTCCACAACGTTTTTCCAGAATCGAAGAACCTCTGCTGCTAGACCAGTCCAGCCCTCACTGTTGTGTTCAAAAAAGTGTTTCTTACCTACTTTAAAAGATATGTCCAAAAGAAAACAATTACTCAGCCACAGCGAAGGTGAATTTTGTAACGATGGTATTTTATTGGATGTGTGTGCTTAGTAGAGCATTTTTACAGCTACTTGGGATTAGATGCAGCGATGCAGGTGGAAACTAAGTGGTGCAGTTTGTATAGTGCACTTCTCCCCATCTCCGCTAAGCTGGATGTAGATTTTTTTCCGTGTGGATGTCAGTGGTATGGAGCAGTGGTGTAGCCACTGTGAAAGCTGTGGGAGGTTCCACGTGGCACTTCAGAAGTCAAAATCATTGAGTTTCTTAGAGCTAACCTTATTGGGAAGGCTAGTGGCTGGGTCAAGGCACTTGCACAGCTTCAGAGGACTGAGAGCTCGGCAGGGTGCTGCAGAGAGCTCTCCAGTTCCCATGCAGCAGATGCTCTCTGAGACTTCAAGTTCCCATCCCATCTTTCTTGCTGACGCAGATAGAGCGTAGTAGTGATTTTGTCACCTGAAATTTGATAAACTTGTTGACTGGCACAATGGGGAAGGTTCCTCACAGAACTGCTCCCTGCCCTGGAGAGCTGTCAAATGAAAAACCGAGACGTAGATTGCATGAGCCAGTTATATGGGGCGGCAAGTGATGTCCTTGTTTCCCTACTTAAGCTGAGTGAATGAAAGCTTCCCACAAGCCTAACTGACAGTCTTGAGTGTGCAGTTAAAAGTCTCCGAGCTGCTTAGCCATTTCCCTGTGCTGTGTTCAAAAAGCAAAACATCACAAGCACCAGCAGTTCTTATTTGTGTGTATTTTTTATTTCCAAACCGCTGTTTGCATTTACTTCATTCATTATCTCTTTTAATTCATCCCAACCAGTACCTTTGCTGTGAGCTTGTATTTTCTGCTAGTATTTCTGGAAGACAAGGTCGTGGAGGAAGCTGCTTTGGGCATCAGCTGTGGAGGCTCCGGCTGCAGTGTGTCTGTCGTCAAACACCCCAACCTCGTTGTTCTCGGTGGTTACGTGGTGTCCGCTCTCGTCCTGCACCACTTGCAACTTATTCTTATTCCGTTCTTTTCTTTTCAGGGGCTGTCAGAGCCTGAATAATTTAAGAGTGAACAAATGAGAGACGTTCATGGAGGACTCTGTTCTTACCTAGGCACAGTTTGACAAGCATGTAGATTGCCTTGGGTTTCCACAGCACCTACCACAACTTTACTAAGAGAAAAGCCCCCTTTCCTAGACATCTGTGTCACTCTTGCTTAGTAAAGTTATTCAAGATCAGCGCCTTTGGAATTGGTTGGTAAATGGACAAAGACTTTCTCTTTGCCCGGAGCTCCCCACAGCCTCCAAGTACCAAAGAGAACTTCACAGCACTAGAAAGCAAGAGACAGCTGCTGAATGTTGGAAGCTACTGCATTTGGCAAAAGAAGCTGACGCTAAGATGCACACAGTTGTGTTTGTTTGTTCTGCTTGTTTTCTGTGCTTTCTGAGCCCTGTGTGTGCCTGGAAAGTTTAATGACCAGTCCCTTCTTTCTCAACATGCAGTTTTTCTTCCTATCCCAAAAATCTTTGGGTTCTGTTCTTGCTATTTTTTCCCCCCAATTCCAACTTATTTTGTCACAGATACTCTTCTGTTGTTTCCATGTGGAATTGTTTGGGTACATAGCCAGAGTTTCCTTTGAGGTAGGGAGACATAAATACGATACAGAAACATCGTCCTCCTCTCGCCCCGTTCAGCAGAGTGGTCCACCTTGTCATAGAAGTTGCTGGCTTCAAGCATAAGACAGAGTTGACCTTAGCAATGGTGTCATTTAACTGAGAAATTACTTCTGAATTCTTACAGTAGTTCAGTTTGGGAGCTGCCGAATGAAGCTGACCCTTGACACTTTGCAAAAGAATAAGGCTTGTGTTGTACTAACAGCTGCTTGGAAACCATGTGTAATAAAGTTTGGTTTTTGTGCCCACCACCAGGATGAAAGATTGTATTTGCCGACTCTGGTACCCTTATGCTCCCAGCAGAGCAAAACTGCTTAGATCAAAGTTTAAAAGTCTGCTTCTATGTGGGTGTCTAAGCATTTCACAGTTCCTTATGCTAAAAGTAACGGTGTACTTGCAAAGGCCAGCAAATGCTGCTCTTCTTCGGCTTCAAACATGACATATTCCCCCTCTTCATCCCATATAGCTCTCCATAAAGGTTCAGGGTTAAAACTTTTTTTATGGAACATGCATAAGTCTCGTATCAAAATATATCAAGGGGGATTTTTGCTTTGTGTTTGGGGCTTTGTTCTTTTTGCTGCTAGCGACACTTATTCTGGAAACTTCAGGGTTGGGGATTATTTTTGTCACAGAAAGAGGACAGTGTAAATACAAAATGTAAAGTAGAACTTAGAGAAGTGCTTCAACGAGTTGTTTGACTAAATTGAAATAAATGTTGATTTGTTCAAAAAGAAAAAAAAACCACCACCAAAAACGCATGCCCTTTCTGGATCTTGTTAGTCTTGATGTTTTTTTTTTCCTTTGGCGAAGCAAAATGCGTGCCTCTTGATTTCAGAAGTCTGCTCTCCCAGCTGTGAGGCGTTACGGGAAGGCTGCTCTGACATGTTGGACTTGCTCTGGCTGGGCTCTGGGCTGGTCCGGGATGTGTGCTGGCCACAAACCCCACACGAGAGAACGGGCAAATGGAATCGAGCGTATAGAAATACTGTGCCACACTCTGGCCTCGAACTCTGCTCTGTGGAGCGACTGCTCTCTCTCTGAACTTTTCCACATGATTTTGTTCGGTAAAAAACTATTCTAAAAAAAGTTGTTGCTTTGCTGGGGAGATAAGGGAGGCTCTCATGAAGGACTCGAGGCAGGCCAATAACCTACCTGTCATAGTATTTTGGGACAGGAGCTGGTTAGGGATACCTGACTTACCAACAAGTTGGTGGATTCACTCTATGTATGTTTGTTCTCTTATTATTCCTCTTATGAACTCACAGCAGCTTATCTGAGTGGTCAAACGGCAATCTGAAGCAGGATGAACTTGCCAGCTGATAAACAGAGAGGAAAAAGGGTCAGACCTCTCACTGAAGAAGTCATGGATACCCATCACAGTTGTAAGCTGTTATATGGAAACATGTTTCTGAGCGGGACACCCAGGGAGGAGGACCATGGATGTTTTGGCTGCTGTTCAAGTGCTTGGTGCCATGGGGTCGAGTTGCACGCTTTCTCAAGAGTCTCTTCAGAGGCACAAGGACATGCTCTGCCTTCACATGCTGCAGCTCCTTGGTTACGTGCTCATCTGTAGGAAATGAGACCCTGTCCAGTTTTCATGCAAGGACTCACTCCTCTTTTCCCCATGCCCTCCCTGCAGTCACCTCTGACAGTGGCTGTAGGTCCGTGTGAAGCAGCAGATACAAGAGAGGTGGTTTCTGTAGCGGTTTCTCTCACTATGCACTCTTGGTCAGTAACAAAGTCGTTTCAGCAAGCTCTCTCTGTGCCTTCCCCTTGTGCCGCTCCTCTCCCTGGAGACCCATCTCGCTCATTCAGCACGCTCTCAGGATTTCAGTAACTTTTCTTGCAGGGTCTCTTGAGACCGTGCGCCTCTGTGCTGTTTCTCCAGGCCTTCAGTTTTATCTCACTCTTTGAAATTTTCCCAGAACTGCAGTGACTTTTCTCTGACCTCCAGGAACCAGAGCTCTTGAGCCCTGACACTCCGACTGGCACAACCAAGACCTGGAGACTACTTTGGGATGACAGCTTTCCCAGCCCATGCTGGATGAAAGCTGTATCTGAGCAACACCAGCTAAAAATAAAAGCTATTCAACTGGAGCTAATGGCGGGTTGCCATGAGTTATTGCTCATTAAAGTGAATTGTCAGATGCTCAACTTCACTAATCATTTCCTGCTGCGAGATCAGCCTGGTATGAAACATACTCAAATGTGGGAAGGGGATTCACAATAACTAAATTTAGCTGAGGGTGTAATTTCTACGGACTCCCTCTGTAGTTAATGGAAAGAGAGAGGCTCCTACAGGGTGTGATCACCCTTGGGCAGAAGCGTGCACAGCTCCTTGACTGCCGAGAGCAGGAGGTGAGCTGCTGCCTGCCACAAAAATTAGCTTCTCCGAGAGACGGTGTTTGCCCACTCCAGCTAGGTGGGTGCTTGTTTTCCTCAGCTTAGGTTTCTACCTGGAAGTAAGGATCAGGAAGTTGAATATTAAAGGCAACAGATGGGTGACAGCTTCCCAAAGGCAAAACCCATATGCAAAATCCTCCAGGAGCATCTCCTGCTTTGCAGTGGAGCTAAAGGGAACTCTGCAGGTCATCCTCTAGCTCAAAGCAGCTCTTCTTTCCCATTGCCAAGAAGTATCAGCTATTCAATAACGAAACAGCGCATTCTGAATGTTGTGTGATTAATTCAGCGTTTAGTCCTGGTTTTCCCCAGTTCTTTTTGGAAGTTAGTCTTGTTGCATGTTTGGCAGTGAAACAGAAAGTCAAATTTTGAGTTTTTTACATTAGAGTGATTGGGAAGTTTGTCAAGTACGTCTGCTTTTAGCAGTGTAGGCTACTTTCTCTATCGGACTAGAAAATTCTGTATAAAATATTTAACTCCGTAACACTGTGTTTGAGTTTGGGCAGAAATAATTCCATCCATGTAAATAGAATTGTGAGAATCTTGCCAGATTGACTTGTGCCTTTCGATGTTACTTCAAGCTTGAAGCTTCAGATGATACTCTGAGGCACAGACAGAAAATGCCGTTGAACCTTCTCATTTCTGCTAGTTTCCAGGAGATCATAAAGTTAGGGAGAACATTTGAACTTCAGAGCAGAATTTGCGTTTAGGTTTCAGTGGTGTAGGTTGAATGTGTCTTTACCCTCTGGTGTGAAACCAGGCCTTACATGACCTTATCTCATTTTTCCCTGGAGTCAAAGCATGGAGCAGGTCTGTGGTTGGACATGTGTAGAGCGGCTGAGTGGAGTTGGAGTAAATGAGGAGCCCTGTAGGACTCCAGGGCAAGTTTTGCGTTGCGAAATTCTGTTGCGAAAGTTTAACATACTTCTAATCTAAAGGCTTTCCAAGCCAGTTGTCCTCTATCTTTGTCTGACATGGGCACTGAAAATTTCCTCATGTTCAGTTGTGTTCTTCACTGGAACCTTTTTCGGAGGCAGTGCCTGAGGAGACAGTTTATCTGTTGACATTAGAGGTTGTCAGATTCATTATTTACGTTGTTATGAACTCGTGTTTTCACTTGAGGAATAGCTGTAAAGTGACTTTGTGTCATCTAAATGTTGATACCTCCCAAATTTTTCCAAATCCATGCCAGGTTTTACAGGCAGAATAGGCTCCAGCACTAAAACCATGATTGGTGCTGTCATCTGCCTAAGCCACAAAGTTTTGTAACCCTGACTCGTGCCAATAAAAATGTTTCACTGAGCGTGTTTTGGATATTTAATACAAAAGCACAGAAGAGACCAAAGAAGCAGTTTTCATGCCTCACTCTGCCATCTTTCTGTCTGTTGAGTAGCATTTTAGCCTTGAAGCCCTCAAGCAGATCTGAGGTGGCTCTAACAGCAGCATTTCCCAAGGAAGAGACTAAAGCCTCAAAGGAGCCGAGAGCTGTGAACTGGAGCATACAGCCTGCCTGGTGGAGGTGCTCTTGGAAAGGGCGTTTTGATGGTGTACCTCTTTCTTGTTTGTTTAGCGTGAAATATGAGCGCAGAGGCTTTGTTTGTGCATAGGATGGGTGTAGATGTCTCCTGCTTTCTAAGATTTTCTGGTACAGAGATTCCTGTTCTTCAGGAGATAATAGCTCGAGTAAAGACTGAGTCGGTCTTTCACCCAAATCTGATTCAATTCCATCTTTGTCAGAAATGTTATTTTACAGGAATCGCTAAAGATGGAAAATAGACTCTGTCGAGCACAGCAGAGTTAATTTATGTGCTCATCGGTCAGATTGTCATTATTGGCTTTCATTCATGAGTGGAATTATTTCTGCAAAAAAATTATTGATTTAAATGCAGATGCTAATAGGATTACAGAGTTCCTATTCTGGCTCATCTTTGACTTCTGTGGAAAAATCCTCTTCTCTCGGGCTGTTTTTCTGGGGTGAGAAATGGAGCCATGCATAAATCAGAAGATTCACTTCTCATTTAAGCAAGATTGTGTCCTGCCATAGTCACCTGTCTTCACAGCTATGTTCTGTATTAACTTCTGGTTATGGAAGCATATTTCCTTCCTACTGAATGTGTCTGTGGTTAGTATGGATCAAGAAGAGAAGCCTGGTGTTTTCCTCTGTGTTGCTCTGAGAAACCTTTCCCTTTTCCCATTAGAGATCTTAATTCCTGCAGATCAGTCCAGTGATCAGACAGACCTCCCTCCCTGCATGCTCTGGGGAACAGGGAGGTAAAAATAAAATGCTTTTTATTTATGTTCCAGCAGTAATTCCTACTGACTCAAGTGGGAATGCAACTGTGCCTCTAAAATGGGTCTGCGAGATTTTCATTTTTCCTTTCACCCAAGGTTGCGCAGAACTGGAATCTTCTGTTTTTCAAGTGAAAAAGCTGTGCTTTTATAGATGTCTGTTCATTTGAGCAACAACAACAAAGGTTTTGTGCCTCCAGCTGTGCAAAAGCCCTGAACGTTAAAGGGCTTTGGTCTGGCTGAGTATCTGTCACAGTCCTATTGCCAGAAGTTTCTTGGAGGTTTGCTTAGGGGTGTTTTGGAAACCATCATTTCTTCTGTCTGAATGAATGGTTTGGCCAGGAAATCAATCTCGCCACACTAGTCTGCTGACCTCCCTACACCCATTTGGCTTCACCAGATACCTTTTTTTAGATGCGTGTGTCCTGGGATGTCGGTGTCAGAACAACCGCTGGCTGCAGCTCCCTGCTGGGCCCTGGCGTTCCTGCAGACCCGCTGCGGTGCCAGGACAGCCCCTGCTCTGCTGGTCCTCGGGGTCAGCAGCAGCTGCCTGAATTACCACGCGATGAGCCTCGGCGTCTCTTCCAAAGTGCTCTCTGGCTTTTCTTAAGCAAACTGTGTTTCCGAACGGCTCTGCCAACGCAGCTTGCAGAGCACATATGTGCTAGCGCTTTGCGAGAAGAGCACGGGAACGTGTCCTTCTCTTCCGCTTGATCCACCTGGTGTCTGGATCCTGGTCTAGTATCAAGTGTCACGATTAATGTGTTTGTAGCTGTACGTGCCGCAGAAGAAAGTGGAGCTCACACAAGCACGTCTTAGGAGGTTGTCTCCAAAGTCTTCCCTGGCAGATTTTTTGTGAGCTCATTTTGTGAGCTCTGCTCGTCCGTGAGCTCCTGTCCTGCCTCTGCGACCATGTCGAGGTGACCTGCTTTATGTGCAAAGGAAACCATTCTCAGCAGGGCTGGCAAACAGCAAGTGTGACTTGCTCACAAATGTGTCTATATTCACAGTTCCTTTAATAAAGAAAAGGAAAACAGGTTATTAATATTGTGTGTGGACTCTCGGTGTGGGTTTGGAATAGTTCGTGTTTGGCAATGGTGGGAAGTGGAACAGTGGGATGGGAATGCTTTCTCCATGTGCAAGGTGCTGGGTAGAGCAAGCTCACCCCACCTCGAGGGGCTCTCCTGGTGGCTGGGGAGCACGGATATTTATACCAGCCCTTCTCTTACACTTCCCTGCCGATCCTCCAGCCAGCAGAGACTACCATGGAAGGGCGAGATAAGGCCATGTGTCCAGTTTCGGGATGCATTGCCGAGTGAAGCCTGGGCTCTGTCTCAGTGGTCAGCCAGGAGTGGACAAGGAGAAAGGGAGACTTCCTATCAGCCAGGACTGTGTACAGCACAGCACAACTGAGATTTAGTATAAACACCTTAGTAAATAGCCTTTTTCATCACCAAAGGCATGAGCTTGTGTGGGAAAATCCAGAGCCTCCTTCAGACAGTGTCGTTGCAAGGTGGAATACCTCTCCCTCTGGAAACCTTTGGGTTGGCTTTCATCATGGCTTGTGGCTCTGGAGGCTTGATGTTTGGTCTGCAGAGGTTTCCTGGTTTCCTAGGTTAAGCTTTGGACAGAATTCCTGCAAGCGGGCAGGGTGAGCCATGGGCCAGCTTGGGACTTGGGCTCCTTCTCCCCACCTGCTGCTTTTCCTGGGATGATAGGAGACAGTGACTGACCATCTCTTCCCCAAGATGGTCTCCAGCAAAGGGTGCTGTGGTGTGAGAGATGTTGTCTGTTTGTCCATGCCCTGTGCCACCTGGGGAAGAGGAGGAAGGCAGCAAGGCTGGGGCACAGCCCTGCTCCTAAAACCAAGGGTGTTTCCTGTTGGGAAGGGAGGCCTCTGCCCCTTCCATCATGGACTTCAGAGTTGCTGGATTTTGCCTTGCCTCAAGCCCGCCAGGCTGAGGTGGGATTGATTACATGTCTCGGTAACAAATCTTTGGGTTGTCCCAGGCTCCATTTAGCCTCCTATCAGCTTCCTTCCCTTACTGAAAGTTAAATTGGCAAGGTGCCATTGACTTGGAGGTACGAGTTTGGACTGTGTTACTTCCAAGCAGTAATAAAAACCTCTCTGTATGTTAATCAACCCAGCTGTGGGAAGACCAACTTGTCCTCGGTTCTCCTCAGTCTCCCCCAGAGCCCAATCCCCAGCAAAGTCCACGACACGGCTGCTTGACCCAAACTGTCCCTGACAGTGGCAGCCGCCACAGAGCAATCACTTCCAGCATTTCTCCTTCTGTGACTGCAGCCTGGCTCCGTTTACATCCCTAATTCCTGAAGTTACCTCTCCTGCAGCAGCAGTGGGAATGTGGGCATTGGAGGGGTGTCTCGGTGCTGCTGGTGGGACGGAGGGGCCAGGGCGCTTGCAAAAAAACCTAAATCACCATCGTGAAACCCTGACTGTTGCTGACGCAAGGTGTGCTGATAAACTCCCAGAGCATCACGTGGAGCCTGCCAGAGGAGACTGTCTAAAGCCTATCGAGTGGAAGATAAGCTGGCCACTGACAGATATTATCTCAGCACTAGTTGTCGTGCGCATGAAGTAACATCAACGGGAGCTGGGTAAACTCAGGCCTTTTTGAGATAAGAATGCTGCTTGACCCTTATGGAGGAATGTCAGAAAAACCCCAGCAGCTCCACCTGGGATCTGTCCTCCTCCCAGCCCCTCTCACACTCACCCCTGTCATCAGAAGAGACATGATTTGGATTTTCTTCCTGTCTGGAAAATGAACTTTGACTTCCTCTAGCTTGTTGCGATTATTTCCATGTGTTCTAAAAGGCTAACTTTTGACCTCAGGTATGTAATAAATTATTGGTTCAACTTCTGACTCAGGCTGTCTATGGTTACAAAACATTATAAAAATATTATAACTCTCATGGTCTGCATTTTACAAGGCAAGCTGCAATCTCTGCTCGGCACATAGCTGGCTGTGGGCAGCAGCTCTGCCCAGCAGGGTAGGAGCTCTGCATGCAGGTAGCAGGAACCGGTTTCTAAAACTGTGTAGGTAACGATTCTCTGGAAGAGTATCTCTCCCCCAGCATGTGTACTACCAAGTATCTCTAATGATACTTCTTGCTGAACTGAGAATATCTGGATGCACTAGACTATTTTCAGATGTTGTAACTTACGTTTTTGTTTTCTGCTGGGGCAGAGAAGAGATTCAGAGGTAACCATCTAATAGTGTTTAATAACATCAGATCAACTGACCGCTTTCTGATGTAGAGTCCGAGTGTGACAATTTCTGAATTCTCTAAAAAAAATATTCATCTTAAACTGGGATCAAACATCTCCGTCCCTGATTGCTCCTAGGAAAGGATTTGCCGTGCCATAGTTTCATCAAGGTGAAAGCAGGGCACTTGTTCCTAAAGAGCGATTGAGAAATCTTTGAGCAACTTGTTTGCTTTGATTTTAAAGACTTACTGACATCGGCACATCTTTGGTCTGTTGCTTCTGGGGGGAGTAAGGGAGGTCGCACCCATTTCTAAAGTGGTGAACGTGTGTGTCCATAATTGTGGTTGGGTATAGTTCAGCAGAATCTCCTGCTTGGATATAATGGAAATATTTTTTTAATTTTAAGCTTGCTTTCTATCTGCTTCTTGGGAGCGTCCTTTGGTTTGAACAATTTGTCATCTTTTGTAATTGCTCATTCAAATTTCTTAATTCTAGGAAAGGTATGAAGTCTTCTGACAAATTGCTTTCAGGGGCAAAGGAGATAATTTTAAGGTGCTTCAAATAACCTTCAGAAGTTAATAAGTAGTCTAACTAACAGTAATGTCGTTGGGGTCTGGAAACAGCTGAGAAACATTTACGGAATCAGAACCTGACAAAATGTTGGTGGCTGTCAAGCCTTCTGTAGTAATCTGCCTTTTGTGCTTATTTTCTTTGTGGCAATTCACAACGAAATCTGTGGGAAGAAGCTGAGAAATTCAGCATTTAGCATGAAATTCAGGCTTTCTTCAAAAACTAGATAGTTCTGCTGGCTGCAGTCTTTCCTAAGGGCAGATAGTGTGGTAGGAAATGAGAGAGGTGTGTAAGATTGGGAAAAATGCCCGTTGCAGGGCATATTCCTCTCTCTGGTGTGCAGTAAAGTTCCCACAGTGTCAGTAGGTCACAAAACATTTTACCAAGGCAGCTTGTATTTTCGTGCTTAGGACTGCCAAGCACTTGATGTACGCTAGGAAATAGAGGAGGTGCTGATATGATCCCTCACTCACTGTTATCTTCCAGATGCATATTCGGTCTCTTCCAATGACAACGGGGGCAAGTCTGATTCAGTGGCCAACTTACAACCTCAGCCGTCCCTCAACTCCATCCAGAGCTCTCCTGGCCCCAAGCGTTCAACCAACACACTAAAGAAATGGTTGACGAGTCCTGTGCGCCGGCTGAACAGTGGGAAGACCGAGAGCAACATCAAGAAACAAAAGAAGGTGCGAGATGGCAGGAAGAGCTTTGACCTCGGCTCACCAAAGACGGGAGATGAAACCACTCCTCAAGGAGACAGCGCAGATGAGGTGTGTGTTTGTGTTTGTTCCAGGAAAGACTGATAGTCTCTTCTGTGATATGTGATTCATACTTGAGGAAAGTCTAGAGGGAGCAGCAAATCATATGTAAAATTGGATTGATTAAAGTTGTGTTGCAAACAGCATTGTCATCCAAAGAGCAACAGAATGTATAGAGGACAGCATTTCAGAGCTTGCCTGTATTATTGTCCTTTGACTAGGTATTTTTAATAGCCTGTTAGAAAGCTACCAAAGATAGAAATGAAGTCATTCTTGAGCAGCTTTTATCACTTCTTGCTGCTGCTCATATCACCTTTATCCTACCACAGCAGTATAATTCCTTATTGAAAGAAAAGAGCCAGAGAAATCAGCATGTTTCTGACGTATTTGCAGCCACAGTTTCTCTGCAGGCAGGTACTTTGCCAGAATGGCTTTCCTGAGAAAGAGAATAAGGAATTACAAGCCAAAAATGGGGAAGATACTAACTAAAGGCAAATAGAGGAACACGTTTTAAGAACTGTACATTGAGCTGTTCTCATTCATATTAAACAACATTTTTTTCCATCAGCACACAGGCAGATGTAACTGCTTTAGCTACCTGGGTGACCTATAAACTGTATATCTGTAACTCTTAGAATGCACCAGGGTTAAGCAGCAAAACCTCACATCTTTATTGCTTGATACTCAGCATTACCCACAGTTCTCTCCACCTAACACAACGTTAACACAGTATTAACAGACTCAAAACCTGGTGGTAGCTCTCAGATACCTGAAAAGATACATGAAACCTGTCCCTTCTCCTAATTATATTTAACTTTTCTTCAGAAGAGCAAGAAGGGTTGGGGAGAAGATGAACCAGATGAAGAGTCTCACACACCTCTTCCTCCTCCCATGAAGATTTTTGACAATGATCCAACCCAAGATGAGATGGTAAGGCCTCCTCTAATGTATCAGTCTGTTGGTTTAAGCGTGTTTCTCACATAGCCATCTCACAGTGGTTTCATAGTGGTCTTCTAGTATCCAGGGCTTAGACTTGTGGTTATAAGAGATACCTATGTGCAAATCATAATCTAATACCTTTCACCAGCTGGGTTTACAAATAGTGTTGGGTAAGCAATTTAGCCCTGTCATCCCATTTCATGACAGGTTGATCTCGTGCTTGTGTTGTGTGTGGTCAGAAGTTCTATGCAGGCTGGTAACGCGTATTCTCCACGTCTGTTTTAAAAGTGCTGTTGTTGCCTGACAGTAGCAGCAAAAATGGTATTTGGTGGCAGCCTGGGCCTGGGGAATGGCACAGATGCTGGAGCCTGCTTGAATCCAGAAATGCTACCTTTACTGAGAGTTAGAGAGCTTGGGCTTTCCACTCAGGCTCTGTGTGTGATGGGGGTCCAGGAACATTGTCAGGCTGCGCCCTACTGCCCACCCTCCATCCTGAAGTGCTTTAAAATTTGCAGATGGAAAAGCCTACCCAATGCTATCATTTCACATTTTTAGCATATGTGGCTGATCAGCACTTGAACGGTCTACTTTATCACCGTCAGTTAGTTTAGAAGCCCACAAGATGTCTGAAGTGGGAAAGGCTTTGATCTGCCCATCTTTGTGCACCATGCTGGTAGTGGTAGTTCTCTGCTGTTAGCTGGGGTCTTTTGAATACTAAATCAGAATTTGTTCTGATAGATGGTGCAGTGGCTTACAGGGTCCTTCAGTTCTCTCCTGGACTTGCGATTAGAAGCTGTGAATATGGCTATGACAGTGGTTTGCATTTGCAGTCAGTGCAGGTCCTGCCTGCATGTGTCCTCCCCGACCCTTCCCTGGTGCTGTCGTCTCCCTTGTAGAAATCCATCCTGTTTAGTTGTTTCCTGCTTTCCTGCTGGCATCTGTTTTTAGCACTGCCACTTCTGTATCTCTATCCTCTGATTGTAATTACTGCATGCAAAGGAGCAAGGATAGGAGAAGATTAATAAATTGTCGGAAAAAAAACAACCCAGAATGTTCTTGGGGAAGGTTCAGGCAGGAGTTTGGAAGCACAGATCGAGAAGAACGCAACTTTTTCTGGAACTGAAGGAGCAGAGTGATGGAGGAAAGGATCTGGGGACTTGCTGCTAATCTGTCAGGAAATGTTATGACATTGTGGTGTGGCAGCAAGACCAGAAGGAAGCAGCTGGAGTCGTGGACTCCTGCCCTTCGAGTGCTGCGTGTGCTGCAGGCTGGCTGGAGAGGGGCAGAGGCGAGAGGTCGGCAACACAGAGCCGTGGTGGATCCATGCCCAGCACAAGAGCAGTTGCTCCTGTTTTGTTCTCTGTGGTGTTTAGCTAAATGTTTTGGGGTTAGTTTGCTTTTTTGGTTTTTTTTGGGGGGGTTGTTTTGCTTAGCTTTAGCTCGAGTCACTTTTTTTGATTTTTAACATGCCATGTGATTTTAGTGTTTCTTAAATACATTTCTGACAGTGCTGATGTTGTGGAACTAAAGTGTTTTCCGCTCCAGATGTCTAAGCTTTATAGAGCGTTTTGGCATGCTGAAGAAACTTCAGCCGCTCCTAAAAGAGAAGATTAAATAGAGCAAGTTGCATCTGAAACACTTTTTTTCCCCTCTTTTTCTTTCCCTACTCACTTCTCATCATGGGGGAACAAAAAAAAGTGAAACTCGCAAACATGGCTCCTGGATTCCCTGGCACAGTAGCACCACCGTAGCAATGTTAGAGCTCTGCTGGAGCCAAAAGCTCTTTAATGATGTTAATTTGGGCACAGCCTCCTGCTCGTGTCCTGCTACTGCTTACAGGCGTGGGCTTAAGTTGGACCAGCAGTAACATGAGGAGGTAGCAGTGGTAGGTGGAAAGTGGAACCTTTCCCTGAACCCATCTACAAAGCAACAACCTGCACCCACAGGGTCTTACAAAGGCAAATTGCAAGATAATTTTTGTATTAGAAATTCATAACTTACTTCCTGGGACATAGAAATACCATTTTTCGATTCACCACACACAAACCAAAATCACTTGTCAGTCACAGAAGAATTTTATTTTACCCTGAGAGACTTGTAGGCAGCAAATGTTTCCATGCTCCCTTCAAAATCCTAGAATTATTTACTTTTTAAAGATATTGAGCAATATCAGTTAAAAGAAGTGAGCAACAGCCGTTTAGTGCCTTCAAAAATTGGACTCCTCCTGCCAGAATGGTTATTTTTGACAGTTACCGTACCCATATTTGTTCAGTATCTTTTCAAAGTCCCTATTTTCAGTCTTTTTTTTTCCCTAGACACATCTGTCCACAGTGCAGGTGAAACGGGCTGTCTGAACTTTTCCATTTGTATGAGATTCCTGCATTACCAGCCTAATTCCTCAATTACCAGCCTGAATACCTGTAGTTTTTGTTGTTGCTGTAATTAGAGCTGTTGATTAGAAGTATTATTTGTGAAAGATGAGATGACAAGTGGCAGGCTGTTCTCACTACTGCTCTATCACAAGGCTTCTGGTTGGAATTGGTCTCCTTTGCCTTGGATTTTTACTCCCCCTGGGGCTGTGTCACTCAACATGAGCAACCTTCCCAAAGGGCTGCTGGAAGAGGTGGCCCGCTGCCTAATTCCTGCCATCACATTTCCATCTCTCACTCTCCAGCACTATTTAATCTCAGACGCCTTTGTTGGCACCTGCACTGTGACTTCCCTGAAATGGGTGCTCTCCAGAAGACCTTTATTAAGCAGCTGAGAGATGAATAAGCTTTTGAATAATTTTAATGGAGAATTTATTAAAAATTTGGCGTGCTTTACTCCATGTCAGCCTGCCAAAAGCAGGTTATCAAAGGGCTTATAGTTTCAGTCAGTGCTTTCATTTTTTTCAGAAGAAACATACATACAGGTGAGCTAATAAATACCAATTCCCATAGCTATCATGTGAGTTTGGGTTTTCAAAGTGAGGTTTCTTAGGAGAAAGACCAAGGGATGAAGAGGCCTATATAGAGCAAAACCCTTCAGCTACAGCTGAATATTTTACATAGAGACCAGTCTTGGCAGCGCCGTGGGGGATGCTTGGGTAGCACAGTGAAGACCTCTTGGTGTTTCTGGGGATTTGTAACAGACAGCAGCCATTAACTGTGGCTACCCGAATGTGGAGACATCCAAGGACATTGCATGATGTCAGGCACCCAGAATTGAATACCTGTGACCAACAGACAGGCACAGAGAAGCAGGACTGAAAACATTATAGCTAATGCCAGTAGAGTAAAGTAGACATCTCCAAAGAGAGTTTCTGTCCTCCTGTGCCAGGTGCCTAGGATAGATGAGATATGTAGGAGTATTTGCTCTGATTGCAGAGAGGAGAAAAAAACCCAGGTATTTTAAATGGCTGAAGATGCATGAACAGGAGGTGTCATCTGACTTCATTTGGAATTGCAATTGGTCTATGGGGATGGGAGGAGGAATGATTTGTTCCCCCCTGTTCCTCTTACCTTCATGTGTACCGTATACTTAACTGCATTTATTAAATATATATGTATGGGGGAGGGGGTAATTTCTTATACCTGCAGTAAGAAGATCAATTTGCTGGAGTCTGTCAGACAGTAGATGTCCTGTGAAGGAGGAACCTACAGACATTAAGGAGTATTACAGCCTGGTCGCAAATGAACTTGAGTCCTTTGACGCTGCTCCCTGGTTCCCAGCCCTGGGGCTGCTGCAGGGAGATGTGCAGCCAGAAGTGGCTATTCTGTGCTTCTCTGATGCAGCGACACTCACTCACCTGACCTTGCATGTGATCCTCTAACCCTTCTGCTCCCCTTCCATGTTTTTTCTCCTGTCTCAGAAGCTGCTCCACTGACCGCTGGTTTCCTACTCCCTTCTCATCCTGCTAACTTGCTTTTCCTTTGCAACCTGGTGTCTTGCAGTCCTCTTCTTTGCTAGCTGCTCGACAGAGCTCCTCCGATGTCCCGACTGCTGCGGATCTTGTCAGTGCAATAGAACAGTTGGTCAAAAGTAAGCTGGTAAGTTTAGTGTTGTGAAAACTGTACAAACCAGGCCTAAAATGACTCTAGGGAAGGGCTTGAAAGTCTACCTCTTGTTTCCTTGATTACCACCTTCATGTGCTATGCTTTTATTAACCCTCTGTGCTCTACTTTTCAGTAGAGTGTCTGATATTTTTGCTCCTGTGAGACGAAGCCTACATCTCATGCTGCCGCACAGGCTCTGCACCGCATAGTCAAATGGACCTTTCGGAGCAGGCTTTGTAGAGCACGAGCTACAGTACTGTACTCTTTCCGGGGTCTTGCTTGTATTCAAATATTTTACACACTGAGATGTTTTATCTTAAAGCTTGTTCCAAGGCACAAGAGTTTTACTATGCAACATGAGTTTTGTTGGTATTTTGGCTTCCCTGAAAAGACCCTCTAAAGAGTAGAACTGCTTGAAGTATCACAGCCGTGCTTTAATTTTACAAAGATTCGTGTGTTGCTTTTAATCTGCCTTGTCAACTCTCTGGCGGGGAGTGGAATAAGAAATAAAAATGCTCTGGGTTTAATTTGTTTTAAAATTTTAGTGTCATGCACTCTGCCTCTCTGGTCCCACGTCTGCTGGACAAGGAGTAAATCCTGTTTCCTGTCTTGGCTTCTCTTAAATTTTCTGTGAAACAGTTCAGAATGTTAATATAAAAGCTAAGCCTTTTTCTACGTGATGAGGATCTCTAAAATTAGGTAAATGCTTGCTTTGAGGAAATTTAACTTAAGTAACAAGTTAAGAGTAAGGCAGGGTTATGATGAGCCTACAAAGGTTCATTTCCTTATGTTGAAGGATGGAGAGAGTAAAACCAAACAAAAAAACCCCACAGTGATCATTAAATTACTGTCACTGTTAAGCAGCTTTACGTAGCCATTCATTTCAGAGGGGTTGGGTATTTTCTCCCTTTAAGGTGTTGGTATATGAGTATAGTCTGTGTTCATAGAGTGCTTGATAAGGAGTAAGTGATGAAGGAACTCTTTGTGACATGGGAAACCGAGAGGGACATTCCCAGAGACTTTACTCAAAATAGTTTTATTCCATTGAGGGACTAACAAATTGAAAAGTATTTCATTAATCCAGTTAGATGTATTTCCAGAGGATATTTTATTTTCTCTTCCCCGCATGCAGGCTGTTAGGTCAATTGCAATTACTTTCTAGGGATTTGGGGGAAAGTTTAATTATTGTGAAATGTTACCATGTATCCATCTATTTCTGTTTAATTTTGTGTTTTACTTTACTAATAAGAATCCCCATTCAGTCTTTGGTGAAGAAACACTGACCATGTGTAGCCTAACACTGGTTCTGATTGAGACACCAGGATATTTTCAGGATGTTTTGAAATAATTTGGAAGAGTTTTCGCATCCTGGGACTACTGGAACATCTTTTCCCACCTTTTTCCTTCTAGCAAAAGGGCTTCTTCTCTGTTTTAATGCTTTTTTTGGGGGGGGGGAGGGGATGGTGTCTTAAATCAACGTAAAACAGTTTGGTTGTGTTTGAATACTCTACTTGATTTCAGACTGCAGTTTTGATTGCAGAACTGACTTGAAACAGAAGATAACACAGATGCCGAGGTTTAAGGATGATGTTTATTCTATCATTCTTTGGGGTTTTTTCAGACCCTTGAAGGAGGATCTTATCGAGGAAGTTTAAAAGATGCCACTGGCTGCCTAAATGAAGGAATGACGCCTTCCACTCCTCCACGAAACCTTGAAGAGGAACAAAAAGCCAAAGCAATGAGAGGCAGGATGTAAGTTGTCGTTCTTCTTTCAGAAATAGGCACCTGAGGAGGGCATATAGCTGCATTGAAAGACCACTTTGAAGTAGTGAATGAGCACAGAACTGGGATTAGAACTGTGGTCTGCTTGCTTCTGTTTTTTCTTAACCTGTAAAAAGACTTTATAAGAGCACTTGCATGCCCAGGAAGTTCATCATCATTCTTTAAAATGTACAGCTTTTACCCAAGATGGCAAATATCTGTTGCTGTAAAAACCTCTGAACAGCTAGACAAGTATTACTGAGATACTTGCCTTGGTAATTACTGCGTTGCTAGAGGTGAAATCAGCTCTCAAAGGGGGGTATGTGTTTGACCATGTTAGCTACGTTTAAGGAAAAGAACAGAAAATTGCAGTAGGATTTTTTGGATGAGAGAATATTTTTTTGCCTTAGTTTAGTGAAGAAAGGGACAGAATTCAGATGCATTTGTGGTGGAAGCATGACACTGAAGAGAAAGCTTCATTGGGGAAACCCTCATATTCATCGTAATGGGAGAGGAAAGAAATGGTGACAGCTGAGGAAAGTTGTTTTTAAAATTATCTGTACCCTCCCTTAAATATAACAAAAATAACACTGGTGCCTTCAAAGCTTCTCAGGATTAAAGCACTTCTTAAATGCATAGTTCAGCTGAAGGACACAGAGAACTGGAGAAACAGAATCAAGAATTATATAAAAGAGAGCTGAGGTAGTTGTTTTCTTTATACTGCCTCTTACACTAATACCAGTCACTGCAATGGCCTAATCAAATCAGAGATCGAGGGGAAAAGTCATGGACCAAACAGGTTTCATCGACGTCTGGTAAGGTGAGAGACAGGGAAAGATGCCAAGGAGGGAAGGAAACCAAGCTGGGGAGGACAAGGAGGTAGTTAAGAGTAGAAGAGGAAGTAGGAGCAGTCAGAGGTCTGTGAAAGCCATCATTTGCTTCTGCAGTTTGTTGTAGGAAGACAGAGAGGCAATACAGTGAGGGACTGAATCAACTCCCAGCAGCTGGCAGGGACGTGACACTCCTGGATCTGTTTCGAATGGGAGAAGTTTTCTACTAGACAGCTGTCAGCCTTCCTGCAAGGAACATCTCTGCCCATGCCTGTCTCCTAAAAGCTCCTCAGTATTTTGAGTTCTTGGGTTTCTCTGGCAGCAATTTATTAATTAGATAACTGGCAACTAACTTAAGGTTGCCGTTTTACTGCAGAAACCATTGCCACTGATAGATACAATAACCTCCTAGCCTCTGAAGCTTCTGGCAGCATGTTAAGTGTAATTAGTGGCTGCCTTCATCCAGCTTTCCTAAACACCAGGATGTTTAGGAGCACCTGCTAGTGGCTTTCAGCACAAGACATCTGTCTCCTCTCCAGCCCCATTGTGTCTGTGTTCTGTGTCTCAGCAGCTTGCTGTGTTTTAATTCCATTGCCATATTCCATTCCATATAGGCAGCTGAGCTCCCAACTCGAGCTGTGACCCCTCCATTCCCCAGAAAACCGCAGCTGAATCCTTGCACAAGCGTGGGCAGTAATTCCCTGTGTCTCTGGCAGCACGTGCATGCCAACAATTAGCCATGGTGTTAGGAAAGCCCTGTTCCACCAGACATGATTGCTGCTTTTCTGTGAGCAATAAAGTAGTAGCCTCATCAAGTAGTGTTGTTCAGTATAGATTTAATACTGACTTACTGAGATATACAGATATTTGGAAGTGAGGGGAGGCTTTACCCTTGTCCAGTTCATGCCATTTTAAATACATTTGTCAATACCCGCTGGTGACCAGGGAAGGCACTTTCCAGGCAACTACCCGCCCTTGTTCTGTGTTATCAGGTGAGGAGATGAGTGAACTTGAATTTTTGTCAGCATGCATTTCAGAAACCTTAAATTTGGGAGTACCTGTAAGGTCGTGTGTCAGGTGGGCTTCAGAGAACTAATGAAGATGGTCAAGGTCATTTTTCTGCTTGCTAGGAAGAGGGGAGCTGGGGCAGCACTGGTGCTGTATTGTGGAGGAGCAGACCCTGGTTCCTAATAGAGATGTAAATTTGCAGGGTTAGGCTGTTGACCTGATAGACAGCTGGTTGCTGCACTGATGTTTCATTCACACCCACCTGCATGCGTGTCCTGCAGCATTACGTACTACAAGTACCCGCTGCTTCATTTTTAGAGCAGGATTTGGCCAGATGGCCCCTTGCAGTGACTCAAACCAGAGGAGAGGCAGTGGGGAGGAGGGAGAGGCTCTCCCTATTCCCCCAGCAGCTCGTTCTGTTCATGGGGAGCAACGCAGACGGAGGTGGTGTGAGCTGAAACGTGACCTGCCTGCACGCCTCCCCGGCTGGAGGGGACGTGGCAAGCCTTTCGCAAGGGCACGGTAGGTCAGCCAGCCAGAGGGGACTGTACAGCATACACTTGTTTGGACCACACGCTGCTGCTTTGTGAAAGAGCAGCCTTTTGCCCCACGCGTGTTTACTACCCAGGCACACAACTTGGCAGGGCGCTTCGCAGAGCACAAGCATCTGGCATCGCTGCTGCCAGCGTGCCTTCTGCCAAGGGGGCTGGATTTCACTCTCAAATGAAGAAGCTGTTTGACCTCTTCCTGCCACGTGTCCCAAGTATCTCCTCCGCTCTGTCTGAGCAAGGGACACATTGGGAGTGCAGCAGGAGCAGGATTTATTTTCTCAGTAACCTCTCATAACCGAGTCCCTCCTTGCAATGCTGGTCTACTATTTTTTTTTTCCTCTAGATATTTTCAACCAGGCTTTTATCTTAGCACTGTTTGCCCTCAGCCCTATCATTTCAAGTGGGTCCGTCTGCCGATTGATGTGAATGGAGCGATATTAGACATGAAAGCACTCCTCTATCTTGGTAGCCTCGTTACTGCTGGAGCGAACTTTAGCACAGATGGAGTTTATTTGTCATGTGCCAAATCCATGGATTGGCGTAATTGAGAGGCAGACTGTCTGCAGCAAGCTGTAACTTTTTGAAATTGTCCTCGAAAGAACATTATGTGATTAGTCAGTTTGACTTACAAAGGAGGGGCTTTTTTTAGCTGGCTGTTGTTTGTATGCATGAGGCCTTGATTAGATGACTCTCCTGCCCAGGATTATTAGCTCTGAAATCAGCGTAAACCAGTTGACACCCACACATGGATTCCCCAGTTTGAAAGATTAAGTTCTTGGTTATGACAGGAGAGGGGAATTGTTTTCCAAGTGTTTGGAACTCCCAAATTAAAACTTAATTGCTGAATCTTGGGCAAAGATCATCTTGGGGCAAGAAATCATCTCCTGCTTGCTGCAAAGTGGTCAGGACACATCTCCATAGCTGTTGAGGGCTGCATGGGGAATGGAGGAGCGGAGGCTTGAAGTACAGGCAGCTGATGGTGCTGCTGCTCTTGCACCATCCTGGGATATGGGGAGAAGAGGGATAGGAAGAAAGAGTGGTTAAGACAGTTGAAACTACCCTGACCTGAAATGTGACCATTTTTGTCATTTACATTCCACTGAGCTATAAGTGAAGAGTGAGTCGTGTTACGTGACCTGGATCTTAGTGGGGTTTTCTGGAGACGTGGTAAGAGAAGCAAACAGTAACATCAAGGAATATGGTCAAATATGTGTGTGTTCTGTTTTAATTTAGGTTTGTCTTAAACGAGCTGGTACAGACTGAAAAAGACTACGTCAAAGACTTGGGAACTGTTGTGGAGGTGAGCTGAAGCAAACCCTGCTATGCAAAGTGTTTTCCCACTAAAAAGCTCCATGCTGACAAGTGGCAACAACAAAAAATACAGCATGAGAAGCAAACTGCCTTATTTTGCAGTCTGCTTCCATGGTCCCCTTCTCATGTTGACAGAAACAAGAAGAAATGCCTTTGGAAACTATTTTTGTTTCCATCTAGCAAATGTTGTATTTTCGGTTTCAAGTCCAGTGTACAAAGATTTTTCTTGGCTACCCTGCATGTGACAAACTCTTTCTGCAGCCTTGAGGGCAGCGGTGGAGGATAACTTGTGCTCCTGCCACCTATTTTGTGCTTTTCTTGCTGTCATATTGAGTAATGTATTGAGTAACATACTTTACTTGAGTTAACACCTGGACTAACGGCCTGTGTCTGAGTACTTTTCCAGAAGCTGGGTTTGGATCTGTGCTGAGGGGCGTGTGTGGCCTGTAGATTATTGTTTTGCAAAGAAGTACTTTAGATGAAATAGTGGGTTGGGTCATCATTTTTTAAGCTGCACCTTGTAATGACCTGGCCAGTCCTCACTTGTCAGAGCCATCTCACATGGAGGGTCCGTTTTTTTTTCCCAGCAAGCATTCAGAAGGCACGTGTTTGAACTGGGCTTTCAGCAATGCTTTTGGCATTCACTAGTCCAAGGAAAATTATCACCCATTCTAACAGCTGTTTTCAACAGCTTCCAAACTTGGAGACCTTTATGTTATCTTCTGTTTGCATCATCCACCACTGGCAAACCTGACGGGGTTGCTGTGTTCCAAAGGCTTATAAAGAAACTCAGGAGGTGTGAGAAATCCCATTCATGTGACTCTTTAAACTTACTACTTGGCTTTGTGCTCTCACAAAATACTCATGGTGAAGAACTCTGCAGACTCTGACTTCTTGCTCTTACCAGAGAAGCCAAGAGCTTGATAAACTACTTATGTTTAACTTTTATCTTCTAATTGCACTTGTCACTTCAGTGACATTTAATAACAGTTTGTAAAGTATGGTAGATATTCAGAATAAATTCTTGAAAGTTTTCTTTTAAGCAAACTCTGTGATTTAAAATACCTAGATGGGTTTCTGGTTTGAAATCATGCAAAAGGTATTTTAAGTGTTTTCAGTGTAAAAAATCCTGACATTAAACTTCTGCTTCTCTGGGGGAAAAAAAAAAAAAGTGTAATTATTCTCCCCTTTTAAATGAACCCTTGCTAATTGCTGACCATTAATCCCAAAGGGCTTCATGAAGCGGATAGAAGAAAAAGGAGTTTCTGAAGACATGAAAGGGAAAGACAAGATAGTATTTGGCAATATTCACCAGATCTACGACTGGCACAAAGAGTAAGTTTTTGGTTTAGTTCCTTTTTAAGCACCTTTCTAACGTCTTGTCCGTAAAGGAGTGGGGTATATGGTGTCCGTATGTCTAAGCTGCTTTTAATTGAACATCAGCAGGTCATTCAGGGCTGAACTTCCAAAGGACGTTGCCTCACTTTAAATGGTCTCTGTTGATTTTGTAAGTGCTGCTTAGTAACTTCACAAATCATCGCTACCCTGAATCCTGAGAACATGTTCTAATTCATGTGCTTTTAGCCAGTTTCACAATACACACAATCCTGATGCAGGGCTTTGTCTACCCAATCGAAAATGGCCCAACTGCATGACGCAAAGCAGCAGTCCTACATAAACTCCTTTTCCCCGGTAAAAAAACTTCGATGGGCTATAGCTTTGCACTGCTTGGCTTCATGGGAGTGTGTTCGTTGTGCCATCTCTCACAGGTACAGCTTTATGCTGGCTCAAACACCATGCCTGGAGTGCTGGTCAGTGTGACAGAAATGTTGTTGAACACAAGAGAGTCTGCTGTATGTCAGTGTTGCTCTGCCGTTCCTTGCTGGGGAGTCACAAGAAGAGGCTCCATGGGAGACACCACAGTGGTCCATCCACAGCTCCTGAGCTACTGCTCATAAGCAGTCCCAACGTGGCTCCCAGAGAGGTGCTGCCTGTGGGGTACTTGCAGTACCAGCAAC
This sequence comes from Pedionomus torquatus, assembly GCA_013398155.1. Classification (NCBI taxonomy): domain Eukaryota; kingdom Metazoa; phylum Chordata; class Aves; order Charadriiformes; family Pedionomidae; genus Pedionomus; species Pedionomus torquatus. The sequence continues at coordinate 49,924 of VZRU01011957.1, read as the reverse complement.
AGAGTGTTTTTTACCAGCGTCAGTGTTTAATGTGATGATAGGAGCTTTCTGTAACACATAGGGAGGGATTCCCTATTTTTAGTTCTTCAAATCTGGGTCAAGAAGTCTATTTAAATGCAGATGAATTTAACATTTATAGAGGACTGAGTTATGGAAGCAGCTGTATCTGATGGTAGCAATAGGGATGTTTAGTTGGGACAATTGTCTGATGTGCATCTTTTTTTGAGGTTCTGGGATTTCTTGGGACCAGAACATTGCAGGCATGTCCTCTCACCAAATCTAGCTACTGTAACAAACCCATGGAGGCATTAGAGACAGAAATCTTGCAGTGAAAAAGAGGAAGATTGTAGAAAGGGAGATTGTCAGGATTTACCCACCAGACAGAAAAATCTACCAGTATTTCTACAGTTTAGTTTAGCTGCTTTTACCTGACTTTTAGGCATTCCAGTATATTCTTAGTAAGATCATTCATATTAGAACAAAAATATTAGACAAAAGCTGCAGGTCAATATAGAAGCCATGTTTATGAATTACTGTTACTGTTGTAAGTGATGGTATATAACAGTAATATATTGAAAAACAGCAAAAACCAGAACACACCAAAATTCCACCAGCAAAACCACGTTGATTTGTTTATTCAAGCAGAAGCTTCTGCATCTCTTTCACATTGACCAGTACTCCAGATCTGCTTATGCAACTGAGAACTCCTGGTAAAGCTTCAGCTGAGTTGTCACTAAGTGTTTTGGTATATGGAAAAGTTCTGCTTTGGGGTTTCTCAGTGAAGAAATGCAACTCTTGCAATTAGATAGTAATTGGCACTTTTTGAAAACTGAAATCACTGTTATAGTAAAGAAGAGCAGATATTTTGCAATATTTTGCATATTTCACAGCTCTCATCTAATGTTTTAGAAATGCTACCATTAAGGGCTGAAGCCAAGCTTACCTTTTCATTTATAGCTAAAATTGTACCAATATATCTGAAGGATGACAAGTTTGCCACTGGGATGACCTAAAGAAATATTCTGAAATGCTGATATCCTTTCTTTCAGCTTTTTTCTGGCTGAACTGGAAAAATGTCTGCAAGAACCTGACCGTTTAGCACAGCTCTTTATTAAGCATGTAAGTTTTGTTACCTATCACTAGTATAATTGTCATTTAGGGTGTGATGACTCCTTTCCAAAAACATTTACTTGTGTCAACTTGATATTTTTATGTGCCTAAACTTAAATTAAATGTGAAGTAGCCTTGTAGTTATGCATCTTCAGTGAGCAGCTGAATTGAACTAAAGTATTAAGCATTGCCTTTTTTAGACTTACTTGGGGGATAAAATTGGCATGGCCAAGGGCATCTGCCAAAATATAATTATGGCAGGTACTTGCCAAATGTTAAGATTTACATGTTACTGTGATATTAGCTAGAGCAGAACACCAGAGCAAATTTAAGATCAATTTGGGGATGACATTTCTAACTGGCCACTCTTGTGGAAATCTCCCCTTGCCTAAGGTGCAGAAGTGGAGAACAGAACAAGTCACCAGTTTACTTTCCTACTTCAGCAAATGAAATCTTTGATTAAACCAAAACTATGGAAGACCAAGCCGAACATCTCAGCCAACTTTCTACCAGTTTTTAAGAGCAGGACAGAATGGTAGCCAATCTCACACCAGACTTCTTGCTTTCACAGGAGCGGCGGTTACACATGTATGTGGTGTATTGCCAAAACAAGCCACGATCTGAATATATAGTAGCTGAGTATGAGGCATACTTTGAGGTAAGCATGGCTCATTATACATTACTGCTACGTGTGGCTGTGAGTCCTAGTCAAGCAGACCTGTGGGGCTTGTCTAAAACAAATTCTAGAAGATTTTGATACTGCACATGCCGCTAAAGTCCCTGCTTCAGGGGAAAAAAAGTTATTTATTTTCAAATTCTCGTAATTTCTAATAAATATCGAATCCAGTACTAACTGTCCATAGCCCTCTGAGTGCCACAACTGCATTGATTTCTGTCCAAAATAAAATAAGACTTTTTAATCCAAAGTCTACAAACAGGGGAGGAGGCAAAAGTTGTTAGAGCTGGGTGGTGCCTCTCATAAATTCCTGATAATGTTGTCTGTTTCAAGAAATCTTTGGGACTAGACACATTTATATTAATGCAAAACAAGCTCATTTAACGAGGGAAGGACCTTTCGTTTCACCCAAGGGAGGGAAAGATGTTTCCTTTCACCCAAGGGCATGAGGCATGCTCTGCAGGGCTTGTTTGTGAGCTAATCCTTGCTGCGGTGGAAAGAGCAGTCTCCAGGCAGTCCTGCTCAGTCAGCTCAAAGAGGGAAGGGATCCTGTGCTTTCCAATGCCTTCCAGCTTGGTCATGACTTTTACCCACTCCTTGCCTAAATGGGACATGCCAGAGTTTTAAATCCTCTAAAATTCCCTCTTGCAAACAAAAGATTAAGAACAAACCAACTTTCTGAGGAAATAAGCCTCTGCTGAGACATTTTATGATGTTCTCCGTCTTACTCTGTGATTGTTTGCAATTGTTTTTAATCCTCATTTTTTAGGAGGTTCAACAGGAAATAAGCCAACGACTAACCATCAGTGACTTTCTGATCAAACCCATTCAAAGAATAACTAAATATCAGCTTCTTCTCAAGGTAAGTGGAAAGGTGCAGTTAGGACTAAACTCTGGTCTGCATCTTACATTATATTCTGTTATTTTAAGTCAGCCTTAGTTTTAACTGAGGAATAACTTGGTCAAATTAAGAGCAGTCTGCTTATACATGGGCATACGATGACAGAGTCCCATGGAAAATGTCCAGAGAGCAGGAGGGCCACATCTGTGGGAGCAGTCTGCAATTGATGATAATCAAAAGGAGGAGGTTTTATCTACTATTGGATTTTTTTTAATGGAAGAGTAAAGTTCAAATAGGAATTTTCTTCCTTTGAAGTAACGGAACAAACTTTCATTCGATTTTTTAAAATCACAATGAAAATGCACAGGAGTGCTAATAAAGCCTGTCTTTGGTGCTGACTGGTATGGTTCTTATAAACACTGTAGCTTCCATTTCTGAATAGCTCTCTTCAAATTAGCTTGAGAAATGTATTTCCAGAATATTCTGATGTCCATGAATTTGGGGAGCCTATCATAAATTTTTTTTCACTGAAGAGTCTGACCAGTCTGGCTTTGGTTGACTTTATCCACAATGCCAATTACTCAGCATTTCTGAAAATTCATCCCTAGGGGCCTCAAGCTAATATCTAAAATTAGGTGTGTCTGAACCATACCCTGTAATCTCCAGCAGTACTGGGGCTCTGAGATGGTTTCTTCTCTGTTTTGAAGTCATCTCAAGCAGGCGGCCATCAGCCCACACTTTGGTAATAGCACACTTGCAGAGACAGCGGCGTGTTCCCTGAAATGCCAAGAGGAAAAGAAAAATCTTCAAATGTGTGTGGTCTTGTGGCTTAAGACAGGGACCAAGTAAGCCTTCCCAAGGGCTAGTCCCAGCTTTGTCCTTTTTTCTGTGATGTTTTCAACAACCATCCACACCCCTTTTCCGTATCTATAAAGTGGTTATAATGTTCAGCAACCTCTGAAGATTAATTTATTAATATTAGCAAGTTCTTTCTCAGAAAATCACATGCTGAATATGCTTTTTCTCTTTCAAACTGGCATCTTTTGTTTTCTCTTTCTGAAGTGCCTTAATGCAAACCTTTCTGCTTTCTCCAGGACTTCCTGAGGTACAGTGAAAAAGCTGGTCTGGAGTGCTCTGAGATAGAGGTATGTTTTCATGTCCTGGACAATTGTGCTACATTATCTAATGGCACTTTATACAGAGGAATGAAAACCCCAGTATGCCTTCAGCAATACTTGACGATCCTGCTGATATTCTAAATGTGGTATTTCTCTTAAGTCAGAAGTAAAAGATAAAGGCACAGTCCTGCATTTTAGGGGAACCATCCTCTTTTAGATATTACCATACGTTGTCAGTGCATGAGGCCTCACCATGAATAACTGCTAGCAGTGCTCATGCTGTTGAAGTCCATTATTTGATACTTTGCTTTTAGGAACCCTCTGATTCTCTTGTAATAATACAACATCCTTTTCCCTTTAACAGAAAGCAGTTGAATTAATGTGCCTTGTACCGAAACGTTGCAATGATATGATGAACCTGGGTCGCCTCCAAGGCTTTGAGGTAACGTGTTTGCATTCTGCTTATAACAACAACTGGACAAAACAAAAGTATTTACTCCCTCTGTGATTGTCTCAACAATCTGCCTGACTCCAGGCTGTTTCTCTAGTGCATGCTCTTCCCCAGTGCTGAGCTGCATGCTTTGGTTAGGATTCGAAGATGGGGATGATACACCTCACCTCACGTTCTGAATTTGTGACAGTCTTATCTATTGTTTCTTGAGAATGCATGGTCGGTAACAGCTTCTGCAGGCTCGAATCAGACTCTATATGTCTATTGCTAGAGCAAAATAAGGTGTGAACCAGACTGCTCTGCCTGTTAGTAAGGTCACCTGGCATTAATGTGTTAACAGCTCCCTCTGAGTTTGGCAACATCCAGGAGGGAACTTGTGAATTACAGCCCTAACAGGTTACAGCCTGTGGTTTGTAACTAAGCCAATGTAGACTTTGGCAGTCCTGGTGAGACATCTTATCTCCAAAATGAAGTCAAATTTGTCTTACCATCTTACACATTGCAGCATTCCTGCAAACAGGTAGGTCCTGGGTTTTTTGCACCTCCAGGTGTTGCATCACTGGCTTAAAGGGTGATGGAGAGCTCATGACTACAGGGAATCCAAGGTGTTACAGTAACAAACTACATGATGGGAACAGTGTTTGAAATTAAGTACAAACCAGTTTACTTGAGAACTCTTGCTTTTGGTTTTGTATGCACAATATGTGGGAATGAGAACAAAGAAAAACTATGTTATTTTCCTTAAAGTGAGCTCTTGATTTACAAGACTGCTGCTTTGGTAACTTAGAGGGGGTATATCTCACATGAATTCAGTGCTACTTTGGAAACTTAGACTGCGCACAACATAGCAGATTGTCTCGTGGGATCATGGTGGGGTTTGTAATGTTGGTGCTTTGTCTGCTTCTCAGGGCAAGCTGACAGCTCAAGGCAAGCTGCTGCAGCAGGACACCTTCTACGTGACAGAGCAGGATTCTGGTGTTCAGTCTCGGCCAAAGGAGCGTAGGGTGTTTCTCTTTGAGCAAATAGTTATCTTCAGTGAACTCCTTAGAAAAGGATCCTTAACACCTGGCTACATGTTCAAGAAAAGCATAAAGGTAAGAAATAGAGGGAGAGACATACACTGTGTGATGGTCACATAAGGATATCTTACCATATTCTATACTGTGAGATTGGTCCATGCTGTCACAGGTGGCCAACAATTTGCAGAAAACATCTGCAGTGGATCATAAGCCATTTAAGACCACCTCTAAATAAAACACCAGGTGTCTAAATCTCCTGGGTAAATTTTTAGAAGAAACACAAAGAGGGCAGCTCCTCTGTCGTTCATAGCTCTGAGCTAGCCAATATTGCTACAAAGCTTGCAGTAGTCAGAAGAAGTCTGCAAGAGCTGCTTTTAAGCATGATCATAAAAGGTGGGGGAAGTTGCAGTATCCAAAAGTCATCTTGGGCCAAACTGCAAGTCAGTATTAAGCCTCTGTGTGACGTTACTGGAAATATTCTCCCTAAAGGGGGGAAGGGCTTGCAGTACAAATGTGAATATTACAGGAAGACAGAACTGTTCCAAAACCAAACAAAACCACACACAGTTCTAAAAATGCAGCTATGAGGAATTATAAAATCAGCTAAACTATAAAGTTTTAAGAAAATAATTTTGGGTTTAAACCATCTTTACAGATTATGGGGCTGGAATGAAAAGTAAAAAACAGAAGTAACCAGGGAAAATACTTCTTTCTTCGTTTATTTGCTTGTTTAACAAATGCAAAGTTAACCTCTGGAATGGTGAGTGAAGGTAGATGAATAAACCTCTTCTGGTAGAACAGCCTCTGCTGTGCATGCAGAAAGAGCAGAGTCACTGGTTCATTTGAATGTCGTGATGATTCAAAGCTGAGAATCCAGTCTGGGATTGATTTCCTTTCCAAAGACACAGTTTAAAAAGAGATAAGGGAGAATGCATTGTGTTTGCTTTAAATTTTAAATGGTACGTGAATATGAAATAGAAGAGAGTAATATCAGGTGAAGTAGTGCATATTAACCATATATAACTAAACAAATCTATGATAAACAACGTATTTACTGAAAAAGAAGGCGTCTTCTTGGCTGACAGAAACTGCAGCATTTACTGAAAAGCCTACATCCATTTGCAAGTCAGTGTATTTCATATTTTCCAAACAAATAGTAAGTTATAAGGAAAAACCTAAAGTGTACATATAAACAGTTATCTTGATTTAGATGAGCAGCTTTGATTTTTTTTTATTACTGATTTAATCGTTATTAAAATTGGAGATGGAAACGACATGAATCATTTCTGCTTCAGTTTATTTTACGTATAACAATGAGGCTTTTATCTGCAGGAAACAATTCCTGAATTGTATATTGTAGATAAAGAGAGAAAAATAAATCTCTTCTAATGTCAATAAAATTAGCTTGCCTCAAGGGTATGAGCTGCTTTTCTAGTTAAACAACCTATGAAAATAATGCTGTTCCCACTGCCTGAGTTTAAAATTTTTGTGTGAAAATTTTCCAGTCCCTTTTTTCTTCCATTTGGCAAACAGCTTGTTCTCCTGTTGAGTGCCTGCAGCAAGTGTGGCATCCCCCTGTGGCTCTGTGTGCATCTCCCCCACTGCAGCACGGAGCCTGTGTGCCGGCAGCTCTCACACCCTGCCTCCCCGCCCCTCCTTCAGCTCCTGGCTGCTTTTGCATTTCTTGTGTTTTCTCACAGAGACAAGCTGTAGCCTGCAATGGAGCAGGACCTTTCCCTATAGCAGGACCATTCCCCTCCTTGGGTGTCCTTACATTGCAGTGGAACCTCCACCTGAGCTGGGTGATTCCCTGGAGAGAGGCACTTTGTCCAAAGGTGTCACATAAACAAGGTGCCTCATCACGTGTCTTTCATAAACCTGCCCTAAAAGCAGGCATCCAGAAACTGCATCTGGTCTGAGTTTATGAGCCAGAGTTTGAGGAGGCTTTACACTGTCAGCTAGGACCAAGGTTTTGACCTTGGTTCAAGCGCTGACACAATCCTGCTGGGCAGGTTGAACCCATCTTTGCAGCAGTTATTAGGACTGACTAGCCATCTTTGGCTAGCTTTGATACCATCTGCAGTCGTGGTTATCCAGTCTCTCCCTGAGAGACTCGGGGAGCTTCTCTGATGGTCACATCCTCCCAAGCAGCAGAAGGATCTAGCTAGCTCCACCAGACGTGTCTTTGCTCTGTGTCACAGTCACTTCTGAGCACTGAGGTCTCTCCATTACAGCAGGAAGAGCATATGACTTCAAATGCAGCTGTTCTGGTCTGTCAGGGAGATGAGGCTCCCAGACATTGTTCTCCAAGGTCTGTCACACTCAGACCGTGACAGAAGCTTCATCGTGATGTCCTACATTAGTAAAGAACCCTTTTTTTTTGCAGTGCGGTAGTTAGTGTTCAGAAATAGCACATCCATTCTTGAGTACTTCTCAGTTGGATACCTTTCAGACTCTCAAAATACCTAAGTACATAGCTTTGGCAAATGCATCTTGAACCCTCACAACTTGTAGGTTAGGGACTCTGACCTACATGTCTTTTTCCTGGAGTTGTGCAAGGATTGACTCGCTTGCTTTGGCTATTAACCAGAGGAGCTAAAGCTCAGAACAAGAGGAGGAGCACTGTCCAGGCGCACTGTTTGTCCCTTTCCTTGTCCCCATATGAGAGGAGTTCCTGCCTGTCTCTCAAACTTGACATGGACCCACAGGAGAGAAGGGAAAGTCTCCTTCCATCTTGGAGTTTGAATGCTGAACAGTATTGAGATGTGGAGTGGATCTCTCCATACCTTGGCACATATTCAGAGCAGTTTGAGATAGACTTCTTCTAGATGGATGTCATTGCCTTAGTCTTCAGAGCTGTCTTCTTTTGGCATGAAGACAGTCTCCTTTTTTAAAAGGCTATGCTCACCAATTCTGTTTGACTGTCATAGATACGAGTTGCTCAGGAAAAGTTGAAGTTATGGGTACACTTAAACAGAAGCCTCACAAGAGCAGGACAGCAGCCAAAATTGCCAACCGTGAGATTTCCAGAAGGAGTATCTGTGACTCCAGTCAAGTGAAGTGATTGCACACAGATGACAGTGTAATCTGCTAGAAATAAGATCTGTTCAAGCATCAAGGGAGAATTGCTCTGGTTTTGGGTATATCCTTGTGCGCAGTTAATTTCATTTTTAAAATACTCTAATGAACCAAGACTTTCCCGTGGAGGATAAGAAATGTAAACACTTACTTAGACTGGAGGAACGATAGACTTTATTAACATCTTAATAGGAGCATTTTAACTCTGTTTATGGGTTACAGTAAATTTTTAGCACGTCAGTCAGGTTTGTGTTACCTTAAAATAGAAGTTGTAATTCAAGACAACGCAGGCGAATGTCTGGTACATCTATCAGAGCTTTATTAAGCATAATATTTAAGCTTAAGATTTATCTACCTAATCTAGATGAGACCAATTCTTCTGATTATTATCTGACAGTCTGTTATTAGACTCAATTATTTTCAGGAACTTTTCACAAGAATTTTATTACGATTCTTGAGTAATGTTAACTCATGCTCCATGTAACATGTGCTTACCTTGCCTTGTTTCAGATGAACTACCTTATCATTGAAGAAAACGTGGACAGTGATCCCTGCAAGTTTGCTCTAATGAGCCGGGAAACATCAGAGAGAGTCATTTTACAGGCAGCTAATCCAGAAATTCAACAAGCTTGGGTACAAGACATCAATCAGGTCCTGGACACACAAAGAGATTTCCTAAATGGTAGGTAAATGGTTGCTCTGTTTCCCAAACTATGACACTAAATGGGTTTTAGAATCCTTGTGTCTTTGTTCCCTCTACAAGAAAAACGTTCAGCAACTTCTTTTCATAAGGAAAATCCCAACGGGAAAACTAGAGCCCAGTCTGCCTGTCATTAAGCACTGGTTCAAGTGGTATCCACAGAGTACACGGGAAAGAGTCCTCATAGTTTATAGTTGGTCTTTGAAAAGAGACCACCTCAGTGCCACTCTACAGACGTCTCTGTCTTGCCTGCCAGATCCATCTGATGGGAAGGTGAAGAATGGGAGAAGGGCCAGACAGTCTTGAGCTGCCTGTGTGGCCCTGGAGCCCACCCTGAGAAGCTGCTGGAGCACCACCTTGCATTAAAGACTGCTGGTTGTTCTGGCCTGGCTCCATTAGCAGCATCTTATGGACTGGTTTTGGCAGCTTTCAGCTCCTTGCAGAAATAGGTGGTGGGTCCCTGACTAGTCACCCTGCATATATCAGTCAGGTTCATGGTCAGGTCTCAAGTCTCTCTTGTTAACAGCATGCCTGTGGTGGTACTTTTGTGCAGGATCCTTTAAAATTGCTGGGGTTTGCAGCTCTGTATCACCTGATGCTTTCCATTCTGCCACGAGATTTTAAATGTAATCCCTTCCCGAGATCACATTGAAGCCAGGTTGCCGTTGTATCTGCACAGTCTGTGTCACTTCGCCAAAGCAAGGCATGTCCCCAGGAAAACCTCTTCTTGAACTGTCACCATGTGCTGCAAGCTGAGGTCATGAGGTGGGACAAAGGCTGCCTCACCATCTACCCCCTTACAGGACCAAACTCTGCTTTCAACAAAAAAATGAAAGAAGGGGCAAGGAAACATCTGGGTTTCTTTCTCCTAGGAACCATGGGAGCTGTGCATGAACAGCCTTTCCAAAATGTCAGCTTTGCTTTAGGAATAGATTTAGGGTGCTTTGAAATAATATTTCAAATTAAAGCTGTGCTTCTAAGAAAAAGAAACAAAACCAAAAACCACACATGATCAACAAAATTGTGGATTTTGAAAACAGAGAGAAATCAAATTCAGTTAACAATTTTAGCTTGTTCTCGTTTGCGATTGGGTGAGGGAAAGAGGGGGAACCAGGGACAGAGGAAAAATTTAAAAATAGTATCTTTTTGTTTCTTTGTTTGTAAGCAACAAAGTGGGAATAATGACTTTGGAAGCTTCCACAATTGTTTTGTTCTATTCATTTCAGCTTTTTTATTTTTAATTGAGCTTATATTAGAAAAGAAGACTATATTTAAAAACTTAATACATGTTCAATAATCTTATTTTGTTGAATCAAAATACTTTAGCTTGGCACAAGCTGTTAGCTTTTTTGATTTTGGAGTTTGTTGCTCTGTTTTGTGGATTTTTTGTTGCAAAATCTGAAGAGGATCTTTCAGTTCACATCAAAACAAAAGTTCCCTATTCTTCAACACCAAGATTAATTTTAATTTAGCCTATTTTTACTTTTCAGAAGTTAACTGGGAAAGGGTTACGGGCAAAAGCTGTTTGTGAAGTTCAAAAAACTGTGGCTGATCGGAGAAGGGAAATGGTGTTTAGCTCATGATTCCCAAAGCTGATACTGGATTTTTTGTGACTTGGAATTGAAAGGGCTTCAAACCCTTTCATGCAACCACTGAAAAATGATTCCGTAAAGAAATTGGTGAGATGAGCGGTCCGAGTTCTCCAGTTTGGCTAATTGGTACCAAAACTTGCTGGTGTTGTGTTGGTGCAGTTGGCTTTGAATGAGGTCTTATTGGTATAAAAATAAGTTCAGTAATTGTTAGCTGCAGAAGTTTTTTTTAAACCTCTTGAGACCTCTACAGACACTACAGCAGGGGTTTTCTGTCCCTTCCACATCATTCTGTGTTGTTGTTTTATTTTTGATATATTCCCTTCTATCCTCGCAGGGCTTACTGCCCTGTGAGCCCCTTTTTCTACTGAAGCATCTTCAGAGCCCCTATTTAGCCTGTCTTCTGTGAGGCCCACAAGGAATTTGGTGGGTTAGGAACATAATCGTCCGTATCTCTAAAGCTAGAAGTAAAAATAGATTTATATTAAAACACAGGCTTAAGGATTTACTTTAAAACCTATAAATAAGGTCCAAGAAAATGATATTGTATCCAGTAGAGCCTGTCCAGTCCAGAACAATTTAAGTGGCTTTTAGGATATAATCTTACTGAGACTGACTAATCTTTAAATATGTTCTTTAGCTTTGCATTTCATTAAAGCGGATGTTTTGTGTCTTTAAAATCATCTTAAATCCACACTGAGCCAGTGCTGCATAAACTTAATAACAAAATATTCCCTGTGAGTTCTTACTCAAGCTGTCTCTGATTTTCTGTCTTCAGCAGGGAAGCCTTAAAGAGTACGGGGCTACATACAGAGCATACTGTTTGCATCCACAGTTCCTAAATGTAAAACTCAGTGCAATTACACTAAAATCTTCAAGCTTTTTATATTTATTCTTGGAAAAGAAGAAGCTGCTAAGCCTGAGAAACAGACTGTGCACCAAATGATTGACTATAGTGACTGCTCTTTCGTTTTGCTGTGAGAAGTAAGCTGTAAAGAAAATGTGTCACTGATGGATAAAATTCATAAGGAAAACTCCATTGATCTGTGCCTTTTTTTAAATCGTGTTTTGTGGGGGCTTTTGAGAGAGAGAGTATACAAGTACATGAACACTGATTTTTGGTAGAAGCCCGTAAGAGCACTAACAGATGTTGAACAGGAGGATGGACAACAGGCATTGCTGTGATAGTTAATGATGGAATTAGTACTCACAAGTGCACACTCAACTAAATATCCCTTAAAAGCACTGAGTAGGGTAGATTGTTTTGAGATAGATTGATAAGTATTCATTTGGGTCTTACTGCTAAAGACCTTGCAGCCTAATCTAGAAAAATGTCACCGTCACTGTCAAAAGTTACTGTCAAAGTTCTCCCCAGCCTTCTGTCTCCTCAATGGCTGATCTGCAGCAGAACTAAATCATTTTCAGCTGCAGCTGAGGTAAGCGAGTGAAACTGGCAGTTTCTTTGGCATAAACACAAATCACTTCTATGACGAGGGTCACCACGCAGTTTTTGGAGCTAGGTGATCATCCATATCACTACGGGTCTGTTTTTGTGTCCTTTGGAAGAAAATGGTCATCTGGCATCCTCCTTGATTTTTTATTAGGGCCTTGTTCTTTGGTATTAAGTGATTCCTTGTTGGAGTAGTCCTGCCTTTCTTAGGAAGGGGAGTGCTAGAGAGTGCTCTGCTGATGAGCTTTTCTGGTTTTCTTTCCTTTTCCTATTCTTGGGAAAGACATTCCTTCTGCTGGGCTGATGCTGTGACATTATGTCCTTCATCTGCCTCTTGCTAGACTAGTCTCTCTGCATTCCTGTAGGTTTAGTCTGGTGCATGTACACAGTATTAACTGACTATAAATCACCCATTAAAACCACATGACAAGCAAAAACCAAACCCATAGGTCTGGGGATGGTAGTCTGAGTCTAGTAAATCTGTTCCTTTCCCACTCACTGTGAGTCCCAGCCCAGATCCCTTCTCCAAACATAACAAATTCTTTATTTCTTTACCGTCTGGCATTTTTAACCTTCCTTTTCCCAGTGTGAGCTCTCCCCATGACTATGAAATGTACACTCTCACAAGCAGACTTTTTTTAAGGCTTATGAAGCTGTTTAATGTTGCTTGTAGGTATTTTCTGGAGAGGTCTGGATTGCTGGGGTTCATGTCTGTGTCCTCTATAATTCCTTACTTGCTGGTCATTTCCAGCAGTTCTTCTTGAACAAAAGTAGTTAATATAGAAAGCACAGAGAGCGCCAAGTTGCAGTGCATCATGTCTGAAGAGTATTTAGAAGTCACACTCTCTTGGGAATACACAAATAAAATTTATGGGTCTTGACCTGTGTTTTCTGATGATAGCAAAATTCCATGTTAAACAAACTGTGCAGCTCTGATCAGGCTCTCATTTATTGTGACTACAGGAGGTGATTAATTTTTTCAGTTTCAGAGAAAATTAATGCTGTTATGTATGCTTTGAATGGCAGATACTTAAGCCCACTGTGGTGGTTCAAGAAGCTGTTCTTTGCCGTAGCATGAGGTGCTGTGTTTGATTCATGGGCAGTGCAAAATGCTTGCGTCCTGTCTGACCGTGAACACGCTTTGTGTTTCCATGGGTGGCATCTCCTGCTCATGTTTGGTTTGCAACTTATGTGTGTGTCCTGAGAGTGTGTTCCCCACACGCTCTCTGCAGCCCTTTCGAATGGCATTGAAAGCATATAGCTAATTCTTGTCCTTTTTTTTCAGCGCTACAGTCTCCCATAGAGTACCAACGCAAAGAAAGCAGCTCAGCAGTGCTGAGGCCCCAGACCGGTAGGGTCCCTCAGCCCAACAGCAGACCCTATTCTTCTGTCCCAGTAGGGTCTGAGAAGCCTTTGAAGGCTACAAGCCGTAACCCATCTCTCCCACCCCTGAAGATATCTACCTCCAACGGCAGCACAGGGTATGAACACTCACAGCCTGGAGACAAGTATGAACAAAGCAAGGTACCGAGCTCATCTGATAAAACATGATCTCATAACTCATTTCTTACACCATATACCATCTGCAACGTTAGGCTTAATTATCAGCTAACCAGGTCATCGGGCATCAACATACTGAAGCAATGGTATAAAACGTGATTTGGGATTAAACAGAGACCGCGAAAGCTCTGGTGTCCAGGCAGGTGGCACTTTAGCTGGGAAATGGAGACAGAGCCTGACCTTGGAGTGCTGATCCCAGCGTTTTTTGGGGCACTGTGTTTGCAAACCTGATGAACTGAATACCCATTCACAGTCCTGGCGGCAGCAATATTCAGGCTTCTCTAATATCCTGTTAACCACCCATTCCTGAAAAGGTCTGCTCTGATGGTATAGAAGAGTTTAGACCTTTTCCCACGTAACAGCTCACAGGGTGCCAGTTGAAGGTTATAATTTGGGTGCCTGTGCACTGCACACAAACCACCAAAGAGTCAGTAACCATCAGCGGTGCTTGGACCCTGCTGCTGGCTGTGGTTGACCAAAGCCACTTTCTAACATGACCTGTATTTAAGATCACGAGATGTGTGAGTATTCATTTGGCTTCTAACATCGAGCCTTTGTTGGTCTTTGCCCCAGTTTGGCTCAGCACAGATCGATCCTCTGTGACGCCACACAAACGGGAACGTGGCTGGGGCACCGTTGCTGGCAGCTGTGAAATCTAATGTGAAGTAGGAAGCTGGTTTGTATCAGATTGTGATCACCTTTCAGATCCTTAAAACCCTTTGCTACCAATGTGAACTGGAAGTATTTTATGTCTTTTTCTCCGGTACGGTTAGGCTGGAAATGAAGTGGTGAGACTGCTGCTGGAAAAGGCAGGTTCCTCAGCACCGCCTGGTCACCAGTTTCTGTTGTGTCCCTTTTCACAGACTGATTTGGGAGGGTGCAATGGAACCTCTTCCATGGTGGTGATTAAAGATTATTATGCACTGAAGGAGGATGAGATCTGTGTGAATCAAGGAGAGGTGGTGCAGATCCTTGCGATCAACCAGCAGAACATGTTCCTGGTGTACCAGCCTGCAAACGACCACTCTCCAGCCGCTGAAGGATGGATCCCCGGCAGTATCTTGGCTCCCCTCACTAAATCCACTACAGATAATAGCGACGGAAGCATCAAGTAAGTGCCATGTTGGCTTCGCTGGGAGCACTGTGTGGATTTTTCAGGAAAATAAATAAATAAATAAATAAAAACAAACAAACCCAAATGGTAGGGAATTCCTGCTGATTTTTATCTACAGTGCCATTGGAACAAGATGAGTTGTCAATCCACAGCATCGGGCAGCCATGGTGGATAGCTCTTTTTTTTTTTTTTTTTTTTTCATTTTGTGGGGTTTTGTTTATATTTTGGAGAGAAATAAAAACATAAATAGTTAAAGATATGTTTTACGTTACACCATTTTACACCAACATGGACCTGCTTGGACTGGACTTATATTTATGTTGTATTAAGTTACTAATCTATATATTGGTTATAACAGCTTCTAGCAAAAAAAAAAAACACAAAAAAATCCAGGCCCCTTGTTGGACTGAGGTTCGCTTCTCAAGGAGGAGAGATTTTGTTGTCTATGGCAATTTCCTTGTACAGCTTGTATTTTTTTTTATTATTATTATTATTTTGGTTTGGTTTGGTTTGTTGGGTTTTTTTGTTTGTTTGTTTTTTGTTTGTTTGTTTTTTCTGTTTGCAGTAACTTTTGTAATATATATTTTGGTTTGCAAGACTCCCGTCCAAGTACATTCCTGTATAAAGTATTTTGCACTATTTAAAAAAAAAAAAAAAGAAACGAAACAAACTCATATTGATGAAGTCAGATTGTGCAATATAATGGATAGTCGCAATGTTCATCATTGTACCTGTAATGTAACTAATTTTAAATGTACTATTTTAAATATGTAAAATAAATTTTCACCATGAGCATGTTTTAAAGAGGTAAAAGAACTAGTTTGACCCTTTTTTTGGTTTTGTTTTCTTTTTTGTTTATAACATTTTGTTGCTTATTTAACAAATGTGTGGATATATATTTTTCTTTTCTGATTTTTAGAAATTTGTCAGTCTGAAATGACTAATGCAAGAAAGTGGTTTTTTGGTATTAAATACAGAAGGTACAACCCTCTTTTCAGTAATACCTGTTGATTTCTTTTAACATCTAAAATGACGAGATGGTCATGCATGACGTATGCTGCAAACTGTCTTACCTTACACGAGTACCTTGAGGCGCAGAACTGAACATGAGGAAAGATTTTGTGATGGATTCACTAAAAAGAATAATAATTCGATCTCTGCTGCAGTTTCGGTTAAGCTAAACGGTGACTTTACCTGGCAGTCAGTAAGGAATGCGACTATGAAATGCATGTTAAGCCAAAGGAGTTGCTTAGCACGTCTCTTGCACACCTACCACGGCCGTTCCCGGGCTCCTCTCTAACCACGACACACAAGCACTTGCCCTTACGGTCCTCCACGGCACCAGGCTCCTGGTGAAGACTCTGATTTCACGGCAGCTGTACAGTCAAATTCTGCATCAAATTTTGCAGTCGGATGAATTGTGGCCGGGAAGGCATGACAAAATTGAAAGACACATTGAAAGACACTCCTCTCTTTCTCACTGCAGTGAGATTTAACGTCTTAAATCATCTCAAATCTTGAGTTCTAGACTCAAACGGCAAAACCGACCCTGAAACTAAAAAGGTGTTTGAATAATAGAAGTCCTATGCTTAAAAAAATTACCTGGAGCTGGTGTCATCTACGGCTCTGTCTGGTCTGCCAGATAATATTGACTAATTAGTATAAGTAATAAAACTGTTTCTTCCATTGACAAATATTGTACACAAAACACGTGGTCGATCCAGTAGTGTTGGCACCATGTATCATTCACCGGCAGGTCAGTGAGTCTGCCAGACACGTCCTTGACTCTTACCATATCTTAAAGGAAAACGTAACAGTCCTGAAATGCTGCATAACTTCCCCTGCTGTGCATGGCTAATTTGAACCTCCTCCACGAAAGCCCAAGTACCAGGCAGCTCTCGCTGCCTGGCCAGGACCTGTAAGGTGCTCTGGTGCTCCTTGTGCTCAAAGATCCATGCCCATACCAGCTGTTGGCCTTTGAGACACTAATCCAAGTTGAAAACAGTCGATACAACCCAACTCAAGTCTCATGTTGGTGGCAGCCAGCTGTTGGGAGGCTGTTGGTGGGGTTTTTGTATTTGTTTTTTTTTTTCAATTTGAGCTATTGTACAGCTCCCGTTAGGTACTGAAGTAGGACCAAAACACGGCTTAGGAATGAGACGCAGTGTTCGTGGGGGAGCGTCGACTGTGTGGGGCATCCTTTGAGTCCTGTCTCACTAACATACTGCGTTTTATTGGCATCGCAGGTGATCGTTGGATTACATGCAACTTGCTTTGTAAAATGTATCAAGGTACTGTAGACATGACATGTGCCAAACATTGGGCTTAAACATGCAAATCAAATTTGCATGACTTAGAGGTGGGCAGATGCTTTGAACCTGGATCCCAGCTCATCACACTGCTGTTTTGAGAGCTTTCTGCTTTGGACAACATCCCCCTTTCCCAGATTCCCCCCCAACCTGTCCACTATTTAAACCAAATGAAACCCATATTAAAAACGGTTTTGTTTTGTTTTGTTTTTCTCTTAATTTTTTATGTCTGCTTTGATATGCAATTTCTGTTGTCAACATGGCATTGCTCTTACAAAGGGTGACATGCTCTATTACTGGTTTTTTTCCAAGAGTAAGGTCATAGGAGGAGTAACGAGGGGTGAAAGGCATACTGGAAATTGTGCCTTCTGTGATGCTAGCTCAAAACCGTGGACTGACTGGTGTCCTCTCTAACCAGACTGGCAAAATCAAATGGGAAATTCTTGGTCTTGAGAGGCACAGAATTCTAGGAAATGACTTACCTCTTGGAAAGTTAATGATGTAGCTCCTATTTGTTGAGCTATTCATGTTCTGAGCAACGTGTAGGGAGCAACACCTTGACATTCTTAATATTTTTTTATTTGAGTAATCTGTTCAGACTGTTCTCCTGTATTTACATTTGTTTAACTGCTTTTAATCAACAAGACTGAGGACTCAATTGACCTTTTTACTATAATAAAAGTAAAATAAATTCCTGTTTGTGGCAATGCAAGACAAAAGTCCCTAAAACCAGATGACCAGGTTTTTGTCGCCTGCTTTCATCACAGGCGTTTTTTTCTTGCTCCATGCATTTAAAGAGCAAGTGTGGCGCAACATCTGCTTCGCAGAACCGTTTGCTTTGGGTTTTAACTCCAACTCTCATTGCTCAGATTGAGATAGGCGTGTGGCCGGTGGCTTTCACCTTCTAGGGAATCGCAGATGTGGATGCTGGTTCCCCTTTCCAAAATCCTTCCTTCCTGCTATGATTTGCTGTTTGATTGCTGCGTTTTTTGGTACAACAGGAAGTCATGTTCATGGCATACCCTGCGCATGAGAAAGCGGGCGGAAAAGGAGAGCAGTGGCAAAAATGAAGCCAATGGGCCACGTAAATCCAAGGATATTCTGGGGAACAAAGTCTCTGTTAAAGTGAGTAAGGCCATCTGAAAGCTGTGTGCTGCTCTCCTGCTTCCCATCCTTTTCACCCCCTAGAGCATCCTCTCCTGAGAGAGGGAGGGGGCGGCAATTCGGGGTTTGGTTTTTGGTTGTTTTTTTTTTCTTTTTTCCACTTTAGTTATCTTTTTTTCCTCTCTTTTTTTTTTTTTATTTTGGTAGTATCCATTTTAGCAGGATTTTTGCATGCAAGATAAAATGCAGCCTTTGTTTTTTGTTTTCTTTTTCCTGGCATCCCACATGCAAGTAAGTAATCTTCGTTAAAAAAAAAAACCCTAACTCTATAGATGGTTAAATAACTGTTCTTAAAATTGGGAGAGTAGTGATTTCCTGAACTCTGAGCGAGCCCAATCTGCAGCTCCATCAGAGCAGCTGCAGCCGTGAGAAAACCACCGGGTGAACCAACGGCCTTACTGGAGCTGATGACTTTTCTTTAGGCCAGTATTTCACCACATTTTAAGATGAAGGGTTCTCAGCCTTGAGACACTGAGATTTTTTGGTGTGGGGAGATGGTCTGGATGACCTTTTTCTTTCCACCTTATCAGACAGGGCAGAGACGCTGACTCTTGTCTTGCCAGGAGAGGGTCTCGTGTGTGTCTTTCTGTGTGTGTGTGTGTGTCTGTGTCTGTCTCTCTCTCTCTGAGATCTCCCGGTATGGAAAAGGTAGAGAACTGTGGGGTTAAGCTCCATCTTCTGCTCTGGGTGCCTGACTACTGTGCTCCAGTTCGGAGGATCCACCCCTATAAACCGACCATGAGGCCTGCTCAGGACTAGTCTGGGGCTTTCCCTCCCAACAGAGGCAAGCAAACACTTGGTGTGATTTTTTGACACAACCAAAGCCCGACTTTGATTCAGGAAAGCACTTGAGCATGTCCTTTGGATCCACCCCTCTCCGGGAGAGCCCGTGATTAAGTGTTTTCCTTTGCAGAGGCTTTCCCTCTTGTAAGCCTCCTGCAACAGCCATGGCATGTGCGAAGGGAGGGACCCTGCCACGTCCCCCCACGGCTGGGGCAGGACTGGGCCTGGGGCAAGCGGTTGCTCCAGCATGGTGGCCACAGCTCCTCCTGTCGCTTCCTTGCTGTTTTATAACCTGAACGACTTGCGGAATCACTGCCACTTTAGCAAAAGCATGTCTTTGCCTTTCCTTCCCCTGTTTTGTTGTTGGTTTGGTTTTGGTTTGGTTTTTTAGAGCATTTTCTGTACTGTTAGCCATTTCCATGCTGCTCACAACACCT
The DNA here is from genome assembly GCA_013398155.1 of Pedionomus torquatus. Taxonomy (NCBI): domain Eukaryota; kingdom Metazoa; phylum Chordata; class Aves; order Charadriiformes; family Pedionomidae; genus Pedionomus; species Pedionomus torquatus. Next base: position 30,525 of record VZRU01011957.1, on the reverse strand, counting down.
GTGCTGCTCTGCCCTGTCTAACCAATCTCTCTTCTAATCTCTTGTTCTCTTTCTTCCTCTTCATGCTGCCAAACAAGGAGACAAACAGCTCAGAGGAGTCAGAGTGTGATGACCTTGACCCCAATACTAGCATGGAGGTAGAGACAATCATCCTTGTGATTTTTATATTTATTTTTTTTCCAAGAGCATATGCCCGTTTTGAAATGCCTTTGCTGAATCCTGATGGGTCTGTATCGCTCGTGGGCATATGTGCCAATTAAGTGTGAGTCAGACAAGACGCCGATTCTGGTTTTGCCAAGCAGTGAACTGGAGTTTGGGCTGCCCCTGTGATGGGAGCAGCGGAGGATGCTGAGGGTCAAGCTTCTGCAGAGCTGAAGGCTCATGTAGCCACCCTCAGTCACCGTTTCCCACCTGGGAGCTCATTCAGGGAAAGGATAATGCATGCATGTCAACTGTCCATTAATGTAGCAGCTTTTTATATTAAAAACATCCCTTGCCCTGACAATACCTGCTGAGCTGTTAGTTATAAATCACTGGAGCAAATGTTGGCACCACAACTAGTGCTTTAAATTATCTAGGAGATCAGAGGAGACATTTCTTTTTTCACCCAGCCAAGTGGAAATTGCATTTCTGTAAAGGTACTGAAGGAGAATGGTAAAACTGGTTGCATGAAGGTACCTGTATGACAGACAAGGCTGATGCAAATAGGTGCATCCAAATTATGATACATTACACTACTCTTTTTCCAGTGTGAAGCCACCAGCCCTAGTGGAGTGACTGGGACATGCCTTGTTGAGAAAGCCCAAAGGACTTTAAAGTCCTGAGCACGATATACCAGCTTCTCCTCAATTAGTATCTTGCAGGACCTGTATTTTTTTCTGCCTATAGTGACCACACCAAGTATTTGTACACATTGTACCAAGGCTGAAAGAGCTTCCTACTGAAACGGGCAAGGACAAGGTTCAGGGAGACAGAAGTTGCTTTGCAGGGATGACAAGGCAGGTCATTGGAGAACAGGGATATGTGTGTCCTGGGAGCTCCCTGGGATGTTGTCAGCCAGGCTGCACTGAAAACATCCCTCAAAAAAAAAAAAAAAGCCAATCTTCCTCCTGGAGGGAAAAAAAAAAAAAAAGAGGGAGAGGTGTATTGAGCTGCACTACCTCGGCTGTTAACCTGAAGGCTCTCTTTTAATTGTGTTGGTGCAAATAAACACATTTTTTAGAAGGGGATGTGTATTAAAGGAAAGCTTTTGACCCAGCTGACATCCTGGAGATTGAATCGTGCTCAGCACTAAAGCCGCATTGTTCTCAGGAGCGTGTTTGTGCTTTCAGAGAGCATTTTGCCCATCACAGGAACCAACTAGATGTATAAGGCAAATCAGAAGGTTAGTGCACATAAGCCTGTGCAAGCTTTAGCTCACTGGGAATAGCCAGGCAGAGTAAAACGTCGCTGAGATACAGGTATAATGGAGCTAGGTGAGAATCTGTTCTTTTCGCAGAGGATTTCTGTCTTTTGACTTGGCTCCATAGAAGGAAAAACAGATGTTTTAAGATTGTCAGTGGAAGGTAGCTGAGTCCATACACCATCGACATTTCTAGTCATCTCTGACATGCTCCACATAGGTATTTTTATTTGATTTGGGTTTTTTACCATGGTACAGCCTACTGTTCTTGCCTGCTCCCCAGTTCAGGAGGTAAGACCCTTTCTATTTAAACCAAAAGAGACTAATTTGAAGTCTTGAATGTGGTGTGGATCTCCTATTAGAGGAGTAACTGTGTGCCTGGTATGTGACTTGATTTACACTTAGAAACCCTATCCTGCATCTCCAGAAAGTGACTTGGGAGGTGATGGTATCACTGCACCACACTGCAGTCACCAGGAGCCTCAGTGTTCCTCGTGGCTTGGAAAGCTCAAGTCTGCTGCTGAGCAAAACCCTTTGGGGCTGAGCAAATGTTTGCAAAGGCGAAGGGACAGGATATAAGAGAACAGTTGTGCTTGTGATTTACTGAGGTCACACTGCCCTGCAAGGAGCAGCGTGGTCCAGCTAAGAAATACTGGGGGGAGGGAGAGCTGATGCCCAGCACAAACTTAAGAAAATCATTCAGAGGGAGCAGAGTAAGGGTGGGCTCATAAAACGCTCTCAAAATCCTAGAAGTGGCCATGAGAAAGACTAGTCTGTAAAGGTCTGGGATATTTGTTAGCAGAAGCCACAGTTCTCTCCCTTCTTTGTGAGTGTTTTGATACACCTTTTCAAATGCGTTATGAGACATTAATTGTATTAAAGCTTTGAGAGCTAAAATCTTTTTGCATTAAAGTAGCAAGGCAAGCTACTTCCACCATCAGAGCCTGGTTGAGGGCTCTATCAGATCTTTTATGCTTTGTGTCTTAGGCTTAATTGCTATACAGCTGTGCTACCCCTCCACCCCACCCTGTCTTTGCAGTGAAAATCAGCATCTCGCCTGGTTCTCCTTGCCCCACTCCACACAGTGTGTCACACTAGAACCACTGGTGAACTCCTAAGCAAACCAGGGGCTGGCTGGTTGGGAAGACCTTGTCATCACACAGAACTCAGCCCATGATGGATTTTATAGATCCTGGGAGTACCGGTAGGAGAGCTGAGTCCTAGCCATCAGCACTTAAATACATGAGGCCCCACCTGTGTCATTAAGGTGCAGTCACCTGTAGCTATAATTAGAGACAGGTAATAATAGGGCGAGTCACCTGGCTTCTCTTATAAGACTGTCACCCTGACATCCCTCTTCCTCCCATCATGCATGAGAACATGTACCTAGTGCTGAAATAGAGAGAGCAGTCTCTAAATGCAAAGCAGACATAATAATTACTTGGAATAATTAATTAATTGGAAGTGTTGGTGCAATTTACCTCCAGCCTACTCACCGCAGAAGAAGTCGGTAAGCTGGTCATTGTATCCCTGCAGTCCCACAGCTACTGTGGACTTTCAGATCTACCTTTTCTTGCTGTTTATGAAATACTATGTGTCTGTTCTGTAGGTTCCAGGTTTCTGAAGTGCTCTGCCTTTGTTTCGAGGGGAAACGCAGACAAGAGGAGATGAGGAGAACACGCACAGTGAGAGCAGCAAACTGAAAATCGGGGTTGCTGTTTAAAAGAGCTAAAATGCCATTGCTGAGTTTTTGCACATTGGCCCTGGAGAACTTTCTGTTTGTTGTAACTTTGACTAGAAATAGTACCTCTTGGTGCCTGTTTATTTTCTCTTTGTTTATTAATATATAATGAAAGTGCGTAAGGATGGAAATTAACTTTTTTCCCCTAGCTTTCTGCTTTGTACTATTGTTTCACAAAACGGAAGCTGCAGACTCACCTGTTTGTTGGGCATGTGAGTGTAGAGGGCAGGCGCTTTGGGAGCTTGTGTAGCCGCGTGAGGGATAGGAGTAACCTATATTTAAGAAAGGTTGGAGACTCCCTTTCCACATGTCTGTAGCTAATTGCACAGGGACAGGCAGCTCCCCTTCTGGGAAGAAGGTGTATGCCCCTGTGAATCAGTATCATCCACACCCAAGTCTGGGGTCTTGGACAATGACACAACTAATTGCCCTACAGTTCTGTGTTGTAACGTCTCATGGGGTTTCAGTACTGCTGACAGGGTCGTAAGTCAATGGTGCAGATCCCATCAGGCTACTTCTCTTGTCTGAGTGAATGTCCTTCCAGCAGTCATTTGCTAAATTCAGCAGCAGCTCTTCTAGGCTTTGGGGTGGATCTCACATGTAGGGTTCTGACATGGCTCCAGACGTCGTGTTTAGCACACAGCATGACTGCCACTGCAGTGTGTTACAAGTAATCCTGACCAACACACAACTGTCACCGCATGTCTAGTGTTTGTTCCACTTTCATAGCTATGCAAAGAAGAGATGAAGTCCACGCCCACCCCGAGCCAGTGGAAGTGCCATCATTTGATAAGTGAGCTGGGCTGTGGCCAAGGTACTTAAGTTGGGCTTCATCATCTATTTTTTCCAGATATGACATTTTAGCCTGTTAAGAATTACTCAGAGACACTTAGAGCAAGATAAGCACTAGAAACATCCTGTAGGGAAGAAAATTATGTTAGCACCCCCATGGTCCAAGTTGTTGAGTAAGTAATGGTTTGGTAGATACAGCGTTGGCTCAAAGTCAATACTCAGCTTGGGCCAAGAATTCCCAAGTGCTTTAGGCGAATTTCTTCACCCCCTGCCTTGAGTTGTCCTCTGTAGAGCAGATCTACCATAGTCTTTAGCTGAGATCTCCTATCATGTTTCTCTGGGGTGGCCTCCATGGGTGACATCGCTGTCCTGCCACCCAGAGTGGGCAGGGATTGCTGAGACCGACTAGGAAGGTGGCTCATCAGGTGTGATGTAGCCTGAGCTGGCAGCGCAGGAGCAGTGGTTTAGCTTTTGAAAGAGGAAGAAATGACCTGCTTATCTGCAGGACACTGGTAGAACACTACAGTATGGTGCCTGGAGTACCAGAGACATCCCACAGCTGCAGCTGTTGAAGGACAGCATTAGGGCCTCACAGCAAGCATGTGGCAAGGTCAAGAGGACTTCTGCTTTTCACAGATTGGTGTACAACAGCGAGCATTCCTTTTCTCTTCTCCATCCTTCTCAAAGGCAGCTGGGAACATCCATGTGGGGTGCCAGAAGGCATCCCTGATCCCCACCAAAAGGCTGATGTCATGTGACATTTCATCAGATACCATTCTCCCATTTTAAATTATATTTTCGCTTTGGTAGCATCTATCCTTATTTGCTGCTTCTATTTGGAAATTTTTCCTGTTCCTATGTTTCTTTTTGTGGTGGCTGGTGACACTGGGAGCTTGTCTCCCCCAGAAGTTTCAAAGTAGAAGTTGACTTAATCAGAGATGAATTGCTGGATCTTTTCCTACAAATTAGAGTTGGCTTAATTCCTCTGTAGGTCACTTCATTTTTTTTTCTGAAAATCAGTATTTTTCTTTTTTATTTAGTTTGAGGGAGGAAGGAAGGAGCACGCAGCTGACTCTGCTACCAGAATGTGCAAATGCGTTAGTATTTTATTTTAACTGGGTGAATGACGATGCTACAAAGTGTTTACGAGATGCTGAGCCGCTTGTCTTGGAGTATACATGCCCCCTACTGTTTAGATAATGCTTGGGTCTTATTACAGAGGGCTGGGTTTGCAGCCTGGCCTTGTGCTTCGGGGGAAAAAATACTCTCACTCCTGTTTCCTACGCGTTCCCTTAAAATGGGACTGAAACGTGGCATTGGAAAAATCTGTGCATCCACTGGGCCCTTCTGTGCATCTCTTGATGGGACACAGGGAAAATAAAAGAGGGTTTACCACCTTTGGAAGAAGGGACAGGCAACTCCGGGAGTACAGAGATCTTGTTAGGTTATATAGGGAAAAAATTAGGAAGGCAAAAGCCCAGCTGGAACTCAACATGGCCATTAATATAAGGGACAACAAAAAAGGTTTTACAAATACTTCAACAAAAAGAGTCAGGGGGAATCTCCATCCCTTACTGGATGCTGGGGGAGAACATCACAACCAAAGATGAGAAGGCTGAGATACTTAATGCCTTATTTGGCTCTGTCTTCAGTGGTCAGCCCAGCTACTCCCAGGGTGCTCAGCCTTCTGAGCTGGAAGATCAGGATGGGGAACTGAACAACCACTCCATAATCCAGAAGGAAGNAGCCTGATCTCAGTACCAGGAAAGATCATGGAGAGGATCATCCTGAGTGAACTCTCAAGGCAAATGACAGGACCAGATGAAATGGTCTGAAGTTGCAGCAGGGGAGGTTTAGACTAGATATTAGAAGGAATTACTTCACTGAGAGGGTGGTCAGGCACTGGAACAGACTGCCCTTAGGCAGTGGAGGAGGTGGTCAAGTCACCATCCCTGGAGGTATTTAAGAAATGTGTAGATGTGACACTTCAGGACATGCTCTAGTGGCTGAGATTGTTGGCTTCAGTTATTTGTTTTGTGGGGTTCAGGTTTTTTTTGTGGTGGTTTTGGGTTTTGTGTGTGTATGGTTGGACTCAATCTCAGAGGTCCCTTCCAGCCATGAAAATTCTGTGATCCTGTGTGGCTGGGCTCAGGGCAGCGAGTTGGGCATGGTGATGGAGAGGCAAATCCTGGCCAAGGTGGGAGTCAGAAGCCCTTGCAGGCAGCCGAGCTGTCGTTGCAGCCCATCTCAGGGCTGCCCATTGGTGCTGCAGAACAGTTTCCCACTCCCCAGCAGACACAGAGCGTGTGTGCAAATGGAAGGGAAACCCTTGCTAAGAATTAGGGCAGTCGGAGTCACTTTGCAAGGGGACTTTGCTCCTGCTGCTGCAGATGCCTTTCTATCTTTGTAACATGAGCTTAACAAACGAGGAGAAAAGTGGCCCAAAATATACTGCAAAATAATGAGTTGCTGGATGCAGCATCTCTGCTGCTTTTCTAAAGCCTGGCTGTTGCACTAAGTCCCTTACATCAAAATCACTTAGATCCCTGCAGGTCCCCAAAGGCATTCAAGTACATGCCTCGTGTGGCTGCCTTGGTTTGATCTCTGAAATAATGGAGGCTGGAGAAAGGAGAAGTGAGGTCTATTTCTGGCTTTTGTATTGAATAACCTTGACCTGTCCACTCATTTCTTTATCTCATCCCGCTCCCTGTGAGCATTACACCCCACGTCACTGGGGCAGAGGCCGTTTCTTGGGCTGCCTTTGTCCCCTTGTGCAGGGTTCCCGTTTTTAGCCATCATTTTATCAGCAACAGAAACTCTCCTGGCCACCGAGGAAGTGATACAAGTTTTCACACACTCGAGACCAGGCTACGGGTATTTCATCCAATGGCAAAAAGAAAATAATCTATCTCATTTCAACTAAATTTATATTCCTAGAAGAAAGAGACAGCTGTGTGTCTTACCTGAGGAGTAAGTGCATTAAAGAATTACAGAATGACAGGGGTTGGAAGGGACCTCTGGAGATCATCTAGTCCAACCCCCCTGCCAAAGTAGGTCTACCTAGAGTGGTTTGCACAGGAACTTGTCCAGGTG
>VZRU01011957.1:0-23188 GCA_013398155.1 Pedionomus torquatus | reverse complement strand
GGCTTTGAGCAACCTGGTCTAGTGGGAGGTGTCCCTGCCCATGGCAGGGGGGTTGGAACTCGATGATCTTCAAGGTCCCTTCCAACTCTAACCATTCTGTGATTCTATGACACCTGCCCCTTAAGTATCTATAGGTGTTGATGAGATCCTCCCTCAGTCTTCTATTCTACAGACTAAAAAGGTCCAAGTCCCTCAACCTTTACTTCTAAGAGAGATGCTCTAGGCCCCTAATCGTCTTCATAGCCCTCTGCTGTACCCTCTGCAGCAGTTCCCTGTCCTTCTTGAACGCGGGAGCCAAGAGCTGGACACTACTCCATTTCCATCCAAGTTTCAGTTTCATCCCTTAACGTTTGTGTGGGCTCAGTGTGGACCCATGCTGAAGATGACGTGAGAAGTTTTTGCCTTGGGTAATTGCCTCCCCGTGAGTTCGTTTCCTCTCGGGCTGTGCTGGCAGCCACGCTGCTGCGGGTGGTGTTTGCGGGGGATTTCTTCAGGGAGCCCTTGCAAGCGAGTCGCCTTCCCCAGCCCGTGGCAGCCATGGCCAGGGTCGCTCAGCTGAGGGCTGGGCTGTGAGGTCCTCCTTCAAACTGCTGCGGAGCGAGTGGGGTTTCAGGGCTGAGCCTCGCATTGCTTTTCAGAGAGGAGAAAAGTAAAACTACACAAAAGCCACGCAACCAGCAGGGCTTTTTTTTCACTTGGTAATCTCAAAGCAGTGCAGAGTGTTCCCTGAGGGAGTGATGTACAGAAGCTGGGGTTCCTGTATCACCCCCACAAACGCCACTGCTGCTCTTCGGCTTGCTTGGGAGCTCCCTAAGGCTTTAAAACCAAGAAAAGCAAGCTGGAAAGGGTGATATTTCACCTCCTCCTCCTCAGCAGCTGGAGGGGAGGAAGGTGGCTGCACTCCCCCTGCCTGTAATCCCCATTTCAGCCCACAGCACCTCACCCTGCTCACCCGCAGCCCACCCTGGGCCCCTCGCTGGCTGGGATTTCTGCTCCTCAGAGCAACACAGCCTGGCTTTCACCTCCCTGTAAAAGCCCCGAGAAAGAGGAAGAGAAGCGGGAAGAGTTACTGGCACGGATTTTGACAACTTTTCCACCTTTTGACACGCACCATCATTTTTAAGAGGCTCAGGGAGGTGCTTGGCAAATCTGTCCATGAGGGAAACCAGCCCTGGCCCCAGCAGGATGCTGTGCTGACAAGCAGTACATGAGCACCTGTCCTCTGAGGACAGCGGGGCCATGCTTTGCAGCCCTCTTTTTCCCCCACAGGGATTTAAAAACCTAATCAAACCTAATCGTCAAATGAAGAACTCATCTCCAAAGGTCTTGCGCTTGATCTGGAAGAACTGTGTGGAATCTGTCATCTCCTGCTGTCCCATAGCCTGGGAACCCGGCCAGCCTGCAGGGAGAGGCAGCAAACCCTGGGGACTGGGAGCAGAGCTGCCTTCTGGACATAGATCTGGCCCTCAACCTTGGCTTTCCTATTTTTGCTTTTCTTATCCCATCATTTGACACCCCCTCCTCCCCCTTCAAGGCAGCCCAAATCCTGTTCTCTAGGTAAGGGATGCATTAAATCATTTTGGTAGCACTTAAGCTTTCTCTTGCAGACAGGCTTTATTTTTGTCTAAGCTTAGAGCAAGCGAAAGCTGTGATGTGACTGTGGGTGTATCGTTAGGTAACATTTTATTAATTAACAGATGAACTTTCAGCAAAGGAAATGTAAATTTTACCCATAGACATTTCCAATATTATCTAGCAGCTGTAATTTTCTTTCTTATATTCCCATGGTGAGGCAAGGGAAAAAAAAACATTGGTAAGGCAATTGTTATAAATGATTGTGCCTTGGAAGTCATTAGAAATGTAGCATTATTTATTTATAGATAGATCCATTACGTTTATCATTGTAGCTGCATCTTCTAATGAATCCTTTGGAGTTATAAAATTAATATAAAGTGTTAAGAAGCATTTCTTTCTCCTGATGGCTAATCCTGCAAGGGTGGAAATCAGTGAATAAGAGATTTAGTGCATGCTGTAGGGAAGGCAGGGGAGAGCTTGGGAGGATAGATGTGTATTCCACTTATGCCAAAAGCTATAAAAATGAAGATGTATGTGCAGATGAGCTGATGCCTGGGGTTACTCATCTGATAAGTAGATGGTCTCACTAGAGGGGAAAGCGGCAAGCAATGGTTGTCCACAGAACAGCTTGTTCTTCCATTGCTGCATTGCGTGAGTGATACAACTCCATCATGAAGATCTGCCTCTCATTTTCTGTGAGTACAGGTGGGAGAGAAGAGGTTCTTCTTCATCCAGTGCTTTCTTGTGCCCTGATTTCTTCCTGCCTGTGGGATCCACAGAGCTGTATGGGGGTCCTGCACTCTGCAGAGCAGACGTCGCTGCCTCTGACCCTTTCACCCTCTGACCCTCTCACCCTCTTGGAGGCCAGAGGTCCCCTCTCCTGGTGTCGGTGCCCAGCTTCACCCATCAGATGAGGCTTTGTGCTTCTCAAGAAAAACCAGGGCTAGGAGGTGCGGCCAGGAGGAGGAAGACCTGGCACAGGACCCAGAGAGCCCTCATAGCTCCCTCACCCACTCTTGCCTGCTGAGCCAAGCCATTCCACTGCAGGGGTGGCACAATCTCCTTCCCCATTCCCATCACAGAGGTGCCTCCCAACATGGCTTTAAAAAAACCCAAGGCCCTAGACATAATAATAGCCTTCAAAATATCCTCTCCAGGATGTAGGCAGAGGTTGGCTCCTTCCAGGATACTGGGAATGAAACATTTGAAATCTCAGTGCTCTTAGGAGCATCTGGGAGTCCAAACCATCAAACTTGGGCCCACCAGGTACAGAGTTTCAGGATCAACTACATGGTAGGGGCTGAAACCTGCTTTTCCCACAAGTAGCTGCCCCTACTTGTATCTGGAGGGCAGTGTAAAGCACTGGCATTGACCAGTTGTTTCAGCCAGTACCATGAACATTGTGCTCTATAGAGGTGTCCTGAAGGATCAAATTTTCCCATTTCTAGGACAGAGGATAGTCTCAGCCTCAAATGTGAGGAATTAATTGATGTAAGATACGTTTCTATGGGGAAAAAATGATCCTTTGTGAGCTGCAAGTCCACATCATGCCTAGTTCATTTGGGCTTTCTGGTGGTAACGGGAAAGCAGACCCTGATGTCTCAGTGCTGGTACCAGAGGTTTTCCTGGGGCTATGAAGAAGGGCTGTGAAACCAAAATAAACTTGAATATACTTGAGTACCTCCTTGAACGGCACCCTGAGCTATTCACTTTGGAAAACTATTTATAAAGCAAATATATAAATATAAAACTTTGAAGATGTTATTCTGAGGAGTTATGCTTCTACTTCATGGCCTGGTTTCTGAGCCACTGCAAAAACTCCAATCAGCTTTGGCAGACCAAGAATTAGGTCACTGCTCTATTGGCATCTTCCAAAATAGCTCTGAAATAGATAGTAACAAAGATATTTAAGGGGAGATAAACCACACTGGTGTTTATGGTGCTTGATATCAAATTTTTAGTTTGAATTTGGATAACAAAGCTTTATGAGATTATTAAAACAGTTAATGAGGCTAAAACCTCTATACTGTTGTACACCACTATGTAGTTAGGGCTGATGCCACATGTGAGAAGTTATTGGCATCTGCTATTTCCAAATTTGATTCCAGGGTTACATGAGGTAATTGGCCTATGGAGGCCAGCGAGAGACAAGTCTTTGCTAACGATCAATTAACTAGTTAGCTAAAATAACTCTCACTTATCCAAACTTAGTTTCAAGTTGGGAAGTTTCCAGCAGTCCAATAAATGAGTGAAATTTTACTCATTGTGATAGACCAAGAGTTGTTGTAGGAAAGATACTTGTCAATAGGTGAAAAGATTGCAGGGATTTTTTTGGTTTAGTGCTTTTGCTTTTTTTTTTCCTTGAAGCTGAGCAGAAGTTAAAAGACATCTGCTCCCACCCCTGCTGGTTAGTGGCCAGAGTGCTGGTAAGATGCTCCAGGTGCATGGTGACTGCAGGGGCTGTGTGCTGTGGGTCTGGAATCGGGCACAGAGCACCTCTAGGATGAAGAATTAATGCTTGAGCATTGTCGCCCAAGTGAAGAGAAAGCACGTCCACCCTCCTCAGCCTCAGTGTTGTGCCTGTTACCTGTGATGCTTTATCAGAGTTCAAGAAGCCGTGGCTTTCATTTAGTTTCCCAGCTGTGCATGGGCTTGTTCAGTTGTCACTACAGCTTGTCTACCAGCTGTTAGGTTGCTTGTAGCCACTGGCCAGTGCTTCTGCGGTTCTGGTCAGGTTCACTGTGGTACATTGTGAAACCAGATGTCTCTTTGTCACTGCCCATAAAAATAAACGCTTTTATTTCTTTGTATCTTTCAGATAATCAACCCCAATTTCATTCAAGAAGGTGAGTTAAGGACAACTGTGCAGTGACTGGCACAGAGGGGCAAGTCAGCAGCTGTGATTTATTCTGGCGCAATATCTCTCTACCCACCCAGAGTACAGGCCTGGGGGGGTGGACACTCCCTGCTACCTCCTTCACTGAGCTGTCAGCTGCTGGCTTTTAGTAAAGGGGGAGTTTTGGTAACATAATCCCACAACCCTCAGCTGTGTGGGACCCAGATCCTGTAGTTGGTCCTATAATGTATTCTCTAGACTTGTATGGGAAAAAATCCTCATCTGTAGACTAAAAGAAGGTGTTGTGTATGTCCCCTTGGTTTCTTTCAGTGGCTCCAGAGTTTCTTGTGCCATTAGTGGACATCACTTGCCTGCTTGGTGACACAGTGATGCTGCAGTGCAAAGTCTGTGGACGGCCCAAACCAACTATCACCTGGAAAGGACCAGATCAAAACATTCTTGACAATGACAACAGCACGGCCACTTACACGGTGTCATCCTGGTAAGGTCCTGTCTTTGGATCCCAACATAGTTGGGCATGGTGGTCATATTGCCCTCAAATATGGCACCAGCCAGGCTACAGCACTAATCAGAAATGCAGTTAGTTGAGTCTGGCATGGTGTATTGTCACATTACTGCTCCACAATTCAGCTAGAAAGGGTCAAACGTTGAGGCTCAGGTAGCTTTATAGTCTCCCACACTGACGTAGGATATATCACCGTGTGTCACTGGTAGACCAGAGTTTGCTCCAGCTGGCCTTCTGAGCCAGCAGCAAGCCAGAAGCAACTAACTTTTCCAACTTAGCTGGGTTTCCAGGTTTAGCTGGGGCTTCTCTGCCTGAGATTAATGACATTCTCACCTTTGGGAGGAACTGGAGGGGAATAGAGCAAACCCTCACTGGTTTGCAATATCCACATCTCATTGGATGTTTTGTTATTTCACGGGCAGAGGTGGTAGTCCCACGATTTTGCTGAGCCTTTGCTCAGTTATTCCTAAAAAAACCTACATGTGCTCCTGAGAAGGTTACATCTGGCTGTGCTTGGACAGAAAGATGCTTGTCATGATGTTCCCAGCCCTGCTAGCAGGGGGAGGAAAACAATCTTTACAACAAGCACTGGGAAGATCCAAAAGGAGCTGGAGTTGAATTCAGGTCAGGTAACAGCCTGCTGCGGATGCTCATCTGCAGCTTATGTAAGCAATTTGGGCCAAACTGCAGTGGAAATCTCCAGGAGGTAATCTTTCACACAAGCTTTTCAGCGCTTCTGACTCAGGCTGAGATGAATCCAGGGAGTACAAAGTCACTGGAAGTGAAAAATGAACACTAGGAGAGACGGGATTTTATGCATTCAATTAAAAAAGTTACATCTGATCAGCAGCTTCCTTCAGAGACCATTGGCTTGAGCAACTACTCCAGAGCACCCAAAAATGTCTTTTTAGCCATTACTCAGTAGATCACTAGTGCCTTGTCTTCAGGCTTCTGGCTAGGGTTGGGATGGGGGGATATTTCCATACAGGGTTCTGTTTTCCATCACAGTCTTTTGCCTGCACATTGGCTCTCTGTGCACTATCAGCACTTGTTACTCACATTTGTTACTCACATTTGTTTGTCAGTGAAGACACGGCCTGCCAAGGAGAGGCCCAGCAGATCAGTGGCTGCCTTACAAATCTTGCTGGCATGAGTGTCTGGACTGTGGGGGAAGGGGTTGTTTCTGTCTTCTTTTAAATCAGCACGGTCAGACCAGCAAAAGCCGCAGCGTCAAGGCAGATATACTGGCAACCATGTCCTTCTGCAGTTTCCTATAGATTATGCATTCAAAAGCTAGTCTAGCTTCGCCATCAAGGGAATTTATTGTTGGCTGTAAGCTAGGCTAGCTAAGCTAAAGCAGTTACACAAGCAAAATCCTTTAAATAAGGCCAACTCCCTTAAATTGCATATTGAAGACTACAGTGTGCGAACCAAAGTGACTGTGTACAGTCTTGCTATAAATTTACTAGACTTCAGGGAGTTGTTTATTTGCTCAGGTTGGCCCAAAGATTGAGTGTCTCAGGAACTTGGTGCTGGCATTCTTCATCTGTAGCGGCGGTGAGATACCCAGCCTTCTGACTAGGGACCTGGCAGCCTCATTAGATCAATGGCATGCGATTCAGCAGTCCAAAACTTCCCAGAAATGTCAGGCATCCTGTACTGTATGACTGCCTTGTGCATCTGTGGGAAACCCAAGTTGTCCACCATGTGTTGGACTTAACTGCAGAGGCACAGCAGCTCACCAACTTCTGAGACGGAAGAAATGGGCCTGGGGAAATCTTCCCAGATATATGGGATCTAAGCATCCAGTTCTGATCAAGCACAGCAAATGCTCAGGTCTAGGACTTTGCTTGCTGCTTGAGTGATCCTTCCCCTTCTCCTCCGAGGCCACAGCAGACAAGTAGACTTGTCTGGCAGGCAATCTGGATCATTCTGCTAGAAGGTTTCATTAACTGCCTAATCCTTGACACATGGAGAGGTTGTTCTTGGGTACCAAATTGCTGGGGGGATGTTCCTTCAAATGAGTTCACTGGATTTGTGAGCACGTGCATTTGTAACGAGGTGAGAGCCGGGACAAAAAGCATTAGTGAGCAAAGCAATGTTTTATAATCAAGGCTTCCTGTATCCACAGTGACTCTGGGGAGCTCACCTTGAAGATCTGCAACCTGATGCCTCAAGACAGTGGCATTTACACCTGTGTGGCCACCAATGAACATGGAACCGCATCAACCTCTGCAACCATCAAAGTTCAAGGTAGCACATCTGAGCTTAACACCGTACAGGGTCCCTTAGTGGGGTATGGGAGCACACAGGAACTGCCGGTGCAAAGGCAGCCAGACGTGGAGCTGTGCCAGGTCGATCGAGACATAAAAATCATATAGCCGTTCCTCAGCCAAGACTCCCACTGATGGCTGAAGGCATCACAGACTCTTTGCGCCTGATTAAGTCATCTGATCATAAGCATCACATCTGGGAAATGAAAATGCTTTGGCACTAGTTCAGCTCCTGCATCCTGCTCGCAGCACTGCTTCCCAGGAGCTCAGTAAGGTTGGCTGGGGGAAGCTGAGTTCCCTCAGGCTGCCAAGCCCTGGGAGGGGAAGATGCCCTGGCTCTGGGCTTTAAAGTATGCCTGGAGCTGGGGGACCTGGCATCCAACGACACCAGTTTTCAGCCTCCCTGTCTCGGTGGGGGATGGAGGGGGTGAGTAAGGTTTGGCCTTGATACGTTGATCTGCAGGGACTCAACTCAGAGACATGTCTCTGAGCCTGAATTCTCAGCACTGTAATTAGTGACCCATCTAATTGTAATGAATATGAAATGATGAGTTGATGCTCTTGACTTCCAGCTCCAGAAAGGGATCTGTTAGCATGAGAGATGAGGGGTGTCTGCTGCACCGAAGGGGATGGCACAGAGACAAATGTCTAACCGGTGACTTACAGGTGCAGGAGTGTCACAAGCATTTAGAAGCCCATTTGCTTGGTCTCACAAATTGTCCTAGAGATATAATTTCCCCAATTTATCCAAGCAAGTTAGTGGTTGCACTAACTAATCATGTGCTGAAGGGAGCCCTGAGCAAAACACACAAGCATGACTGGTCGTTTGTCAATCTGCTGCCAAATGTACCAAGCACTATACATGCCCAAGCACTCTGAGTGTCTTTCTTGTATCATTTTTGGGCACTCCAAGGTGACTCCCCACCTCATTTGCTGCTTGGTAAAGTCCATGAGAATATTTGTTTGCCTCTGTTCCATGGGTTTTGCATCAGGTCTTGAGCTAGAGAAAAAATTAACAGCAGAAGGTAGGAGGTAAAGAGGCTCTGCCTTCACAGCAGCTGAGCTCAGACAGGTCCTCTGCACCCAAGAGGCATCACAGTCCAGTTGACCATCAGCTGCAAGCAAGATGTTCTCCCTGCCCTGTGGTAGGGTGAGACCATGTCAGCAGGTCTGCTAGCAGCATGGTTCTCTCTCAGCTGCTAATATGGAGGCCTCAGACCCATGGCAGTGAACAGGACCACAGCATTGGCTTTCCTTTGGTTGTGCTGGTAACCCAGTGTAAACCAGAGTGCTCCCTCTGCAAGGTGCAGCTGCCTTATAGTGACCTGATGTACCTGATACACCTGATTTTCAGAATAGTATCTCCTGTTGATGTGATGCTGGACTTGGTGCTTGTTTTTCCTTCCCGAGGTGTCCCAGCTGCCCCAAATCGCCCCATTGCTCAGGAGAGAAGCTGCACCTCTGTGATTCTGCGCTGGCTGCCCCCATCCAGTACAGGCAATTGCACCATTTCGGGATACACTGTGGAGTACAGAGAAGAAGGTAAGTGGTTAGAGCTGTGCTCTCTGGCTGGGAGAATGAGAACAAAGTCTCCTTTATGACACACCGTGTCCCCAAAGCATCCTTGCCACCACTGGGGCACCATTAGCTGTTGCTCACAGATCCCAAAACCTAAGGCCAAAAAAGCCCTTCTGTCATCCAGTCCAGCTTCTCATATATTACAGACCTTTCTGTTCCCTCCGGTCACTTATGGCAAGTAAAGTAACGCTTAAGCAACAGTAAGGCATCCTTTGATCATATGCATTCTGCCACCACGGTGTTCATCCTTTCTGGTGGTTGTTTCCTGGGAAGGCACAAACAAAGCAGCCTCATTATTTTTTTTTTTTGATCCGAATAGAGCTGCAGATCCCTGCATACTTTTCAAGCTCAGCTCTGAAATCCTTTTGTTCTTAAATCCAACCATCCTTTTCCCCTGAAGAATTAAATAGATATTAAATGCACTGTTTTCCCAATAAGAACAGGCATGTGGTCTTGAAAAAAAGCATCTGAAATTATTCACAGCCCTTTTTGCATTCTTCTGGCAAAGCTGTGAGGGTCCCTGGGTAGTAAACCTTGCCTTGGTATGTGGCCTCTGTTTTTTCCCCTTCATCCTTCAAAAACTCCTACCTCATGTTAGTAAGTGTGCATGCTTAATCACTACATCATATTAATACCTTCTCTTAGAAAATACTCTGCCTTGACTCTCACTGTGCCATTAGTGTGACTGGCATTTTTGTGAAAGAATAAAAGCTTCTCTATTACCAACAGCCACCAAAACAAACAGCAAAAAAGCAGCAGTGTTTTCAGTTTTCAGTATTCCTCCTACTCCACAGGAATCACTGACTCTTCCTTGTAAAATCAACCTTGACCTTGCTCAACCTGGCAATCAGAATTTGCCCACAGCACACACAAATTATGTGCATTATGGTAAATAATGTGAAGGTAAAAAGCCCTGAACTTACTAAATTAAGATAAAATTTTATGTATTCTTGAAAGAAATTATAGGCTGTGACAGGGATCTGTGTTCTAGGGGACTGGTTCTGTTCTGTTCTGTGGCCCTGTGCGGATGAATAAAGTATTACTTCTTTGGATGCCACAGGTTAGGCAATGGTTGGGTTGTTTCTGTTAGGAGCAGAAGCACATAACAGAGTCACACATTTCTTTGCTGCAATCCTCCTCATCTGCAAAAAGCCCATACTATGCCTCAGAAGGCTGGTTCTCCTCCTCTAGCTCTGAGTTTCACTGTAGGCACCACGTCTTCCGCAAAAGCACTTTGATTGCACCGACATCCTCTCTCAGTTGCACCTGGGACTCCCTTGTCCATTTTTTTTCCCAGAATTTCTGCTGCCGATTCTCTCACTGTAGAGCTGTCATCAAATCAGCTCTCTATTACTGTCTTATCATACTGCCCTGAGATATCTCTTGTAGTACCCAGCCACGGCTAGACTGCTGAGATCAGCTTGTCCCTGGGATGCATTTTTTTCCATTGTTATCAGTCAAGTCACGGGCATTTCCTTCGTCCCTCATTTAGCCAAGCTGGAAGGTGGCTGTAGCACAAAAAAGTTTCCTATAGCCCAGTTCTCATTTAATGGAAATCCATCAATGTGCTGTAATGTTGCCTGTGGATTTTAACCTCCTGGGATACTGAATGAGTTGGGTAGAGAAAGCTTCTGCTCAGAGTTCATGTATTGAGACTGTTTCTTTCAGCTCTCCTTCTCTCCTTTGTAAAACACAGGCTCGCAAGTCTGGCAGCAGTCGGTGGCCTCAACTCTGGATACATACCTTGTCATTGAGGATCTGTCACCAGGCTGCCAGTATCAGTTTAGAGTGAGCGCCAGCAATCCCTGGGGGATCAGCTTGCCCAGTGAACCATCCGAATTTGTAAGGCTCCCGGAATACGGTGAGTACAGCAAGGATTGGCTGAAGTGCACAGGGTCCTGATAGAAACATTAATCCTGGACCTGGTAGGAATATGAGAAATAGCCTGGAGATGTTCAGAGCCAGCTCCTGCCACTAAAAACACTTTTCATGTGTGACAGGATAAGAGGAAATGGGCACAAGCTTGAACATAAGTTCCATCTAGACTTGAGGAGGAACTTCTTCACTGTGAGGGTGGCAGAGCACTGGAACAGGCTGCCCAGAGAGGTGGTGGAGTCTGTCTCTGGAGACATTCAAAACCCACCTGGACAACTTCCTGTGCAACCTGCTCTAGGAGGACCTGCTCTGGCAGGGGGTTGGACTAGATGATCTCCAGAGATCCCTTCCAACCCCATATCATTCTGTGATTCCTCCAGCAGGACTCACAGCCTCCCTTCATCACAGAAGCTATTGCAGTTTCCTATCAGGTCCCTGCTTTCTATCTCAAGACCATCTCTTGTCTTCATCTCTGGGCAACAGGTTCTACGTCCTGCCCAGTGTGTCTCCTGCCTTTCCACAATGCCGGTAGCACCAGAGACTTCAGCTGGGGTCCATAAACCAGCTTGCAGAACGTACCCCCCCCCCTTCCAAACAATGCAGCCTGCACTGGAATGCTGCAATGGAGGCGAGCCCCCAGCACATGCTGCTGCAGGAATTTGGGGTACAGCTCATCCATGGTAGTGCTGTGAGCAGAGCTCAAACTCCCTCTGTTTTAGTAGCTCCAGTCTGTACCTAAGTCTGTGACTGGCTGGGTAGCCTGTGCTGGGTGAAACAAGAGCCTGCACGGTGTAGCCCTACCTCCCAGTTACACACAGACCTGCCTCAGATTGGCTGGGTGGCCCTTCTTGGCCCTAAATTGCAAGGACAAACATGAATCCACCTTATCCATAGCTTCCTCTGGGGAGCTCTGGATTTTAGTGGTGCAACTCATTGGAGCTGTGCCTGAGTGGAATGAAACTGGACTCCTAGCGGTAATGCTTTCTGTTTTGAGAAATACAGTCTCACATAATTTTAAAATATGCAGTTAATAGTCTACATGAAACTGTCATTAACTTCACGCTTTCTTGAATGTGCTTTGTTCTCTCAAAAGACTCTGCTGCCGACGGTGCCACTATTTCATGGAAGGAAAACTTTGACCTCGCTTACGCAGAGCTGCATGAGATTGGGAGGTAATATTAACCATGCTTATCACTGTAAGAAAACACCGGCACAATGGCTTGAAGCTTTATCTTTGGAGGAAAGTTTAGGTTGCTTTTTGCAGTTAATTTGACAACTGCTCCTTTCAAAGAGCATTGCATGTTAAGTACTGATTAAAATACAGACTAGGTGAAATATGGACTTAATCCTGTTTTTTAAAATCAGTCATGATTTGAAGATTGCAACCTGGCAAACTTGTGAACAATTAGGCAACCAAGTGTCTGACAGCCACTGCCAGCTCTCACCAGTATCTCCTCTGACATCTCTGATATGATGGGAGCTTTTGAAGTTGTGACAACTTGCCTTAATCTCAAAGGCTGAGTTTGCTGAAGCACTTGGGCATGTGACTGACTTAAATCACATGCCGAAGCGCTTTGCTGACTGGGGTGGTCAATTAACAGGGGCCTAAATAGAAGCTGCATGTGTTGTCAGTCCTCAGTGCTCCACACAGACAAGGGGCACTCAAACAATTCAGGTTAATGCAGTTAGTTCTTCAGCTGAGAGATCAGAGTCAAGTAGTTCTGGGGCTGAAAAGGACAG
The DNA here is from genome assembly GCA_013398155.1 of Pedionomus torquatus. Classification (NCBI taxonomy): domain Eukaryota; kingdom Metazoa; phylum Chordata; class Aves; order Charadriiformes; family Pedionomidae; genus Pedionomus; species Pedionomus torquatus. The sequence goes on along the minus strand of VZRU01011957.1, from coordinate 10,785 downwards.
GAATCTCTCTGGTTCTGTAGAAGGAAGTACTGATAAGAGGCCAAGTTCAGCACATGGTTTCACTGAGTAGTTTTACTTTCAGGAATGGCACTAGTCTGCATGAGTTTCCTAAATGCTTTCGCACCAGCTTTTTTCTTGATTTATTACTGCATAGCTGAAACAGTGAGACAGAATGATAGGTTAGTCATTATTTAACAAGGGTTTCCTTTTAGCTGTCTGAGAAAGTCTGGGCTTTTTATTAAAGCAACTGTAGAAGGGAGACCCACAGATTAAAAAAAAAGAGACAGAACCTGTAAAAGTGGCAGCAAATTGAACCCAGGGGAGATTGTTAGAGGACATCAGTTGGGCTGCACAAAGCAAAGCAACACCGTTTGCTCTCAGTGTTTGCTAATCCCCAAAGAATCTCTATACCCAGGGTGAGAGGTGGAGGCTCTTTGTTGGAAAAGGTTGTGAACAACTAGTTAAGTCTGATTCCTTGTGAAATATTGATGTACCGAATCAAATAACACTTTGAAAATCAGTCTGTTATTGCATCGAAAACCAAGCATGATTAATTCATGGAGGCCATTCATTATTCTGTGGGTTTGGTTGTTTTGTTTTTTTTTTTTTCCAGGGGACGATTCTCCATAGTAAAGAAATGTGTTCACAAAGCTACACGGAAAGACGTTGCTGTAAAATTCATTAGTAAAAAAATGAAAAAGAAAGAGCAGGCAGCACATGAAGCAGCTTTGTTACAACACTTACAGCATCCTCAGTACATCACTATCCATGATACCTATGAATCTCCTACTTCTTACATCCTAGTTTTGGAACTGTAAGTACATGGAGCTTGGATTCAAGTGTCTGGGTAGGAACCACAGCCCTGTGAATGCCAGGGACAAAATTCACCCTGACGTCCGTGCAGCAAAGCTTTTGTCATCTGTTTTTTATTGATCATGATATCAAATGCAATACCCATTTTCTGCAGAGCTGCCACTGCCTTTTCCCTACAGTAAATAAGATTCAGAGGGACAAATAAAATGGCTTTCTCCCCCAGTGAAGCTTGGGTAATTGTACCAGCAGTTAGTCTGTCCCGTTGAATAGCATCAGATTTATTTGGTTGGTTTTGTTCACTTTTACATTCGGGTAATTGTGTTTCAGCTAAATTGAAGCCTACATTGTTCTAATACATCTTGGTGAAAAGATCTGTGTAGTAACTCTGCTCGCCCCTGTAAGGAGAAATAGCAACTGAGATCCGAAGTGCTTCTTTGTTACAGTATATCCAACAAAGTGCGTTTGGGCTATTTGCTTGTTTGTTTATACAGATAAATAACTTTTATTGGGTTAGTTTTCCCACAGAACGTAGTACCAGCTGAAAATGTCAGTGATTTTTTTTTCCCTCTGTTATGCAAGCAGCTCTATAAATAAACAGATGAATCCAAATAATTAAGAGGATCCATTTTCAAAGGAATTGCCTCCATCTATTGAATCCATCCTTAAGCAAATGAGTTTACTTTGAGACTGCTGCTAAAGTTTTCAAGGACTGGAGATAACAATTCTACCACTTCCACAGCCTGCAGTATCTTGAGATATCATAAAATACTCAACAGATCTTGCATTTTAGTTTCTTTCCTTCTTAGGTCACGAAGTTTCCATTGCGTTTTTGTTTTTAAATATTAACTGTTCCTAGAGATATCACATGACCTTTCATGTGCAGGGTTTGATTTGTTTGTAGGATGGATGACGGTCGTCTCTTAGATTATCTAATGAACCATGATGAACTTATGGAGGAAAAAGTCGCATTCTATATAAGAGACACAATGGAAGCCCTGCAGTATCTTCACAATTGCAGAGTGGCTCACTTAGACATAAAGGTAAGGAGAAAAGAGAACGATGCTATCATTCAGTGCCCTGGTACTGACAGTTCCCAGCTGCATAGACTGGGAGGAGGTGCAGTCTGTACTCCAGAGATGATCACTAAAGGGACAAGCACTGTCTTTCAGACTTATTTACCAGAGAAAGGACTTACTGACCTGCAGCACAAGCAACTTTTTCTTCCTTCAGACAAGAGCACCTGTTTCATGATTCACTGGGTTGTTCTCAAGAGCATTCTGGATGTAATGATAGAGAAGGAGGATGTCTGAGACAAGAGTGAGATGTCACTAGCACCTGACAGAAGGGCAATTATAAGATAAATCCACAGGACATGGTTTGGGCTCACACCTGTACCAACTTAGCTAACAAGCTTGCTGAGCAGAGCTGGTTTGTGCCCAGGCAGCTCGGGGCAGGCCAGAAGGAGCGTGTCTCCCTCACATCTGCAGAAGACCCAAGGAGAGCCTAAAGCAGGGGGAGATGAGGGTGCAGGAGAGTTGGCAGGGGCAAAAGAAAGCAGCACCCTGCATTGTGCTGCAGAGCCTGAGAGGGAAACTGGGTGGGAAATACACCCAGGGAGAGGTTCAGAGGAAGAAGCAGCTGCATTGCGGAGAAGAAATTGGGCACTCCCTGATGCCACGTTCAGTGGAATTAGCACAGCTTGTACCTCCTTTTGTTAGCACAGGTGGCAGGAGGCACTGTACTGTCCTGGATTCGGCATTGTACTACTGTCCTCACCAACATCCCAGTTATCTTGGATGACAGAGAATTAGTGATTGAAGTCATGATCAAGTGTTTTGAGTTTTGTGATCTGCAGCATTGACTCTGGTTACCAGGGATATCAGATTATCTATAATTTTTTTGCAGACTTAAATGCCAATTAAAAATTGAGAATGAGAGATTAAATTAATTTTCTTCTATAGTGGACAATCTGGTTCCAAGGAGGTCTCTTCTCAACTCTCCAATCCCCAGGCATGCCAGATGAAGTGATGCTTCATTCTTCTGCCTACTGCCACTACAAAAAATAAGATTTCTTTTGCACAGTACCTTATGTGAGCATTAGTCCCAAAAGGCTAAATCATCCTGGTTTCTTTCAGTGAGGTTGTTTGTATTTTCTGATGTATTTATAGGACCTGTCAAAAAGTAGGTATCACTTAAAGGTAAGAAACTGCACTGAATTCTCTATTTGATCATGAGATACTTCCCATAAACAAGGTGGAAAGCCAATTTTCTGTGACCTATTTACAGCTCTCCTGAATGAGGGATGCTAAATAAAGCACCTTCTGTTGCTAAGTGGGAAGCAGGAGATGCATCACTAGTGACAGCAGACCTGGCCATGGCCTGTCTTCTCTCAGGATCCCGCTCAAGAGCGTGTTGATTTTTGTCGATGCAGACTGCACAAGAGAAGAGCAAGCAGAGTGATTTGAACAGCAGTGTAGTTAACTTTGCTTTATATATATAGCTATGAGGCAGCATGAGGATGAGAGGCTATAGGACAGAAAAGTGAGTCTAGAGAGAGTGTGAGAAGTAAATTCAGAAATCATCTGAGAGCAAGCGAAGGAAGCAAAATCCATATTAAGTCCCCAGAGCAGAATGTGTAGGCAATGCTCAGTATGTTCCACTGAGAAAGATCTTAAATACTGAAAGAGTTACTAAAACAGAGGGAAAAACAACTGGGATGGAATAGAATTGCTTTCTGGCACGGAAGGCATGAATGGTGCTGGTTGATATGGGAATGTTGGCAGCTCCATCCACGTCAAGTGACAGTAATGGCACTCACCAGAGTCCCTCCCAGAATGCATGGTAGTGGGAGCAAAGTTGAGTATTTACTTCATGAAGAACATTTCTGCTATGAGTTATGCACATTTATGTAGCCAGTTGTCATGTAAATAAATGGAATCTAAACAAACTTGTATCAGAGACACAAAAGTCTTATCAAAATTTAAAAATCTGTCAGTTCTCTTAACCTGTAGAGATCAGTTCGGGAAAATAAGACTGTATTTGGGACTCACAGTATTTGCTGGAGAATGTCACAAGCTACCAAGCCAGTAAGGGGTTTAGAGAACAAGTCATATGAGGAGAGGCTGAGGGAACTGGGCATGTTTAGTTTGGAGAAGAGGAGGCTGAGGGGAGACCTCATTGCCCTCTACAGCTCCCTGAAAGGAGGCTGTAGAGAGATGGATGTTGGCCTCTTCTCCCAACTGAATAATGACAGGACCAGAGGAAATGGTCTGAAGTCACAACAGGGGAGATTTAGACTGGATATTAGGAAGAATTACTTGACTGAGAGGGTGATCAGGCACTGGGACAGCCTGCTCAGGAAAGTGGTTGAGTCACCATTCCCAGAGGTATTTAAGAAACATGCAGATTTGGCACTTCAGGGCATGCTCTAGTGGTTTAGATTGTAGGGAGTGGGTTGTGGTTGGACTTGGTGATCCCAGGGGTCCTTTCCAAATGTAACAATTCTGTGACAAAATGCAAAATCCCAATGTATTGCCCTAGTTCAAAAGAGGATGTTGCCAGTGCAATTGACCTGAATTTACAGCGGTGTAAACAGCAGCTGAGCTGGTTCCTTGTCATTCATTCTCATGATCTGTACCTCACATACCTGACGAATTGTGAGTTTTGATTTGCTATTAGTGCTAAATAATATCTACACATTTTATTTGCAAAAATATAATATAATTGTTTTTGTTATTATTTTTTCAACAGCCAGAAAATCTGCTCATTGATTTAAGAATTCCAGTACCTCGTGTCAAGATCATTGATTTGGAAGATGCAGTTCAGATCACAGGTCATTACCACGTCCACCACCTCCTTGGAAACCCGGAGTTCACAGCTCCTGAAGTTATCCAAGGCCTTCCTGTCTCCCTGAGCACAGATATCTGGAGCATTGGGGTCCTCACCTATGTCATGTTAAGTGGCGTTTCTCCATTCCTGGACGAAAGCAAAGAGGAGACTTGTATCAATGTGTGCAGAGTAGATTTCAGCTTCCCACCCGAGTACTTCTCTGATGTGAGTCATGCCGCTAGGGATTTCATCAACGTCATCCTCCAGGAAGACTTCAGGAGAAGGCCAACAGCAGCCACTTGTTTACAGCACCCATGGCTGCAGCCGCACAACAGCAGCTATTCCAAGATCCCACTGGATACCTCCCGCTTGGCTTCCTTCATCGAGCGCCGTAGGCACCAGTACGATGTGCACCCAGTGCCCAGCGTCAAGAGTTTCCTGATGAGCAGGCTGAACCCAGGCACGTAATGGCTTCCCTCCCTGGGGTCCCACACCACTGGTGCAGAGAGAGAGCAGGAGCAAAGCAGATCTGTCTCTACATAGTCCCGTATCCAGCGTTTACATTTCATGTGGCTTCCCTGACTGCAGGGCACAAATCATTGTGGAAGTGGCAGTACCTGTCCAGTTCCTCGGGACCAAAGCAAAGGAGGTAACAGCAGTGGATAATAATAATACCCGCTCCCTCCTCTTAGAGGACTTCTTTTGGGACATGTGCTGTCACCTCATCCACCGCCAAACAGGACCATGGGAAGCAATCATCAACTGGAAATAAGAGCCAAAATTGCAGTTGCCTTAATCTTTGTGAGGCAGCCTTATAAGAAATCCTCTTGATCTTGCTGAACTGATTTCAAAATGTATGAGAGATTAGGAGTAGGGTAGTCAGGGGAGTGAGTCTAGGCTGACCTTAGCACGTACTGCAGAACCGGACTGAAGTCATTTTTTGCGGAAATCACTGCAAGCCTGCTCCAGGTTAACAGAGGGATTTCGCACGCCTCGTACGCCTGGGTCTGCCGTGATTTCAGGGGGCACTTTGCCTGCGTAGGACACACAAGATCAGGCCCTATTCACTGCTGGGTCAGCTTCCCTGGTGGCATGGCTTAGATACACTCTCGCTGTGTTAGTGCTCAGACCAAAATCCCCTGTTAATCCTTGGGCTTTCTGCTGTGTCAAGTCAACATGCAGTACCTTTCAGAGCTACGATTAAGGCAATTAATTCATTGGAGCATACAGCTGCTTTTGACTAAGCACAATGGGACTACGATGGGGTTTTTTTAAAGCATTTTATAAACATTGTACAGAAATCTTTTGCAAAACCTGTGCATTGAGAAAAGGCTGTGTCCAATTTTTGCAGTATCTGTAAACTAGATGATGATGATGAAGACAATTTTTTTCTATCACAGGTTTTCACTATACATATATTGTATCATACATATAAATATATATATATATTTAAAGGATCCTGTTCCATTTCTAGCTTCAGAATTGCTTGGCCCAAAGTCCATCTAAGCCTTTCAGAGTGCAGTAGGAGTGGTGAGTTCATCCTTGTGCTTACAGCTTGAAAATTGTTTTCAGTGTTTAAAGTTTGTCATTTGTTTCATTTCCAAACTTGTAAATATCTCTCAGTCACCATTAGCACCTCATCACCAAAGCATTCATGAGGGTATTTTTATGTCCAAAGCCTAATTTGTAATAAAATAAAAAATATTCACAATTAAAACATTTCTCTCCTGCAAGCCAAGTTGCAACATCATCATATTGATGTTACAGTGATGGAGCCAGCCTTAAATATAACCAACACAGGGAGTCAGCAGTGACAAATCAACAGTTTGTAGACTGGCCAAATTTTCCTCTCTAGCAGTGGAACTGGGAAGGGGAACACCTCCCTGGCTGGGGCTTCCCCATCCTGCCACTGCACCATAAAATTCTACAGCCTTGTAGGGTGACGATCAAAGAGATGGTATTTTTTCCCCTGTCATGTGAAGACTTTGTCTCCGTGCTGAGTGTCGCTGCTGTGCTTATAATGGGAAATGTCACTTGTTGCCAAAGGTTTTCCTAAGTTAAAAGGGCTTCATTGTGCTCAGTATAGAATCTCTTGGAAGGGCAAGAGTAAAATTTAATTTACCATACAAGTAACTGCACTGTGAGCCTGCAATACGTCTACAGGAGCAAAAGCTGTCTCTGCCAGCAGGTGGTGGAGATACTCTGCAAGTACTGTTAAACTCTCAAGGCTCTGCTAGCCCTGTCTTTGATCCACCTCTGAGCTCAGTTTCAGGGCGTGTAGGAGACCTGGCCTTTCACCATCAGTATGCTGGAGCGGTCAGTATTTTGCTAGTGGAGAAAAAAGGAGGCATGGCAAAAATACCGCCAATGTTCAGTACTGTGTGCATGCAATACAAGAACAGGTCTTGAGGTCGGGTAGCCACAGTCACAAGGGTGAGCCTGTTGCCGGAGCAGAGCCAGAAGCGGTGTAGGAGGACGTGTGGCTAATGGAGAGAGAGATCTAGTACAGGGGAAAGATGTGGAAAGGCTTGAATGAGACAGTGTTCACAGAAAGCTAAACCTCTGGATCAGCGAGAATCTATCTCAGTTCCCCTCTGTCATCGAGCAGCTCATTTTCTAAGCGATCCAGCAGCACTTCTTAGACAAAGTCCAGGCTCTCATCCTCAGCAAGAGCGCAAAGTATGCGATTTCTTAGCAACCAAAACTTCTTCAGACAGCAGTCATCAAGGGGTATCTTTAATTAGCACCAGCTTCAGGTACTTTCTCACTACAGGACTGTTTGTACTGCTTCCTATTTGTCAAAGCTGGCTCTTTGTGCTGTGATAGTGCTGCCTTTAAAAAAATATTTATGGAAGTGTGGTTTACAAAACCCACAGCTTTTATTAGGCCTGTGGGTACAGTTTAAGCCACATACTTTCTACTTGGCATTAATACAAACAAATTCTCATGTATCATATGCAATCTGGAGTTATTTATCATTTTATTTTCTTACCTCCTCCATTTGCATCTCAAACTGAACAGCAGACACTTTGGGTACTCAGAGGGGAAAAGATGGATTGTTTAAAGGGATATTTAAGACTCTCATTGGTATAGAATAACACCAAAAAAACCAAACCAAACCAAACAAACAAAAAATGCTGGAAGATTTGGTACTTAGATTCAAAAAAAGATTTCTTGACAAGGGAGAGCTGGAGGTGCAGAACGCAAGATTTTGAATGTTATGGAGTTGCTTTCCTCGATGGTTCTGCTTTCTCTATATTCATGTTAGAGAACTCCTGGGCACCGCTATTCTTACAGCATGTTCAGGAAAACCAAAATTAGTTAGTACTACAAGTTAGTACTTCCACATATGTTTGTGATTATCAACCATTCTTGCATTTTATCTCAAAGATTTCTTTTGCTAAAGAAGGCCAGAGTAATAACAAGTTGATATGAAATGCTGCCATATGATAAATACAGAGGAAGTATTCTGCCCTTGCTCTCTCAAGACCTCTTTCAGCCTCTCTGCAGACCCCAGAAGTCCTGTAACTCTCTAGTAAACTGAAATTCTGTTGTAAAGAGATTACAGAAGCTTAGTAAGGAGGCCTGGAGCGAGCCCACTGGGTGAGAAGCACCGCAGCCAGCCCCTTTTGCAGCATTCTCCAACTACTGGATTTTTTGGAGCGTGAAGTATTGCCTGTAACAAACATGGGGAAACTCAGTTTCTCATAAATCTCTGTTAGGCTCTTACAAAGCCCCTCAGAGAGCAGCTGACTCTGAGGGGGAGATTTCCACCTGCAGCTTCAGCACTCAGGGTATTCCCACTATGGCTGCGTGAAGACATGATGGTAGCTGCACCCTCCAGCTTCTGCGGCAGCTTTAGACCAGCTAGAATGACCAACCATATTACTAGAAACAGAGAAGCACAAGCTCGGTGCAGTCTGGCACCACACACAGCCACATCTTCACAGTGGTCTTACCCTGCATTGACATCCAAGTATACTTGCTCACAGCGTCACCCCAGCGCTGGGCTGGGTGACAGGCCCACAGGAAGGCAGCAGCAAGGACACAAAGCCTGGAGAGCATGGTGATATGTGAAGCTCATTATTTAGGATGGCCACAATTAAAGAATGTGCGTGGCAATGAGAAACTAACTCGCCTCTGTCTCTCTCTGCTCTACACTTGGAGCATCCTGGCCAGGTAGTTTCACTCTAATAGGAAATCAGATTGCCTGTTGTCATCCAGTGTCCCAAGCACTTGCTGCCCTGCAGGTGATCCCCACAGAGCTGCCAAACACCCTACACATGTTACTACAGGGATGACACACAGCCAGTCCAGGGTTTTGAATTTAATATTTTAAAGCAATCCTGGCTTTAAAATGTATAAAAATTTCTCTCTTCCTTTTGTACCAACAAGTCTTGTTTAGTTTTACTGCCCTTTTATTGTAAATTACTCTGTTGTGGTTTTTTTTTCCAGTATCATTTATCTTTAAAAGCATTTTACTTTTAAACTAAGTTAATTCTGAGACAAAGTCTGTGCCCTCAATTGATTTGTACAGGTTCTGTGTCTTCAATGCAGCTCCTTAGCATTTCTGATGATGCTTTTGGACCTTTGTTAGCCTTGTTACTGTGAATAAAGGCTAAATGCAGAACTGCACATTATGACCTGACTATATTTAACCATATTTTAATACCCTTGCAGTGAGGGGACTGCATCAAGTGACCTGGGATAATATAAACTTCCAAGACAGATGTAAAGGCTAGTTTGTATATACAGATGTCTAAGAGATAATTAACATGCACAGGGGCTAACCACCTGGCTTTGTTTCTGTTCCTTTCACTGCAGAGGTAGATTCTCCTCTAACACAGGGCTTGGGTTTAATTTCCAGCTCATTCATGTCCCATCAGAAAATGGTGCTTTCCCAAGGAAATAAAATAAAATCCCATTTTACTAGGCTGACTGCACACTGCCATCAAGTGATGCATTCGTGTTCTGGGATCTGTATAGTGGTGACTGTTACCATAGCGTCAGGATGCTGAATATTCGCTGTAACTGTAGTCTTTGTTATGGAGCTAGTGAAAAACCAACATCTCTACTCAAGCCATATCTCACCTTCATGTCCAACTTCTGATGCTGGTGCTTTTACCTCTCTTTCTACTGAACCGTTCAGCATTGCTCTGCCACTAAAGTCAATTTGCTGGTAATTTTTGGAAGGCAAATGCAATAGAAAGTGCAAAAAAAAATATTAAAAATTAAATCTCAGATTTGTTCACTGAGATGAGAGCTAACAGCTGGAATATATCAATGCTTTTCAATTTTTATAACCAACTGAAGGAGGACAAAAGAAACAGTATTGCTAACAGCTCAGCATTTTCAAGGTGCAAAGTAATTCCACAGCCTTAATTATTTCAGTGTATTGCTGGTCTGCCTTAAATGTATCTTCAGTTTTCTTGCAGATTTCATTTTGTATGCACACAATGTTGTTTTGTAAAGGTAAGTTTGTAAATAATTCCTTTGTAAGTCTAATCACTCATGTGTACTGTTGTGAGGTGATTACTTGCTGTCCCATGGTGTTTTTACTGTACTGCAGTATATATGGTCATCTACAGATGTATCTTCAAACTGTACATCTTCTGTCCTTGCATTCCTATAAATAGAGTATACTAATGATGCAGCTTCTGGGCTTTTTTGATTAAATACAATTGTTCAGAGACGGCTGGGTCAGTCTTATTTCACACTTACGGTAATCTTCCTGAGACCTTGAAGACTCGGAGCTCACCGACTGCTTTATTCACATCTTTATTGGAGGGGCGTTCACAGGAGCAAGGGATCACCGCCCCGGCCAACTCTCGGCCTTGCGCAGGTTAACCCAAAGCTAAGCAGCCTGTTAGGAGTCACTCCGAAGCAGAAAGTCTCTGCTCAAAGCAAACCACTCCCTACAGCAGCGGTTTCTCCCCCCCTACGGAAAGAGATGCTGCCCAGAGAGGGCTGAGGGAGGCCGCGGCAACCCCTGAACCCCCCCCCGCCGTGGCGCGGGGCCGGGCCAGAGAGAACCAGGCGCTGGTGCCCTGAGGGGCTGGGCCCCGCAGCGCGGGAAGGGGGAACCGGGCTCGGCGTAAGGCCGCGCCCAGAGGGAGTAAATCCCGGCGGAGGCTGCGGCCACCC
>VZRU01011954.1:52319-63190 GCA_013398155.1 Pedionomus torquatus | reverse complement strand
AGAAAGTAAAACTGTAAAACAGAAAATTGGTCCTCAATTGGTTTTACCTCAAACGAGGATACTGTGACAAGTGTCAGCCAGTGTCACTGGGGGAGCTCATCTTTTGGGGGGCTCTGCAGCATGTTGGTATGCTGTGTGAGCCACGCTTGCTACCTCTAGCCCAACCAGCCCAGATATTCTTGCTTAAGAGCTGTATAGTTGTATCTGTTCCATCTGGTCCAGTAGCAGTTGGAGGAGCATGGAAAGCACTTAAGAGTTTTGAGGACCTGGATCATTGGTCTGGTCCGTTCTCTTGCTGGTGCACAGTGCAATCACTGCACTCCACAGACTTGCTCGTTGTGTCTCCTCCTTGCTATTCCCTGGAAATTAGCAGAAAATAAAGACAAAAGAGGAGCCAGTAAAAGTTTCCACCTTGTAGATCTTGTTTGCTGATGGTGAGAAAATAATCAATGGCCACCTCCTGAAGACTTGCACAGATAATGCTTTTCTAGATGGCAGTGCCGGATCACGGCAAGCAACTCTTTGCCAGAAACCCTGACTAGCACATGGGCACTGTTTTGGGGTTTTAAGTCATGCCAAAGTACAGATTTCACACAAAAAAATTTGTGCCTTTTTGAAGTTAAGGATGGGGTTTTTTCCCCCAATGTTAACTTAAGCCACAGCTTGAAAAAGTCATGCCAATATTTTGATAAAACCCTGCTAATAGATGCTGAAGTGTCCCAGATGCTGAGGCGGTGCCCGAGTCTGAGGAGTGGGCAAATGTTCAGGTGGTAATGAGCTGCCATCTCACTGACCCGTTCCTAGATGAAGCGGGTGAAAGCTTTATTAGGGGCCTTTAAAAACGCTCCCATCTGGATTTGGGCTCTGCCTTTTGGAGGGGAGCATGATTGGTGCAAAGGAGTGGATCTGGAGAGGCCAGAACGGGGCTGGCAGGCGCAAGGGAGGGGAAATAACAGCTGCCAGGGCTGCCTGGTGGATGCCAGGGCTGCCTGGTGGATGCCAGGGCTGCCTGGTGGATGCCAGGGCTGCATCCCGATTCTGCAAGAATCCAAAGACCCCGTGTCCCGCAATGGGTCTGTACGTGGGGTTCATCGTGCAGCGTCGCAGGAGCGCCACTCAGTACCTTTTGGGGTTGTTTCTTGTTTGGTGGAGGGTTTTTTTTGATTAAAAAATGATCAGATTACTTCCAAAATACAGGTGCTCATTCAATAAGGGTTCAGAATATCTCTGAGAAGAGGGAGGACGTTCCTGTTGTGTAAGTTTGTGAACGCATTGCGGAGAGGGTTTTTTCTTTGCTGTTTGGCAAAAAGAGTTTGGCAAGGGAGGGTTCTAAGAGTTAGATTGTCCTTACCTGCTCAGTTTGTTGCAAACTTGGAAAGCACATCTATATTTTTCTTGTCTTTTCTTTCTTTTTTTGTGAAGTTTGGTGCTGACACAGGAGAAAGACATTCCTGGAAGAGCAAAACTGTATGCAGCGAAGTTAAATGAGCTGTTTAAAGAAGTCAGCAATATCTGCTCTCTGGGATCTAATCTTTTAAATGTCGGGAGTGGAAGAAATGTGCTTGACCAATGTGCCACTTTATTTAAAGGACGTGGTTAATGATTCTTTCCCTGCGTGTTTACCTCCTTTGCCTCTGCTTGTTTTCTTTTTCCTCTCAGGCTGATGATAAAGACACTGGGAATTACAGTGCCATGCAGTACAGACTCATCATTCCTCCCATCAAGGACGGTAAAGAAGGTTTTGTGGTCGAAGCCTACACAGGGTTAATAAAAACTGCTATGCTGTTCAAAAACATGAGAAGATCCTACTTCAAGTTTCAAGTCATTGCAACTGACAATTATGGAAAAGGACTGAGCAGCAAAGCAGACGTCCTTGTAAGTATTGAGCCAGGCATTATCTTCATGGAATAATTCCTGGGGAAATCCAAACACTTTGTGAAGTTCAATTCCAGGCAGACCTATAGGAATGCCATAAACTCTGGATACTTAATCTTTTTAGGAAACTGAAATAAACCTTTTTCTTTTTTTTTTTTTTTTTTAAACAAAAGCTTTTATGACCACATGAAGAGTATTCATGTTTCATGACAGAGATACTGGTCCCAGTTACCACTGCAGACACGGTGTTCGGCGTTCTATTGACCGAATGAGCCATTCTTAATGGTTCACTTCAGATTCTAATTGTTTCCATTAGAAGTGGACCTAGCTTAGGGGTCTGGGTCTTCTGGGTCATTTGGGTCTTCTTGCCCCAGATGGCAGCAAAAAGAGATGCTGGTTTTGTGCATTGCAAGTATAAAGCAGGTCGGACACAAGCATTTACAGGTCACCTCCACCTGTGGTTGGAGCCACGGAGGTGCAGCCAGCTCCGTTATCAAAGCTGTGAAGCGGGGTTTGCATTAGACCCCAGGTAATAAACCGAAGTGAAAGCTCCCTCGCTCGGGCTGCGTTAGCACAAGCACAGATGTTAACAGATGCAGTGTGTCTGGCTTGCAAGTGTCGGAGCAAATGGCCTCTGAAAGCTGGAAGTCGGTTGACTTCTTGGGGAAAGCAAGCAGAGGTTGCCACCTCTCCCTTGCTCCTGAATGGAAGAGAGGCACAAGGAATAATTTCAGGCTGAGGCCGTGCTTTTGAGTTTGCAGGGAAGCAACACTTCAAACATGGCACCAGCTTTGGGCCTTGAGCTCACGTTTTTGTGCTGATTAAAGGACATTGATTTAGTCCAGAAACCATCCAAGCCAAATTCCCTTAAAGCCTATATAACTTGATGGATTGGATTAATATTAGCATAATGTCATAGGGATGAAGTGCATTATCTAGTTCATGGGAACGCTGTCAAATGATACAGATGATAGCCATAATACTTGTTCTACTGAGTTATGCAGGAATTTAGCAAATAAACATAATGTATGATGTCCTCATGCTTGACCTCCCAGAATGATAGGGCATTCTCATGCAATTTATGCAGTAATAGTATATTAAAATATAGCCAGAAGGTATCAACATTAAAATTAGAATGTGAAGTATGTCTCATTAATTTATAGAGGTATCTAGGTTGGCTGAGTGAGTGATGAGCGCTCTGGTACAGTGTTTTTGAGAAAGACATGAGAGCTTAGAGTAGCTGTAGATACAATTACACCATACCACCACGAAGGGTTGGGTTTGCACTGGGTGTCATCCGTGCACGAAGGTCCTTTCTAACTCAGCTGAGCCACCCCTGGGCTTTGTGATCTGAACATAATTTATGCTGCCGTCACTGTGGTGGCAGGTGCTCAGACAGGGAGGTGTTAATTCCTTTCAAGGCAAGTACAAGGAGTGAACACAGGTGAGAGAAATGAATTAAATTACTCTCATGCAAAAGAATAAGTTGTGGGAGAAGGTAAGGTTGTACCAGGGGGAGGTCTAGGGAGGAGATGTGGGCAAGCTCAGAGGGCTAGTATTGCAAAGAACCTGGAGCAGAGCAGGGTATCCTCCAAAACTGGGACCAGGATGCCTCCTCACAGCCCTGGCACAGCTCTGTGAGCAGCACAAGCTGCCAGACACACAGCTAGAATGTATTCATGCCCATGGGATGGTCCAGGTGAAGGCTATCAGCCTGTTCCTGCTCTCTGGGGCAGGCAGGATGGCTCAGGATAGATACCCACGGGTCTACAGTTTGGTTCTGTATGATGGAATTTCCTGTTTTAGCCTCCATGAGACGAAAGGAACCACATTTTAAAATAAGTTTGCTGCAAGTGAGCACTTAGAGGTACTGAGTAAGTGTGGGTGGTGAATATTCCCCAGCTGTTTGCTGGGATGCGGGAGGGTCCCACAGCCCCTTCCTTAGCTCTCGGAGTGAGCTGCTGCCAGCCAGCCACTGGTGCCAGGCAGTGATCGAGGCTGCTTGTGGGCTCTGCCTTGCTTGATTTTTAAAAATTGGGAAGTGCCTGGTGATGGAAGCACGGGATGAAAGGGGTATCGTCGCTCATGGGCTAGTGGTTATCAGCAATTACCTGCTTCCCCTGCCTCTGCTGCAAACTTCCAGTTTGTTGTGCTCCTTATTTAACCATGGGCTTTCCTCGGTCTCAGCAATGCGTTCTTCAGATGCTTACAGACATGAGACATCTGAAAGTGCTGACTTCCAGCCCTGTAATTCAGGCTGACGACTTCTAATTAGCATGATGGGACCTGGCTGTGGTTTTGCTCAGCAAACTGGGAGTAGCAAAAGCTTTCTAAGGGCCGGCAGGTTGGCGGATCCTGTGTGCCTCAGGAGGAGCTTCTGCTGTCTGACGCCTTCCCCCTCTGCTCCCAGAATGTTTCCATCCCTCCTCCAGTGGAAGGGAAGTTTCTCCCCGCAGCTTTTCTTACAATGTAGTTAAATTGGACTGAGTTCCTCAACTTAATGCCCTTTTTAATATGATGATGAAAAAAAAAAGATGAAAGGCTTTACAAATGTGGACGGCAGGTTAATGTTGCAATTGGAACCTTAACTTTTTCGTGGTGTTCTTGCTCGACAGCATTGTTTCAATATAGCCTGCCGTGAATGTGTTTATTCGTAATTTTCTACATGAACAGTTAGTCATAACTGTGATTCCTTGACTATCAGAAGAATTCTTGCTTTTTTTAGGCACTGCATATATGCAGAACTCAGCCCGTAGGTGCACAGTGGTTGCTTGAATTGGCTGATGTAGTTGATTCTATTAAACTGTTCGTTGCTGTGGAGCTCCTTCCAGTGATCTCAGTCTAAAAATTATTTTGAGTTTGTTATAATTCTCTTTTGCTTACGCAGAAGTCTGATCAGCGCTGCATCTGATGACATTCCAAGAACATTTAAATATTTAAAGTCGAATTGAGCTTCAAAGCTGGTGAATCAGCGTTTGATGTGAAAGTATATGATGGCTTGTCTGCTGAAGGGCTTATGGGGGGGCTTGGACCTCCCTGTTGAAAACCAGGGGTTGTATTTTTTTCTTTTAAAATTGAATCGGCAACTCTGGGTGTTTCTTTAATTTTACCGGGTTTAGCATTGTCCTACTTTCCCAGATGTAGTTGCAGAATCCTCCATGGGGAGTGTAGGTTTGGGGTGTAACGATCGCTGCCCTGCCTATGTGGACGTGAGCCAAGTTTTTAAGAAATGTTTTATTTTTCTCCCCCAGTCTGTGTTCCTTTCATAGCCTAAGGGGGGGTAGGGGGCCTGGCTGGCTGCGCTAGTCAAGAGAGCGCTGTTACAAATGCAAAATGATTTAAAAGGGATAAAAATAGCTCGAGGAGACTGGATCAAGAGATGCGAAGGAGAGTTTGCCAAATCTGCTGAATTTGATGCCCGCCTGTAGTCCCTTCTGCACTCTGACCATCCAACCTGTGGCTGAGAATCGGGAGTCACACTGCTTTTGTGGCAGAAAGTGGTTTGTTCTGAGGTTGGTTGGTTCTTTTGGGGAACCCTGGATTTTATTTTTTTTTTTAATTTTTTTTTTTTTAAAACACAGCATATAAGCAATGAGTGTATTAAGGAGGCATTTTTCCTTCCCTCTCTTAATAAAAGTGCAATTGTAAAATGTACGTGGTTATGCCATTTTATGCCAGAGAGAGACAGACCCTTTAAAAAAATAGTGTTTAAAATACTTACATTGATGACCTCAGACTAGATGGACAAGTTCCTTTGAGATTTTCTAACAAAGAAGCGATTTAGTTGAATTAATCTGGTGTTTGCATTTATGTTGGGGCAAACTGCATATTTCAGAGGTTGGACTTTCAAGTTGTCAAAAATACTGCAATGCTCAGAAGTGATTTTGAATATGGCATATGGGAGATCCCTGATTCCATAAGGAAAGTCTAAACTGAAGAATGGGTTTTGTAGTCCCTCCCTTAAAATAATTCAATAATTCCAGTGCAGTCCTGCAATTAAAGTTCTAGTTAAATCCTTGCCTGCTGCTGATTGGTTTTGGCTGCCAAGCAAAGCAACATTTCCCAGCTCTGATTTGGAATTAAAACGAGAACATGGTACATCAGGGCATGGCAATGAAGGCGGGAAAGTAATTATTCCATTCTTTTTTGTGTGGGTGGGGAAGATGTTATGCATGGGAGTGCCAACTGAATTTCCACTCTTTTGTTTCCAGGTCTCTGTGGTCAATCAGTTGGATATGCAAGTCATCGTCTCTAATGTTCCTCCCACCCTTGTGGAACAAAACAAAGATCAACTCATAGGGTAATAAATTTATTTACTCTACAAATATCAGACAATTTGCCGGGTTTGTCTTTAGATTCAGCGAGGAGCGCTCCCTGTGTGGCATGGCCGACTTTTTCGCCACAAGACTTGAAAAATGAGCCAGCGGTTGTTTTGAGGGGGTGGCGCAATCGGCTGGGCGACAGCGCTGCCCCCTCCAAAATCCACGTTTTTCTGGAGAGGGTCAGAGGTACAGCACGTCTTTGTTCGCCTACTTGGCAGGCTGAAACTTCATCCTGAGCTGCCCTTAAGCCAGACCATAGCGGAGCCTCCAAACACCTGGCAAAATCCGGGGTGTACCATGGACGAAGCACACCTCCAAAAGGCGCAGACAGCCTCTCACAGCGGAATCTAGAGAGTTTATAATGGTTCAATTAATACTATAATAATAGAGATGTGTATTGTATACAGGCTATAAAAATAACGCTAACGTCATTCTATAAAATTCTAATTGCAGAAACTTGGTAACAGGGTGTTGTTACTCAAGCCCAGCAGGTGTAAGAAGTTGTGGGGGGGACACGGGTCATTCGAAAGACCGTTGCTTTGCAGTAAAAGTGAATTGTTTTATAATATTGGAAGCCTGCTAAAATCATTTGGGTAAAAAACGTTTGAATAGCACTCACATGCCACAGCCTCGTCAGCTTCCAGGAGCAAGGATTTCGCTTTTAGCTTCTTTTTGTAAGACAAGGACAATTTTCTTGATGCTTTGTGTCATTAGGTATGTAACCGTGAATTGGACAGTACTGGAAAGAAAACACTATAGGGAGTAGTTTAAAAACAGTCTGTGTAATTCTCAGTCGCATCGTTCAGTGATGAATGGGATTTCTCAGATGTCAGCAAGCCTGTTCCATCCTGGTTCTGGTCGTTCCTTTACATCTCCAGAGAAATTGAAATACCTTAGGGCTGATGATGGAATCGCTACCTGAAAAAGAGGTGTGTTGCCCCTAAATGGCTGGTGTCCTCATTGAGCTTGGAAAATACATTGACTGATCTGCTTCTGGAGATTTAGATCACGTTTTCCCTTTTCTCTGTGTGTGTTGAGCCAGGTGTGAATTCCCTCTGATGGATTCTAACATCAGAACCAGTCGTGTTTTTCAGGCTGGATTCACGGGGACTTCCCTTTCCTAGAGCTAAGAATAATAAAGGAATCTGTTACTTAACACTTTAGATCTAGCTCCCCAAAAGTGTCAGGTGTTGGCGTTGGCTGGAGAAGCGAAGAACGATGTACATTTTGGTGACGGTAGTAGGAAAAGCTTGCTTCTGCTTTGCTCAGCCTTGGAGTTCTCCTCAGCATGCCCCACTGCACAATTTTTATTTCACACAGTAATCTGTACCTTTCCCAGGCTTCTGTTTTCTTGAGTGGAAAAGATGAACATGCCTTCTGGGCTAGATGACTCCTAGGTCCCTTCCAACCTAGGAAATTCTATGATATGTATGTTTCTACATGACTTAGAATAGAGCTCATGCTAAATTGGACTTCAGTTGTGTTCGAGATGCTCCCTGTTTTGGACTGTCCTGCAGCCAAAGGGACTACCAGCAAAATCCAGGTGGCTCTTACAGAAGGTGGTTTGAAAGTAGGGTAGAACAAGCCTGGTTTGAATGAAGAGCATCAACTGCATGACACGCGTGTCGTGGGACTGAGCATGAACGCTGTGTGCCCAGGTGGCCAAGAAAGCCAAGGGCATCCTGGCTTGTGTCAGAAATGGTGTGACCAGCAGAAGTAGGGAGGGATTGTCCCCCTGGACTCAGCACTGGTGAGGCCACCCCTTGAGTGCTGTGTCCAGTTGTGGGCACCTCAACACCAGAGAGATCTGGAGGGGCTGGAGCGAGGGCAGAGGAGGGCAACGGAGCTGGGGAAGGGCCTGGAGAATAAATCTTATGAAGAGCAACTGAGGGAGCTGGGACTGTTTAGTTTGAGGAAGAGGAGGCTGAGGGGAGACCTCATCACTGTCTACAACTACTTAAAGGACACCGTAGAGAGGTTGGTGCTGGTCTCTTCTCACAGGGAATTAGCAATAGAATGAGAAGGAATGGCTTCAAGCTGCACCAGGGCAGGTTTAGGCTGGACATGAGGAAAAAATTCTTCCCAGAAAGAGTGGTCAGACCCTGGCCTAGGCTGCCCAGGGAGCTGGTCGAGTCCCCATCCCTGAAGGTATTTAAGAGTGGTTGAGATGTGGTGTTGGAGGATCTGGTGTAGGGGAGAACTTTGTTGAGTGGGGCTGATGGTTGGACTCGATGATCCCAAGGTCTTTTCCAACCTGGATGATTCTGTGATTCTAGATGGCATGGCAGGAAAGGCAGGGTAGCATCTCACCCTTTTACATCCTTTTCCAAACACTGGAGCAACTTGTTTCCAGCTCCCCTCAGGTCTCAGCAGTGCCTCAGCAATAAATTGTACTGTAAACATGCCCTCCCTCCTCTCCTGCGGGGTCCTGAGCTGGCACATCCTGCCGGAGTCTTGGAAAACCACGTTCCTCCATCTCTGTGCTCCAGAAAACTCTCTTCTGCCAGGTTGGACTCTTTCAGAACTTGTCTCATGCTGTTCTGGCCCTTGTGCATGGAAGTCTCTGAATGATATGTAAATATTTCACAGCGCATGAAGCTTTTGAGTGAGTACAAAACCAAGAACACACGGCCAGGTTTTGAATTCTCAAAATTAGCTTGGGAAGCCCTTGCCTTCACCAACACCACGAGGCCAGCAAGCGACTACAGCCTAAGAATTTAAGAGTCTAACCTCTACCCCTGGGCCTTCGAGGACAAACTCTGCAAGAAGAGATTGCATGATCCTGTTTGTGAAACCGTCCCATCTGTTATTGGAAGTAGTTGCAGAGAGCAGAAGCAGAGCACCCAGATGTAGGGTTTGTGTATGCGTACTTCTCCCTTCACGCAGGAAGGCATTCATTTCATTGCCACCTTCAAACTGCTCGGCTTTTCCTCCTGAAGTTTCAAGGAGTGCCATCTCCCTGTTTTTATAAAGGCTTTAATAATTCAGGCAGGGCGTAAAAACAAAGTAGTAGGGATTTGTGATTTCTCATGCACTGGACAGAAGGTGCGACCACAGGCAAAGGTAAAACACACCGTTTGGAGACCACCTCAGACTGAAATAGTTTTGCCAAAAGAGGTTTCTGAGCCATTTCAAGTAATGCGCTAATTTAAAAAATTAGAACAATTTCTAAATTCATTAACAAATGAAAAGATTATGTCGTTAGCTAAATTAAGTCACTGTGGAAGTTACTTGGCTCTATCACCTCTTTTTTTGGCACTGGAGTGATAGTAAATATTAATCTCTGGAAAGAAAATATTTAACCGCTGAGGGCAATGCTTGGTGATGGGGAATGTCGGAGAAGTGGGCAGCTGGCGCATTTTAGAAATCACGGTGATTTGTCCCAACAAAATAAACAGTGATTTAAACAGCTTCGGAGAACAAGTTGTAGTGGAGTCTCCCCAGCTGCCTGAAATGTTTACTAGAGGGCAGATAAAAGGGATTAAGAAACAGGTCATTCAGTTCTTCCACAGTAGAAAGGCTTACTCAGCACAGCCCTGAGATGTACGCGTTGGTTAATGGTCCAAGGAAAGGAAACATACTCCAGAAGAAAGGATTTAAAACAAGCTGTCTGTTCGGGCTTTTTGAGGGATACGATGGGTCTATCTTCGGCTGACGTTGCTGACAGCACCGTGATCCTTTGCAGACTCACTCAGCACCTCGTTTTTTCCTCCCAACTGCTTTAATTTCATCAGTGACTTTTCTATACCCCCTGGAGTGCACATCAACGTCAGGCTTGCCGTTCTTCTTGCCAACATAAATTCTGTCTATTCAGATCAGTCCATCTGTATCTGCTACAGAAGATGACAGAGTAAATGGAGCGAGGCTTAGTGGAAATTTCAGTGCGTGTTCCTCCCTGCAGAAAACCTGGTGAAGGTGGAAAAGCCCATTCTTTAAATATGGCAATGATGGGCAGGGAACGGCATTGGCACTAGAATAAAATACTCAACTTCATGCTCAGAGTATTTAGTTCTTTGGTTTTCACGTGACTGCAGAGCAAACCTGTAGCTAAAATCAGAAATGCCACGTCGCCAGGAGAGACCTGTGTTTCTGGGCTGCATCAAAAGCAGTATAGCCAGCAGGTCCAGGGATTCTGCCCCTCTGCTCTGCTCTGGTGAGATGCCACCGGGAGTCCTGTGCCCTCAGCACAGCACGGACATGGACCTGCTGGAACAGGTCCAGCGCAGGGCCACCAAGATGCTCCGAGGGCTGGAGCCCCTCTGCTGTGAGGACAGGCTGAGGGAGCTGGGGCTGTTCAGCCTGGAGAAGAGAAGGCTCCGGGGAGACCTTGGAGCAGCCTTCCAGGATCTGAAGGGGCTACAGGAGAGATGGGGAGGGACTCTTGGTCAGGGAGGGGAGGGACAGGATGAGGGGGAACAGTTTTAAACTGAAAGCTGCAAGATTTAGATTGGATGTTAGCAAGACATGCTTGATTTTGAGGCTGGTGAGAGCCTGGCCCAGGTTGCCCCGAGAAGCTGTGGCTGCCCCATCCCTGGAGGGGTTCAAGGCCAGGCTGGATGGGGCTTGGAGCAACCTGGGCTGGTGGGAGGTGTCCCTGCCCAGGGCAGGGGGGTTGGAACTCCAGGATCTTGCAGGTCCCTTCCAACTCTAATCATTCTATGATTCTACCAGGGG
>VZRU01011954.1:35135-52314 GCA_013398155.1 Pedionomus torquatus | reverse complement strand
TGGTGGGAGGTGTCCCTGCCCAGGAACTGGGTGATCTTGAAGGTGCGTTCCAACTCTAACCATTCTACGATTCTCTCATCCCATAGGTAATAAAAAATGTCTTATGAATTAAATTCCTCTGTACACACCTCTACAGATGGCACATCATTTTCTCTGAAATGCACTAAGTGGCTCAAAATAAGAGCTTTGATGGAATACTCCATAGATACTCTACTTGAAAAGGCTGCTTTAAACCCTAGAGAATTAAGATAGTGTTGCTTGAGGACTTTTTTTTTTTTTTTTTTTCCCTGAACTAGGGCTGGCTGAAACCATTTGGGCATCATCTTCAACATTAATGGCTTCTGCATTCTGTGTACTTTCTGAGTCAATCAGAGAAAGGGAAACACATCCGGCTGCACTTGGACTGCTCTGGAGTTGTTCATGAATGACACGAGGATTGTGTCCTCACTTTCAAAAATCATATGAGGTGTTCAATGTTCTTCTTCCTCTCGGTAGTGATAAGGGAGCCTGGAGAGACCAGTGTTTCTTTTCTGTCCATATAAAGGACATGCGTTAGTGTGGACATATTTCATTGGAAAAGATGGTGTGATGGAATGACCTCATACTGCTGGTAAATGTCCATAGATACAAAAACAGATAATTGTCTTATTATTTAATAATAACTTCTGTAGTAAGTATAGATAACTAAACACTGAAATCCTGACTTTCCACACCAAGAGGTTCTTGTATTTTCAATGTGGCCTTGGTGGGGATTCCCTCTTTTTTTTTTTTTTGTTTTTGATGTCGTGGGCTTTTGAGTTTGCTTTCTCTCTGCATTGCTCTCAGACTTTTTCATAGAATCATAGAATCCTCCAGGCTGGAAGGGACCTCCAAAGGCCATCCAGTCCCCCCTCCCCGCAGTCGCAGGGACTCCCCCAACCAGCCCAGGTTGCCCAGGGCCTCATCCAGCCTCACCTTGAAGATCTCCAGGGAAGGGGCCTCAACCACCTCCCTGGGCAGCCTGGTCCAGTGATCCACCACCCTTAGAGGAAAGAACTTGTTTCTAATATCTGATCTAAATCTGCTCGTCTCCAACTTAAAGCCATTGCCCCTCGTCCTGTCACTGCAGGCCTTTGTAAAGAGCCCCTCCCCAGCCTTCCTGGAGCCCCCTTCATGTACTGGAAGGCTGCGATCAGGTATCATCAGAGCCTCCTCTTCTCCAGGCTGAACAGCCCCAGCTCCCTCAGCCTGTCCTCACAGCAGAGGGGCTCCAATCCCCTGATAATCTTTGTGTCCCTCCTCTGGACCCGCTCCATCAGGTCCATGTCCTTCCTCTACTGAGGGCTCCAGCCCTGCACCCAGTGCTCCAGGTGGGGTCTCACCAGAGCAGAGCAAAGCGGCAGAATCCCCTCTCTGGATCTGCTGGTGACACATCTTGTGATGCAGCCCAGGATGGGACTGGCCTTCTGGGCTGCAAGTGCCCACTGTCTGCTCATGTCCAGCCTCTTGTCCATCAGTATCACCAAGTCCCTTTCCTCAGGGCTGCTTTCTAACACCTCATCCCCCATCTGTATTGATAATCGGGATTGTTCTGGGCCAGGTTAGTTCCAGACCCACCTCTGGAATTGGAATCCCAAGTGCAGATGTTCTTGGGAAGTGACTTCATTGGTCTTCTGGGCATTCGCACAAGAGATCTTATTCCCTACCTTTCAAGACAAAAGTACTGGAATCAGCACGTGACAATTCCTTCATTTGCGTTTTGGCCTGTTAAAACACAACCCTTTAACACCTTAATGCTTATAACAGAATGGAGCAGTTCCATAGCTAAAGGAAATGCACGCTCAGACTTGTGATGCACCGTACAAGAGGCCAGGCAGGAGTTTGTTGGGTTTTTTTTACCAGAAAACCCAAACGTAAAATCAAGTGCCAACTCTTGGAGATACAGCAGGCGCCTCGGAATACAAATGTTGAGCCTGCTGACTTAATAGTTTGCATATATAAAGTTGACTGCCATCATTTCTCAGAGGAGTGTCTGCTCTGCTTTGCTGCACAGGAGCTGCGCTCCACTTAAAAGAAATGTCATAATATACACTATAGCAATATACTGCTGTAAATTGTGTAGTGCGCTGCACATCACACGGCCGTTGTACGTCGTATATAACTTTATGTATAAGCATAGTATATGAGATAATATATTTTATATATAGGACAGCCCTCTCTTCAGGGGGGCGTTTCAGAAAGAGGATGGTTTCCCGTCAGTGATGTTTTGCCATTGACAATATAGAAAATTGATCTCAGGTGCAGAAGCCGATCGGTGGCATTGAAAAGTCAGACCTGACTTTCCATCGTCCTTGCGTAGACCCTTGGGATTTTATTTGTTTGTTCCCACTTGCTTTTTTGTTGGAGTGCCAGTGCGTTCAGTCATGGGGAGGGTGAGTGGATGCCTCTGAGATGTAGCGTATTTATTAAGATGTGGCTGTGTGGAATGAAAGCACGTGTTACGAGGCATCGCTGGGATTCCGGCCCTCTTTGTGCCTTTAATCAAGCCAGATACAACTACCCCTTGGATCTGGACCGCCTTAGGGGTGCTTGTTTGGAAACACAGGGCTGCTGAAGGCACTCTCGACTCTTAAAACAGGCAGCCTTAGTGCAGCGGTGTTGGTTGTTCTCTTCAGACCGTGAATTGGTAGCACATGAGCATCTCATGTAGCTGCAGCGTATAAATCAAACCTCTGGGTTTTCCCGTTGGAGAGGTACCGTTCTGTTGCTTGCTCTACGATTTTTTTGCCACGTAATTGCTGAATTAAGCCTAATTACAGGTGACTTGACTTTCCACAAGTTGGGGTGGTGGCAGTGAACTTTGGCACTAAGCGCTCTGCGTGGCAAATACTTACTTTCCTCCCCATTACAAAAGGTTCATTAGTCACAGGTGCAGCTCTCGCTGCCTTGTTCTCTGCCTCAGCGCTCTCTGACACCCTTACATGGGTTTGTTTTGCTCCTGGCCCTTGGGGCCCCTTCCCCTCTGCCTTTTTCCATTTTACTTCTCTGCCCTGCATCATTTCGTTCTAAACTAAATGGCAAAATTAGCGAAGAAATAGTGAGATTAGAGGGACGTTTCCCACCAAGGGACCACACCACGTTCCACACCCTGTCTCCCTTCCCTGGAGATGTTCAGGGTGAGGCTGGATGAGGCCCTGGGCAACCTGGGCTGGTTGGGGGTGTCCCTGCGACTGTGGGGAGGTGGGACTGGATGGCCTTGGGAGGTGCCTTCTGGCCTGGATGATTCTATGATTCTACGTCTGGCTTTGCTTGGAGAACGCACGTCCTATAGTTCTTGCTTTGCACAGTGTTTAACAGAGCCCATTCCCTTCCTTAGCTCCCTCCCCTCTAATCAGGATGATTAATTACATTAGCCTACCTTCATTAAGTTAGGTAAGGGAGACCAAGGCGCATTCAGCTCCAGCTTCTCCACTGGCAGCTGGGAAGCGCTGGTTGAGCCATCTCCTTCTCGCCCCTCCTCTCATAACACCGAGCGTTGTTCTGTCCCTGCACTTTCTCTGAAGCGCCGTAAGGCAGCGTGTGGCTTCTGGGATGAAGTGGTCGGCTTCTGCTTTATTTGGAAATTGCTTGCTATTGCAGTAAAACTCCTTTTGTGCCGAGATCTGAAGATACCGTCTTCTGGGTCAAAGTCAATGTCTCTGTGATGACTCCCAGGGTGAGCGTAGCGTGATGTTCCTTCTGCAACTGGGAAAAATGATATGGGAATAAAAAGTTGGAGTGCACGTAGGATTTCTAGAGGACAGGATTATACACGATGCATGCAAAAAGAAGGAAAGAAACGTCAGCAATATGTAAGAAAGCAAATTTTCTTTATGGTGTGTGACTCAATATACATTTGTAGGGTTAGGCTAAGTATGTACATTGTTTCTGGGTTGTTTTCTGCATAATTTAGAATACTGCAGCTGGTTCTGGGCTCCCCAGTTCCAGAGAGACAGGGAACTGCTGGAGAGAGTCCAGCGTAGGGCAACCAAGATGCTGGAGGGATTGGAGCATCTCCCTGAGGAGGAAAGGCTGAGAGAGCTGGGACTCTGGAGCCTGGAGAAGAGAAGGCTGAGGGGAGACCTTCTTCATGCTCCCAAGGAGCTGAAGGGTGGGTTGAAGGAGGATGGAGCCGGACTCTTCTCAGGGGTTCCCGGTGACAGGACGAGGGGCAACGGGCACAAGATGGAACACGGGAAGTTCCATTCCAATCTGAGGAGGAACTTCTTTTGGGTGAGGGTGTGAGAGCCCTGGCAGAGGCTGCCCAGGGAGGGTGTGGAGTCCCCTTCTCTGGAGACCTTCCAGCCCCTCCTGGATGCAGCCCTGAGGGATGTGCTCTGGGCAACCCTGCTTTAGCAGGGGGGTTGGACAGGGTGGTCTCCAGAGGGCCCTTCCAGCTCTGACAATGCCATGATTCCATAACTTGTAGACAATTTTCTTAGTAAGTAGGCCTTGTATGTGATATAAAAGTAGAAATGCTTTTTGTCGAAAGGCTATTTTATAAAGAAGGAGTAGTCTCAGGCTTGAAATAACCCCCAGTTCTGGCTTTTTTATGCCACACTGCAGCAAAAGCAGGCTGACATAGCTGACTAGTAAGGTCTTCTCGAGTTGAGCTGGCAGCTCCAATGCAGCTGGGCTCCTCTCAGAGCCAGCAGAAGTAGTATAACCTTCCCTGTGCGGTACCCGTGTTGTAGTGATGCCTCAGGGAGCCTGCAGCTGGGGTTCAGGTGCAGCCCTCCCCACTAAAGCCGTCGCAAACTGCACAGGAGGGGACTGGAACTGGTCCTTATTTATTTGCGGGAGTGTATCCAGCAGAAATCCAGCAGTTCAGTCATCAAGTTATTAATCTTGCAAGAACTCAGCACAGCCAGAATTTGGCTGAAGTTGAGCAAAGTTGAGAGCATTAAATTAAACACTTGCAAAAAAGAATTCTGTGTCCATGTGTACCAGCAGAGCTGAATGCTCTCCTCTGCTCACTGTCACCAAATTTGCTTGCTTTTTCAAATACCCAGAATAAAAATACCCAAGTTCTTTTGGGGAACTAGGATTTTCAGTGGAGGAGCCAAAAGTTATGTGGGATATCTGTCTGGTCGTCCACACTTGCAGATCCAGGTCTGTGCTACCAGTTATTTCAGAGGCCTGGAAGAAAGAGCACAGCAGGTTGTCAGACTGTTAGAGAACTGAAACCTCTTGTTTCCCCATAGAATTTTCTGCTAAGAAAATTGTGGAGTAATTAAATCCAGGTGCTGGTGTGGATCTAAAATGTTCCTGCAAACTGATCTGTGCTGATTCAGACAGTAAGCATGACAACTTAGCATTTTGGCTCAATGCTATACGACTACTGGAACGTTGTGGTGCTCCTTTGGGCTGTGTCATGCGTCTTCTCCACCAGGGACAATGTAGGGTGATTCAGCCTTGCCAGGTCTCATGGGGTGCTGGTTAGTCTAGTTGGGTTGTCATTGCTGCAGGGGCTCTCATGCAGCTGACTCGGTATCTCATCTTTTGAGGTGAATTAACTGACTCCTATGGACTTGGAGGTGCTGGTGAGGGGTCTAGAGACAAGTCTCCTGAGGAGAGGCTGAGGGAGCTGGGGGTGTTCAGCCTGGAGAAGAGGAGCCTGAGGGGAGACCTTCTCCCTCTCTCCAACTCCCTGAAAGGAGGGGGCAGCCAGGGGGGGTCGGTCTCTTCTCCCAAGTCCCAGGCGATGGGACAAGAGGAAATGGCCTCCAGTTGCCCCAGGGGAGGTTCAGGTTGGAGATGAGGAACAATTTTGAGAGGGAAAGGGTTGTTCAGCCTTGGACTGGGCTGCCCAGGGCAGGGGTTGAGGCCCCATCCCTGGAGGGATTTCAAAGCCGGGTTGCCCCAGTGCTGAGAGACGTGGGGTAGGGATGGTTTATCAGAGTTGGGTTGATGGTTGGACTCTGATCTTAAAGGTCCCAACCAACCAGACAAATCCCTGACAATTTGTCAGGCCAGTCGTGGAAGAGGGTGCTTCTGCTGGTGGTCTGCACTCTGACAATTCTATGATTCTATGACTTTCATATTAGATTCCAGAGAAACTTCCAACTGGTCCTTAGCGTGTTTCCCAGTCAGAGGACCTCTCCCATGCTGGAGCATGCGTCTGGCGTGCTGGATTCAGGCAGCTGTGGGGAGAAAGCAGGGCGATGCTGCGATGCCAGGGTGCAGTCCTGTGCTCAGCAGGCTCTTCTCTGCCTGTGACAGGGCGCAGCAACCTCAGCCCTGCCATGCGACGTGGGGCCTCAGCTCTGCATATCAGCTCATGGACAGGAATGTGGTGCCTTATCCCAGACTTTTGGGTTGCTGGTTTCAGAAATGTTTCAGGAAGCAGGATGCCACCAGCCAAGGGACAGCTCAACAAAGAACATACCCATATTTTTTCACTTTTCTGTTTCTTTTGTGTCTAAAGATGAAAAAAAAAAATCCCTCTTGGAGTTTTCAGGGTATTTAGGGCCACCTTGTGTCTGCAATGACAGTGAAAAATCCTCTTGTCCTTCATTTCATCTCACTGTGTCGCTGCTGGGAATTTAGAAGGTGATGGTAATGAAGATGCACGGGGAGGCGTTTCAGGTCATTACGTCTGCAAAGCTCAGTGGAGTTAGAACCATAGAGCGGTTAGAGTTGGAAGGGACTTCAAAGATCATGGAGTTCCAACCCCCCTGCCCTGGGCAGGGACACCTCCCACCACAGCAGGTTGCTCCAAGCCCCATCCAGCCTGGCCTTGAACCCCTCCAGGGATGGGGCAGCCACAGCTTCCCTGGGCAACCAGAGAGAAATGCAGAAGTCTCATTGCGTGGTCAGTAGCTGGTTTTACCTCTCACTGCACCACTGTTGGGAGGATGGTAATTACCCTCGTTGCATTAACAAGGAACAGCCTTGTCACGTAGCTAAGTGAAGCTTCAGGTGCTGTTGTCACCTAAAGGGTGCACTTTAAAACCCCAGGGTTGGCCGCTTTCAGTGAAGTTTTAAAACTTTGCTGTGTTTTCAGCATCACAACTTCNTACCCCTTGTCCTATCACTCCCCTCCCTGACCAAGAGTCCCTCCCCATCTCTCCTGTAGCCCCTTCAGATCCTGGAAGGCTGCTCCAAGGTCTCCCTGCAGCCTTCTCTTCTCCAGGCTGAACAGCCCCAGCTCCCTCAGCCTGTCTTCATAGGAGAGGAGCTCCAGCCCTCTGAGCATCTTCGTGGCCCTCCGTTGGACCTGTTCTAAACTTGTTAAATAACTCTATGGGGGGAGTGCCCTATTTTTAGGTGCATTCTTTAATCGCTGGTTTTCCATCTTCAGTTCCTTTTTATTATATATTTCAAGCTAAACGCGCGTTTTGTGTATTTCAGATGAAGTGTTACTGCCATTCCACTCTACTTTGTAGTGCTTTTTGCAACGTCAGCGGGTAGTCTGCTGTTTGTTCTTCAATTTTAATCATGTTTTAAGCCACAGATACGCTCAAAAGACAATGACTTCCAGCAGAAGCCATGCCAGGGATTTTTGAGTGAGGGGTCCGTTGTTCAGAGGATGCCGGTCGGCGAGCAGTGGGGCAGATAATCCACCTATTTTCATGTTCCCTGCAGAAACGGCTCTGCACCGTGAGTGTATCATCACTGCTAGGCTACAACCAGGGTTGGATAGAGCAGAGTCCTAGAGAAAAGCTTCTGTTCTAAGGGCAGAGAGGTGGGTAAAAGTGAATCAGGGGTCTTGAAAAATCATGAGGTGGTGGAAGTGCTTTGATGGTCTTACTTTACTTGGGAAATCTTCCATCAGGAAAAAAAAAAAAAAAAACAGCAGCAAAATGTCACCTCAGCAAATGCAAAAGATTTTTAGAGTTTTAAACAACTGACTTCTTAAAGTAATTTATGTCATTTTTTATGAGATTTGTCTTCCTCCTCAGCCTCGCGCAACCTCAGTGTTTCGGGCAGAATATTCCCTCTTGTTCCCGGGCTTCTACCTCCTAACTTAGCTAGTGCTTTTTGATTTGATATTCCCATCGCATAAATTAGCCTAGAAAATACTTTGTTTTCCCTTAACTCAATAGCACTGATGGAGTGCGCAGCCTTCCAGCTTCTCTTCTCTATTTCTCCGTACTTTTTTTGCCCTTGGATCCAGTATTGATGGTAATTGCTTTCATCCCTTTGCTTATAAAACTCTCTGTGGGCCTTCTCAGACCCACCATGGAAACCTCATCAGGCTGTTAGTGACTCTGTGTGCAGACACTCTTCCTCTTTTCTCCGAGATGGGTTCTGTCCTTGCTTGAGGGCCGTGGTTAAAGCACGTCTGATGGCCCTGTCTAAGCAGCTCCATCCATTCCTTCCAGAGGTGGGGTCCTCACCACCCTGGCTGACAGTCCCAGCTCTGGTCGGGATGGGAGTACTGGATCTCCCTGTCACACACAGAATTTGAAGGTCATCCAGCTGAGCCGTAATACTTCTAAACCTCTTTGTTTTTTTTGATTGCACGCTCAGTGCAGCGAATACAGAGAACTTCTGCTACAGGAGCTCAACAAATTTTGTGGGTCCCACTAGAGCAGAAGACCAGGAAAAGAATATTTTTTTTTTAAGGTTTTCTAAGGTATTATCCCTTCTAAATGAGCTTCTTCGGTAGTTGTGAGTTATGCTTCTAACTTTCCATAAACTCTCCATATCTGCAGTGCAAGTGAGCTTGCTATCTGTGCAGAATCCCAGAATGCTGTGGGGTTGGAAGGGACCTCTGGAGATCATCCACACCAACACCCACAGGAACGTGTCCAGGTGGGTTGGAATGTCTCCAGAGACAGAGACTCCCCCACCTCTCTGGGCAGCCTCTGCCAGGGCTCTGCCACCCTCCCAGGGAAGAAGCTCCTCCTCATGTTTAGAAGGAACTTCTTATGTTCCAGTTTGTGCCCATTCCCTCTTGTCCTGTCCCTGGGCACCACTGAAAGAAGCCTGGCCCCATCCTCCTGACACCCACCCTTGAAGTATTTCTAGGTGCTGATCACCCCGGCCTCAATCTTCTCTTCTCCAGACTACAAAGACTCAAGTTCCTCAGCCTTTCCTCATCAGAGAGACGTTCCAGGCCCCTAAACGTCTAAAGGCACTCAGTGAGGTCCTTTCCTCATCATTTTGGTGCTTGTGCAGGCCCACTGAAGGCATTTCAACCTGACACAGGCACACGTGGTTTTTGTTTGGTTGGAGCGATGTTCTGCAAATAGCCAGTCTCCATTTGCCTTTTTTGAATATTTTTGGAATAACATCACATTAGAACTTCCTTCCATGAACAGTTCTACATGGAAAAATGTTGAAAAATACTAGATTTTGAATTCAGAACAAAAGCTCCCAGTAGTAAGGTGTTTGTGGACATTCAGTTGTCCAAAAAAAGAAAAAAGGAAGGGGGGGGAGAATATTCAGTAATAAAAAAAATTGTGGTCACATTACAAGAATTAATAAAATGACTGCTAGATGTCATCTTCTGCAATGCATTTTCATTCCCCAGAATTGCATTTATTTCACGTATTGGCACACCCTGATTCGTATACTCAGAGTGTGCTCTGGCAGCTTGTAATGAATCCTTCTCTTTGGAAAACAAATGAATTTGTTTGGGTTTATTGCTGTTCCACCGTCCTCATCTCAGGCATAGCTGCAGCTGAATTCCACCAACCCATCTTCCCTCTCCTTGCAGAACTTCTCCAATATTTTTTCGAGTTTGTTTTTTTTGGTGTTTTTTTTTTTTTTTTTTTGGGTGTTTTTTTTTTTTTTTTTTTNTTTGTTTTGTTTTTGTTTTTGGTTTTTTTTTTCACATGGCAATTGTGTAAGCTCAATATTCCTAATTTGTTATGGCTGTAAAGCTTGCTCATGGCTTTTGGAGTAGTGGGTGGTTTGGCATCCGGTACGTTGTGCTGCACTGGAGGAACAGGTGAACATTGATAGGACAAGGGGTAATGGTTTTAAACTGGAAGAGGGGAGATTGAGATTAGATATTGGGAAGAACTTCTTTGCTGTGAGGGTGGTGAGAGCCTGGCCCAGGTTGCCCCGAGAAGCTGTGGCTGCCCCATCCCTGGAGGGGTTCAAGGCCAGGCTGGATGGGGCTTGGAGCAACCTGGTGTGGTGGGAGGTGTCCCTGCCCAGGGCAGGGGGTTGGAACTCCATGATCTTTAAGGTCCCTTCCAACTCCAACCATTCCATGATTCTATGAAATATCCCACCAAAACCAGATGAAGTGGTTGTTTCCGTGGGTGAGAATTTATTGTAAGCACCCTTGCATAAGGCTGGAATTGAAGAGTTCTGAAATCATATAGATTAATAAAAGGAGAGGGTTTTGTATGAAATATAAATGGTGTTTCCCATGAGCCATTTAAAACTCAACTGATGTTATAAATACAAAGAGATAGACTTAAGGACACCATTTCTGGTGGCTTCTAACACTGCTAAGCTTTTCCCCAGAGTTCAGCATTTAGAAGGTTATACTGGAGCACAGGTATTTTTTGAAGTCCTTCTAAGCCTGTGGCTTTTGCCTCTTAGCAGCTTGTTCGGGCTGTTGTCAATCTTGATCAGCTGAAATACATCACTGCAGCTTTCTGGCTTCATCTCATCTGTAGGATTTTGGAACGTTACGTCCAAGATCAGATTCCTGGTGCGACGGTCGTGGTGGAATCCATTGGTGCGCGGAGGTTTGGGGATGGGTACTCCGAAGAGGATTACACCAAGTCTGACCTCATGGTCTACGCAATCGACCCCCAAACAAATAGAGCTATCATGAGGAACGAACTTTTTAAGTAAGTATATTATTTGTTGCTCTTCCTGTATTTCTACGGACTGTTTGGAAGCCTGTTGGTCTGTCTAGAAAGTGATTTGACACAATAAGAACGGGGAAAAAATACTGCAGCAGTTGATGTGTGCCCCTGCGCCTACCCGATGTGCAGCTCGGTGGTTTACAGCTTGACTAGCTTCAGTCCATTTCCTTGAGCTGGGTGGCCCCAGTAGGTGTAATTTTGACATTATTGCCGTGAGGGCTTGCAATACATTTTGTCCACCCTGTGGAGGAGCTTCCAGTTTGAATTCTTCTGGAGGAGTTTCCTTGCTATGTAGCAAAACTTCTCTGTGATCTCCAAGCAAAGGCTTTGGTGCTCCAGTTCTTGACCTTCAGGCTTTCTGCAGCTTCCATTTGGAGCATGTCTTCCTACTTTTTTTGTGGAAACCACAGGAGAAGAAAGGGAAGGGGGAGGAAGAAGGGTGGTGTGCACCTAGTCTGAAGCATGGACACCAGGGTTTACCCAGGTGTACAGCAAAAGTCATGTGCGATGGGCTGAGCATCCCACCGTGTAGAGGAGATGGTGAGCAGCAGTAAATGGGCTACTTATATTCCTAATTTGATGGTGTTCTGCCTTTTCAGCTGACTTCCAAATTAGCAGTTAAACTCTAGTGTCACATGAAACTGCTTTTCACTGGCTTATTGTACTCAGAGCGTGGCTGGGCTGACTCTGGTTGGTGACACAGAGGGGTTTGATAGGGGGACTGGGGTTTCGCACCTTAGCTGAGCTCCAGTGGGATATCACCCAAACCAGCTACTGCTCTGGGGGCTGGCTGGCATAAGAAGAGAAACCAAAGATCTCGTGGGTACGGGAATGAAATTAGGGTAATCTCTTTACACGGTCTTGTGGTTTAGGCTGAATTGGCCTACGGGGGTGACAGATGCTCTCCCCCCACTTTTCACACACAGGAGAAAAGGAGGAGAGGTAAGAGATGTACGAGTACAGAAGGAACTAAACTGCTTTAATGAAATATTATTAATAAAATAAAAAGGAAATAATTAAATAGATACATATACAAAACTCTATCAAGCTCCCAGGATGACCTCACTGGCAGGCACTGGGGATAGTCCCAAACTGGGCTCGGCGATGGATGGGAACTGGAGCTCTGGAGTTAGGAAGACACAGATTGGGATCAAAGGCAGATGAACAGAGAGGGTTCTCCTCGAATGTTGGCCGTTGAAGAGAGAAGCTCACCCTGTGATCCCTCAGCTTTTCTCCTGAGCACGATGATGATGGGATGGAATACCCCAGTGTTTGGGTCACCTCTCCTGTCCCCTCCTCCCCACAGGTGGGACCCCTCAACACTTTTTTCCATTTCCAACCCTCCAAGGGGGTGAATACCAAAATTGGCTGACTTTGGTGGTTACGGCAATAAGTACAAGCAAGAGTTTCACTGCACACTGTTCCTTGGCATGAAGTACAGACACGGGTCTGATCGCTCTGAGAACGAGCAGTTGTCTCCACAAGATGCTGTTCATTTCAGAGAGTTGGAAAAAACACCCGGCTAAAAAGTAAAAATACGAAGAGAAAGTTGTTTCTCAAACCAACTGTGCATCTCAAACAGGGACACAGGGTTTTACTGAGTCGCCACAAGTAGGTTCGAGGACAAAAATCAGCGTCCCGTTCAGTTGCCAACGTACCACTATGGTTGGAGAATCTTTTTGTTAGAAACTGTGATATTGCGTTTCAGCATTCTGCAGGTAATTCCAAACAAGGGAAATGTAAATCAGGCTCTTCTGCTAAAACAGCCACTTTATCTTCTGGGGGATGTTTTGCATGAGTTTAAACTTGGTGTTTGCTTTTTCTCTCAGGGAAAAGGAGGCGAGGCTGTTGCGTGATGGTAGAAAGCAGCACGTCCCTCAGCAGCCTGAAAAACAGGGGTCGTTGAGCCATCTCGGTGGACTGTGTTTGAAAAAAGTCTTGTTCTTCCTGGCTCTTAATTTAGTGTGGGTGAATTACGGCATCCTAATGCTCTGCATGTATTCAGAGTTTATAGATTGGAAAAGATCACCGTGGTCAGTCTGACCTAGTATAATAAAGACCATAGGAACTCCCAGAACTAATTCCGCTTTGAGCGTGTCTTTCAGCAAGCCAGCTGCTCAAGAAAATGCAGTCAACGACAACCTTTGTGGTGTTATTGCAGGGTAATTATTTTTACTGTCAAAAATCAGGTCTTTTTTTTTTTATTTATTTTGTCTAGATGCAGTTGTAGAGTTTTATTATTACAACATCAGCTGCTAGATTGAAGCATCCACTTGGTGCTTTTAGTTTCTGGTTCCCTCCAAGGCCTAGGCTTATGATCACAACATCCTCATAATTTGTTGTTGGTTTTTTTTTGAGAAGTTACTTGACCTCTGCACTCTGGGCTATGTTTTAATTCTGTTAATCACTTACTATTTTCTCTGAACCCTCTCCAGTCTCTCAGCATGGCTTCCAGAACTAGGAATATAAAAATCAGGTGCAGGTTAGCAGCGGCAGCTCTCAGAGCAGTGGCAGTACAG
Organism: Pedionomus torquatus; assembly: GCA_013398155.1. Lineage (NCBI taxonomy): Eukaryota > Metazoa > Chordata > Aves > Charadriiformes > Pedionomidae > Pedionomus > Pedionomus torquatus. Next base: position 38,999 of record VZRU01011954.1, on the reverse strand, counting down.
CCTCCTCCCTTCTGCTGGCCATATTTTCTTTTGTTTGTAAGTATCTCCATGATCATACAGGGTTTTTTTTGGGGTCTCAGGGATGCAGTTGTGTTCACTCGTCCACTGCCAGAGCTGCTGAGCGTTCCCAGAATGGGGTGTCTGTGAGTTTCTTCCCAATTGTATTCATGAGTGGAAGTGGAAATTAAGGAAACCTGGTGGGAAGCCAGCAGAAATCCCTAGTAGATAACCATTTTCCTTCCTCCCTAAGGAAAAGTGCCACTGAATCTGTTAGCAGTGCTCCTGCAAGTGGCTCTTGTTCCCCAGCCTGCCCCCAAAACTACTCTCCTTAGAAGCGGTAGGTAGCATCTTGCCACCTTCCACCCAGGCTATCTGCTGGTCCTTCTTTATCCTTGGTTTTCCACTTCTGCGCTTCATAAATTCTCCGAGGTTTGTGTTTTCTTCCAGTGATAGCCAGTTTAGAGTGGGGCCAAAGTGGGATCCCATTAGCAACACTCACGGGCAAAAGGACATTATCCAGTCCTGTCCAGGTTCAGAAAATCTGTGTGACCTTAACGACAGCTGAAAACCCAACAGCCTTTTACGCCTCACTTTGGAAAGTTCTCTGCACACCTGCTAGTACCAGTGTTTGCGTGTGAGCCTGACTCCGTGCATGGAAGCCATTGGCTCTTTCAACTCCATTAAAAGGCTCTTTTTTATATGTATTTATTCATTTATTTGGATTTAGACTCTCTTCACGGACAGAACATGTGTCCCTCTTCATTTTGGTGCCCTTTGAAAATACAGGGATGTCTTTTTAGGGACGTTTGTGTGTCCGGTGACAGACAGGGAATAGAACAGAGTTAAGATGGGTTAAAAAAGCAATTTTTCGAATGCAAAGGGAAGGTTATTCATTTGACTGGTCTGAAAATGTATGGGGTATCAGCATAGAAGCAACTGCATTAAAATGCTCCATGTGTCTGCATACTCAGCTTTCTCCCCCCTTCTCTTTTCTCTCTTCAAAAGCTTTTAAATATTTAAATCAGCAACATTCTGGGGAATGCTTTCCTGGCTTGAGGGTAGGGGTGAGTAAGTGTCAGCTTACAAAAGTGAGGAGAGAAACCAAGTGAGAGTTTTGTAGCTTGACATCTGAAGTTAACACATTTTTGCTAGCCAAGTGGCTGAACCTCTAGAGGTTTGGCTCAGCTCAGGTTCTTACCCAGATCTAAAAATAAATCCCTTCTGCGACCATCCTTCCTGGAGTTTTGATCTTTGGAGGAACAGCTTGATGTTCTTCCTGCCCCGGTCACAGGACACGGTAGCAACGGTTGTCCCCTCGCTGGGAGGAGATTGCCGAGAGTCACAACCGTCCTTCTGCCAGTAGGAGCCTAGCAGGAAAGAGGTCAGTAGGAGAAAGGGTCATGTAATGAACTGGATATGATGGGGGAAAGGTATAGGAAGTCAGAAAGAGATGGAGCCTCCCATTTCAAAACCTGACTTAGCAATAAGGAATATAAATTTAGCCAGGGGCATTTTCCAGGCGGCCAGAAGGATGTCTGCAGGAGAGAGAACTGCACCAACAACACAGACTGGCCACATGGATGCTGCCAGTTCTTCTAACACAACTCACAAGACAGCTTTTTTCTTCATTTTCCTTAAATGAGCTTTTTGAGAACACCCTGCTGTGTTTCTACTGACAAAATGTAGCAGAGGACCTGACTTCAACAGACTCACTGTTGGAGAACAATTAACTGTGAAGGTCTCTTAAGGAACACGGGGGTAAGTTGAGGACAGAGTGGAGCAGAGGGACTTGTTTGCCTTCGCAGGTGGTGGACCACTGGCATACAGACAGATACCACTTGTGACTCCTTCAGCACGGTGCTGGCAGCCAGGCACAACTCAGAGCAGTGCTGGGGTCTCCAGAGCGCTGGGCTCGCCCACGGGAGCTGGGAGGAAAGGATGGTCAAGGGCAGCTAATGCCTGGCAGCAGATGAGCGCTGGTGAGGCCACCCCTTGAGTGTTGTGTCCAGTTGTGGGCATCTCAACACCAGAGAGATCTGGAGGGGCTGGAGCGAGGGCAGAGGAGGGCAACGGAGCTGGGGAAGGGCCTGGAGAAGAAATCTTATGAAGAGCAACCGAGGGAGCTGGGACTGTTTAGTTTGAGGAAGAGGAGGCTGAGGGGAGACCTCATCACTCTCTACAACTACTTAAAGGACACCGTAGAGAGGTTGGTGCTGGTCTCTTCTCACAGGGAATTAGCAATAGAATGAGAAGGAACGGCTTCAAGCTGCACCAGGGCAGGTTTAGGTTGGACATGAGGAAAAAATTCTTCCCAGAAAGAGTGGTCAGACCCTGGACTAGGCTGCCCAGGGAGGGGGTCAAGTCCCCATCCCTGAAGGTATTTAAGAGTGGTTGAGATGTGGTGTTGGGGGATCTGGTGTAGGGGAGAACTTTGTTGAGTGGGGCTGATGGTTGGACTCAATGATCCCAAGGGGTCTTTTCCAACCTGGATGACTGATTCTATGAGCAAAGTCACACGCCTGACAGTCTGCAGAGCTTCACTCCTACAAGCAGTGAGCCACACTAAACCAAGGCTCAAGTTGCCCCAGGGGAGGATCAGGTTGGAGATGAGGAACAATTTTGAGAGGGAAAGGGTTGTTCAGCCTTGGACTGGGCTGCCCAGGGCAGGGGTTGAGGCCCCATCCCTGGAGGGATTTCAAAGCCGGGTTGACCCAGTGCTGAGAGAGGTGGGGTAGTGATGGTTCTTATCAGAGTGAGGGTGATGGTTGGACTGGATGATCTGAAAGGTCCCTTCCAACTTAGACAACTTTATGATTCTGTGTTTCTAAGTCAAATCTTTGAGGCTCCTGTAATCACCTCTAGAAAACATCCCTCCAGTGTGTCAGGTCATGTCCAACAGCCATCATTTATGACATGGAGAGACAGAAGGAGACGTGGTGTGCCCTGGGTGGGGTGGGTCAGTGGGTGGTGGGCGCAGCGCTGGCTCGTGTACAGGCTGTGCCGTACTTGCCAGCAGGCTGTTTCAGATGGGCTGCCTCACACCCAGGAGACCCAAACACGTAGCCCAATCCCCACGTATTTGCAGCTCTTCCAGCAAATTGTTTGGCTGGAAAACAAAGGCATGATTTAGAAGTCACGGACGTAACAGCCGTGCTGCGTTCCTCGCTGCCAGCTGGGGAGAACCCATATGTCTCTCCAGATATGTTGATTTTTCCCTGTTCTGTGCTTTGTGAGACTGATATGCAGCAGGAGATTCATCCTTTTTGTTAGGACTGTATTGACTGATTACCTGACATTTTTATTAATCAGGAATCTGTCTGGCTACACAGGAAAATAGGTCTGAATCATGACTGCGCTTCGTTTTCACCCTCGACTCCAAACTCCTGAAAGACTTTGAGGCCACTTAGATAATTTTACAGACTGAAACGATCAGCCTTCTTTTTTTCTCTTATAGGAAAAGGATTAGATTTATTGGAGCATAAAAAAAAACATTAGAATCCTGAAAATTTCTCCTGGATACGTTAAATGGAAAATGCCCACCATTAAAAATAAAATGCTTACCCGGTCTGAATCTTCCTGCACAATGTGTCGTGTTTTCATCACGGAGGAAATGTGCACGCTTGAGTTACAAACCTGTTAAAACAGGGGTTTGTCAAGAAAACGCCACCAGAATTTTAACTGGGAGTCTCCCAGAGATTTATTGCTGTCCTACCTGAGCGCTTTTGCCACCTCGAAGGATGTGTGATACGTGCCAGTGACATCTAGCGTGCAGCAAAAGAAGTAGAGCTCCATCGGGAGCCCCTCTGCTGTGAGGACAGGCTGAGGGAGCTGGGGCTGTTCAGCCTGGAGAAGAGAAGGCTCCGG
>VZRU01011954.1:0-35125 GCA_013398155.1 Pedionomus torquatus | reverse complement strand
GTCCCTGCCCAGGACAGGGGGGTTGGAACTCCATGATCTTGGAGATCCCTTCCAACTTTAACCATTCTATGATTCTATGAACACCCTTTAAGAAACGGTCTTTTAGGATTGTGATTTCTGTCTGGTGATAGGACTAAGGGAATAATAGCTATTTCAGACTTTTCCTTAAACACCCAGAATTTATATGCAAAAATCCTTTCAGAATATTTTTTCCCTTTTTTTATGGTTTTGTTTTTAATCTCGGTGTTTTTCACTTGGCCGATTTTCTCCAGCAGAACCACTGTACGTGTCTGCTTTAGCTAAGAGCCAGCAGGATCCTCCTCCTTCCTGATGGGCACCTCCTACTTTGAGCTATAGAGCTGGACCCTACTGCTCGGCAGCTTCTGAGGCACTCAGAAGTGATCCAAGAATTTGGATTTTTCGTTGGAAGTTAAAGCCTTTGCCAATACAGTTGGGTTTTTTTCAAAGCAAGCCTTGGCCAAAATAGTTCTTCAAACTCCTGAAGTAAATGTCTTGAATGAACGTACTGTTTGCTAGCAAGAAGTCATCCAGCAGAAAATTTTGTCTTACGGGAAATGAGGTCTCCTGATTAGGGCTTACGTTTGGCCACCTCTCATTAAACTGTCACACCAAGATGCTGAACTCCTTCCACTGCCTTTGCTTTTTCAGGGACCGTTCCAGTCCTGTGCTTGGTAGCTGCCTTGTCCCCCGTTCCTCTTGTAGGTGATGCTCAAGCAGAAGATGGGCATTAGGATAGCTTGGAAGCAGTGACAGCAGCGCCTGGTTCCTGCTTAGCTGATACCTTAGTTTTGCCTAGGACCTAACTGAAACGGTTTGCCCTGTAAAGACCTCAAAGGGTGTGTTTTTCTGATAGCTGTACAGATATCCTAGCCTTCCTGTCATTAGTAACCTTAGTCAAAGTTCTTCTTGAAGTCTGGCCTTAGTCAAGGTTATTCTGGCGCCTGGCGGTGTTTGGAGAACCCCTGGAGTTTAAATTGCAGCTTGTTCTAAGCAATTAGAGCTTTTCCTGTTAGAAGAGGTGTAAAGGTCCAGAAGAAATGACCTCCACCTTCTCATAAAAAATAAGAGAGGAGGCAGGTTACAGTAATCTCAGCCTGTTGTCTGTTGTGACCTCCACTTGGACTTGAAGGAAGCTGGTACAGCTGATGTAGTGTTTTCTAAAATCTCTAAAATTTCTAAAATTTTCCCTGTTACGATTGCCCTGCATCTCCCGGGAAGGTTGCTGCAGATTCCACCCCAAAATTGCCGTGATGGAGAGGATTATGCCAGACGGCCTGAAGCCAGCGAATCAATTCCCTCAAGCGCTACACCAAACGTTTAGAGGGCGCATCCTTCAGCTCCTCTGGAGAGGGCTTCTCCTGGCCACCGCTCTGTGTTTTCCTCTTGCCGTCAAGCAGCCCGTGCTATAGAAGTCTTGGGTGGATAATTCCATATGAGTAATCTACAGTCTAACAACACAGCAGACCGTGAGGCTAATTAGAGAGAGGGGGTGTGAGAATGATGTCCGGAATTGGTTCAGCTGATGGGGGCAGGAGGGGGCTAGGACATTCATAAAATAATAGTTTTTCCACGTGCCTTTTCTTTTTAATTCTGAAGTCAAAATGAAACAAGCTGTAGGTTCTCCCTCCAGCTGAAGAACTTCCCTGTGGCCAGTTCCTCCAAAATTTTCCTGCTTTTTAGAGTAGGATCAAGTTGATCTTTAGTGGTCTTTAGGGATGTGTGCAGGAGGGTCAGTTAGTCCTCTGCAACCGACCACTGAAGGAAAAAGCACAAAGCAAGCCGTTTGCCGTGCTTTTTTCTCCTGGAAATGAGGATAAGCTCTGGCTCACCTCTGCTTTTCAGTGTTTGAACTGTGTTGTGGTGTGGAGTCCCTTGGAGTTATCACTGACATAGGGGATTACGGGGAATTACTAATATTCTTAAGCACATCAAGAGGAGGTATGTGCTTTTATCAGGCCACAGTTATTAATCCAGCTGTGCAGTAATTCAAACACAGTTAATGAACTTGCCTGTAACAGCTTTCTGTTGTTGACGTTGAAGGTTCCTGGATGGGAAGCTGCTGGATATCAATAAAGAGTTTCAGCCGTACCTGGGGCAGGGGGGCCGCATCCTGGAGATCCGCACCCCAGACGTGGTGGCCAACGTCAAGAAGCAGGCACAAGCTGTCGGCTACACCGAAGGCGCATTACTGGCCCTGGCCGTCATCATCATCCTCTGCTGTATGCCAGCTATTTTAATCGTTATGGTCAGCTACAGGCAGTAAGTACTCCTCCTCCTCCTCCTCCTTGTGGCAGCAACCTAGTACCAGAGGTGCTACACGTCTTAGCAGAACCGCTTTGAGCAACCAGCTCTGGTGTCCCTGCCCAGCGCAGGGGGGTTGGAACTCCATGATCTTGAAGGTCCCTTCCAACTCTGCCCATTCTGTGATTCTATGCTCGTCATCCCTCAGTGCAAGCAAGTGGTTAGACAAGGGATGATTTTAAATTTCCGTCTCGCCCCAAGAGTCGGTCAGTGCTGGATGTGAAAAGAGAAGATGCAGGGGAAAGTCCATCTTGCTGTCTTTCTAAAGCTGTGGGGCAGTAACTGTTTCAGAATACGTGCCAAAACGCACCGTCAAGAGCCAGAAGTCTGAAATGCAAGTGCAGATTCAGAGACAATTTCCATGCCAAAAATAAATAAAAAAAAAAAAAGAGGAAAATAAATTAATGAAAAATAAAATTGTATAGCTCAGGCCAAATAAGAGGGTGCAACTTCTTTTTTGTTTCAATCCTACTAGTTTAGGATTACTTTAAATACTCACAGTGACATTTTTCCCCAGTTGTATGCTTCTTAATCGCAGATGTTTCATGAAGAATTGTTTTTGTGGCATTTCAGCCCAATCTAAAGGAGCACGTACCGTAGACAACCTCCTTGATAGTTCCACTCACCTCTCAGACTCAAGAGGTTTACAGAATTAAGCTAACAGACTATATTAAAGAATCAACATCACTAACAAGTTCTTCTAAACTGAGCCTTTTTGGAGCCACTCATATTTAAAATCAGTGCAGTTGGACTTGAAGGCAATGTATTTATTCTTTAATTTCTTCTCATAAAAGATTATTACTGAATCCATAGATAAACAATGTAGATATAAATAAGTATAGAAATAAAAATAATGTCAGTAATTCTGTGCATCCTCCCCAGTAAACGGCTATAGTCAGCATCTGTATGTATTGGTCTGTGCCTCCATATCTTTCTAGCTTCAGTTTAAAATTGGTCAAGTAGCTGGAATGCAGTTTGTCCTTATCATGGAAAACCTCTGCTCCAGAGAACCGTGTTGGAGGGAGTTCCCAGAACCCTGCTGGAGGGTTATTTGGGCTTGTTTTTCTGTTGTGTTGAGGGCAGCGAGGTGTCAGTGCCTCTGCAGAGTCCTGCTGTGGCGTTGCATCAGTCGGTGGGAGGGAGAGGAGAGGGCATGGCAGAGCTCAGCTCCGTGCATTGCAGTAAAGCAATTGCAATCCAAATGCTGCAGTCGATTTAAGCTCTGCATTTCTCCTTTCAGTGAGGAGTTAGCAAAGCACGATGTTAGTGTCGTGGTTTCAGCCAGATTTACCAAAACCAGACTGACAGGTGGCCCCTTCCTCCCACTAAAAAGAAAGGAGAGGAAGAGATTAAAGAGATTTAGGAGTTTAGAATGAACTAAACTGCTTTAATGAGGTATTAATACTAAAAGTAAGAAGAAAGTAATGAGATAGATACAGTACATACAAAACCATATCAAAGCTCAAAATTCATTGTACTGGGAAGCTGAGGGGTGACTTATACCCCAGACCCTATTTGTGAGCCCTTGTCATGGTTTTAGCCAAATTTACTAAAACCAGATTGACAGATGGCCTTCCCTCCCCCCAAGAAGAAAGGAGAGGAAGAGGTTTAGGAGTTTAGAATGAACTACTTTGATGAGATATTAATACTAAAATTAAAATAAGAAGAAAATGAGATAGATACAGTATATACAAACCTGTATCAAGGTCCCAGGATGACGACCACGTCACCAGCAGCTTCAGGAAAAGTCCCAGACTGGACTGGGTGACCGACAGGAGCTGGATTCCAGCTCTGGAGTCAGGAACGCTGGGATGGGGATCAAAGGCAGAGGAACAGGCAGGGTCCTCCTTGGACGTCGGCCACGGAAGGAAGAGAGTTGCCCCTTGGATCCCTCAGCTTTTCTCCTGAGCACGATGCGGCTGGGATGGAATACCCCAGGGGGTCAGGTGTGGGTCCCCTCTCCTGTCCCCTCCTCCCCACAGGTGGGACCCCTCCACGCTTCTCCGCTTCCCACCCTCCAAGGGGGCCAAGAAGGCAATTCCCTGCCCTTGGTTGTTCCAGCAATGAGGATCAGCAAGGGCCTCTCTGCACCATCCCTTGGTGCCATCAGGGCTCAGCACCCTGAGAGGGAGCAGGTTCTGCACAAGGGGCTGTGAATTGCAGAGTGAAGTTCATTAGAAGAGGCCCAGCTAAAAACGTAAAATTGTGAAACAAATAATTGGTTCATTTTACCTCAAACCAGGCCAGTTACTCACTGTTTGAAAAGCGTGTCCTACATGAAAGGCCAGCAGCCTGCCTGAGACCTCTCTCCATACTGCCACCATTAAAATAGCCATTTCTTGATAGTTAGCCCACATTATGTGGATTATATTTACGGCCCAGTTACTCCAAACAATTTGGGCCGAAGCAGTAAGAGTCTTAGAAGAATTTGAAAGAGCTCGACGAACTTCTGCGCCATTGGGCTGGCAGTGCATCTCAAACCTACAGTTGGTTTGTTATCGTTGCTGTTATTTGAATTGTCTGTTCCTGTAGATTTCTTTCTAATCTAACCCTTGACACTTGTTAGATCATCAAAAGATTACCACGTCTCCTTTAAGAGCTTTAACTTTGTGTCATGGGGACAAAAAAAAGTCACTTTTTTTGTTGTCTAGAATTACAACTTGGATATGAGGCAGACCAAAGTATATGTGAGGATGGTGAGATCGTGGCCCAGTGTCGTGGTTTCAGCCATGCCCCATCCCTGGAGGGGTTCAAGGCCAGGCTGGATGGGGCTTGGAGCAACCTGGTGTGGTGGGAGGTGTCCCTGCCCAGGGCAGGGGGGCTGGAACTCCAGGATCTTGAAGGTCCCTTCCAACTCTAACTCTTCTGTGATTCTAAACTTTTATGAAAAATAGATCACCAAAGAGTGCCAAAGAAAATAAAAGGAATTTTAGTGTCAGTATCACCACCATATACCTCGGAGAATCCTCGGTATCCTCAGCCTTAGGGTTTGTTTTTGCATTACAGCTTTTTTTCCTCCTTTTCCGAGGGAGTTTGCATGTTCTCCCTGAAAATGTCCTGGCAAAGCAGATGCTCCAGTCTGCCACCGAGTGTAGAGATGGCATGCATGCAACTGTCACGCGCAGGGCACATAGAATGGAAATAGGGTTTTTTTCTTGCTGGTAAAACTTTCCGTGTGCAGAAGGTCCATTTTTCAGCACTTTCCGTATCTGTTGATCAGCTTACTGAATTTTGTAAAGATAATAGTTACTGAAAACTCCTTTAATTTATAAAATAATCTCTGTTAAAGTGCAGCTCAGTGCCTACTTTTTGGACTTGGGAACAAGCCAAAAACTATCGCTAGTCTTTTCTATTAAATAGTGTCTTTGAAACGCACTGCCCAGTACAACCCCGTAAGCTAACTCTAATTAATACATTGTTTGCTAATCACAAAAGACTGGTGTCTTCTAAATAAACCCCCAAAATCACACTTCTTCCCTATCGAGGATATTTTCTGTGGCGTTCTTGAAACATGGTCAAATGAGGAAACGGTTCTGAAAATGCCGCCCTGATAGTCCATCTCTTAAAGATCTTTCTGGAGGTGGGCTCAGGTTTTCACGTCTTTCCTCCGGGTGTGTGTCTGGTTGTGGCCGGGAGGTGTTTTCCTGGAAGCCCCCAGCAGTTTTCCCTCTGGAGTTCCTGTCTATGCCAAGCGTGGAATTGTTGCACGAGTAGCACAAACAGCAGCTTAAAAACCCCTTCAGCTGTGGAAATGATGACTCTTTAAACACGTCATCAGTGCTGCTATTTGATGTGTGGGATAATCAAGTAGCTTATTACTCCTGTTAGGTTCACTGTTTAGGACAATTAGTGCAAAGACAATTCATTTAATCTTTCCTTTTTATCTCTTTATCTTTTTTTTTTTTTTTGCATAACAAAACAGATTCAAAGAGTAAGTACCCGTTTTCAGCTGTTTCTAACAGTTTGGGTAGGAATGCTGCCAACCTGCCTGGCTTGAGTTTTGAGTTGCTTCTTGTACTCCAGCTTCTTCCTGAACCCCCTGAAATGCCGAGGTTGAAAGTTACCTGTGTGGCTGCTGGGGGGATTTTATTATTGCATGCTGGCACGCGTTAGAGATGCTCTGGGTGGGGACGTTGCTTGTTTCCTGCAGAGAGAAAAGCAGAGATTTGGGGGTGTGTGTGTGGTATTCCTCAAGCCAAGCAAGCCCGTGTCAGCCTGGAGTGCATCCCTATGAGCGACCCTCAAAAGCCAAGCATCCATCCCGGCATCCCAGTGGTGCTTCCCCAGTCACACCTAACGAGGGCTTCCTCTTTTAGATACAAATTAGACATTTTTTTTTCAGTAGTAAAAATAATGAGACAGAAATTTCCCAGCTGGCTCTAATGAGAAAGGAGTTGTAAGCCATCAGCTGTGCCAGAGAGTTTTTTAGTGTTTAAAATCAGAGCTCTTGGCTCTTGGATGAAGCACTGGCCGAAGAGCTTACTCTCCCTGCTCTTAGTGGTGGGCAGGGGTGGGGATCGGTCCCCTAACGAGAGCGGTGGCAAAGCTGGGGCATACATTATGTCCTGGGAAATGCCTTCTGTGGCAGTGACCTGCTGCTGGGGGGGCACTTTCTATCCTGGGGGAGCTCTGGGATTCCACCAAGAGAGAGCCAAAAAAGCCAGGGAAAGATTTTTCCTCTTCTCTGAAGACAGGATGTTTTGAAAAGCACAGGAACAAGCGTAGATAACTTGACCTCTCGGCTGCTGATAGCATATAGAGTGTTTCTAATGAGTTATTTCTCCTTCCCCGCGTGGCTTACCGAAGGCGACAGGCTGAATGCGCCAAGACGGCGAGAATCCAGATGGCTCTACCAGCAGGGAAACCAGCCAGCGCTGCTGCCAATAACCTCTACGAAGAGCTCGGCGACAGCACCATGTGAGTACTCCTGCTCTTACACCAAGCCCATTGATAGCCACCAAAACCATGAGGCGCTTCCCGGCGATAACGCTTCATGTGGTCGATGTCAGAAACACGCCTTCATGAAGGGGGTCTTTCCCCGAATGCCTGGGGCTCACAAACAGCCAGAAAATAAATAGGATTACTCTGTAAGGAGGGGGAAAAACAATTTTACCTCTTGATGGGGATTTCTTGTCATGCACAACGGCATCTGGAAGTGTTCAAGGCCAGGCTGGATGGGGCTTGGAGCAACCTGGTGTGGTGGGAGGTGTCCCTGCCCAGGGCAGGGGGGCTGGAACTGGATGATCTTCAAGGTCCCTTCCAACTCGAACCATTCTATGATCTCTACAAGGTTTTAAGTTGGAAAAAAAAAAGGCAAGGTAGAACCAAATGGGGGTTTTCTACTGCAGGAAGAGCCAGGACCAGGCCCCTTTAGTGTTCCTGCAAACTCAGGCCAGTGTGTCCCAGTTTGCAAAGCCATCGACCAAACACATCCTGTGAAATTGCCACCCCAAAGCCCTCATTTGCTCTGGTAAGAAACATCCTGCCATATAAAGCGAGGGGGGGTTTGTTCTAAATCTGAAACTGCTGGAATAGTGAAATTAAAGATAAAGGACCTATCAACACACTAGCAGTTCAATGAACATATATTTTACCTGTTATGCGCTCGGAAAATGATAATATTGCAAAGATATTTTTCACCTTTTCACACTTCTCTGAATCCCAAGTTTATGGACTCCAGTAACTTCAGCTCTCAGTATGGAGCTATTCCAGTAGAGAATGGCCAATTAACATTCATATCATCACGAGGGTCGGGGGGGAGGGTGTCAGCTGATAAGCTTGCTGCACTTTGTCATCTATGTTTCTCTTTTAAAGCCAAGTAACACTGAAGAGGGGAGCGTTAATGATACGTTTGGAGTCAGGTAGAGCGAGAGCTGCTGCTGGAGTTGAGGATTGCCCAGCTTCTCCGCTGTTTTCAAGCAGTATTTGTCTGGCTCCAAAAGTTGGGTTTTTCCAGACGCTGTGATTGAGTTTATAAAATTTAAAGAGGCGGAACAGAGCGTCTCACTGGTGGTTTAACTCTTGGCCATCTGAGCGCAGTCTCTGCTTGAAACAATTACAGAGCTTTTCCGTCTAGAGGAGATATACTTGAGGTGAGAACAGCTTCTCAGAGCTGCTGAACTTCCTCCCAGGCCTTTTGCCGTTGTGAAGTGTTACTGCTTGAGCAGGAAAGGAGGAGAAAAAATACCTAGGTTTGACAGGAGGCATCTAGTCCTGGTTTTGAACGTGAGCACCTTCTGCTTGTGAAGGACAAGAGCTCACAGCTCTGCACACTTACACACGCAGCCAGGTGTCCTCGCTGGAAAACAGGGATCCTGTTCCTTTGGCATCCAGCTAAATTTCTACTGAAATGAATGCCTCGCTTCCATCTTTTTCCATTTAATTTTGCTGGCAGTGGATCATCATGGAGATTTAGATTGGATATTAGGAAAAAAATTCTTTGCTGTGAGGGTGATGAGGCACTGGAAGGGGTTGCCCCGAGAAGCTGTGGCTGCCCCATCCCTGGAGGGGTTCAAGGCCAGGCTGGATGGGGCTTGGAGCAACCTGGTGTGGTGGGAGGTGTCCCTGCCCAGGGCAGGGGGATTGGAACTCCATGATCTTGAAGGTCCCTTCCAACTCTAAGCATTCTGTGATTCTGTCTGTGGGAATTGGCTGTCCCAGTGGATGAACCTGCCTTTCCCACTGATGAGTACCTTATGCTCCACCCAGAACAAGCCAGGTTTGCTGGGGTTTGCCTGTTGATGTTTAGTTCTGCAACATGCAGGTGCAAATCGACATCTGCTGCAATTGACTTTGAGGCTTCCGTTTATGTTCATTTTGATTAACAATAGGCTTTATTGCACTGGAAAAAGGTGCCATATTTTGAATATTTTCTCTTAGATGTCTTTGCATACAGCTATGATGTACTTATATCCAAAACTACATGAGATGTACATACGAAATAGACTAATATAACCTAGCAAAATCCTTAGGATTTTAAAGAAAATAACATACTTCAATGAAAATAAATATAAATTATCGGGGTTTTTTTCCCTGTCAAATATCTGATTTCAAAGCACTGTTACACCCTAGGAAATTATCATTTGGGAAATAGCTTTTATTAACATTTTTCATGAATTTCAGTACCATATTTTCTGTCTTTAGTTGTCCTGAGACAATCATCTTTTGTTTGTGGTGCTGCCTTGAGTCTTATTTTCTTAATTTGGTGTTGGTAGCAAATGAAATGGAACTAAGATGAAGCTCTTCAGTTTTAAATCTGCCTTGTCTCATAATTTTCATTTTTCTCTGTCTTTGGATACATAGGCATCAGTAAGTAAACTCATTTCATTGTCTTAATACTTGTAGCTAGTAGAAATGCTGGTTAATTTTCCTTTCCGTATTTCCCATTAAACCTTGCAAGCCGTAACTCATATTTCAGTTGTCCGTTGATTGAGTCCAGGAAAGACATTTACTCTGAAGTTTCAATACTTCTGTGCTTCTTTATCCTTTTCTTGGGCATGGAGATGAAGTGTGATTGCTGAACTTGAATGGTATTATTTCGAAAGCCATAGAGTCCCGCTACCTTTAGAAAAACCAAACAGAACCACCGCTGAGTACTTGCCCACAGGTTTGCTTTCAGTTCGTGGACAATCAGATGCAAGCAAATCCTTTCTTGTCTGCTATTCCAATTTTTTGAAAGGCAAGTACATTTTTTATTTTTTTTTTCCAATTGAACAGAAATATGCTTCAAACGGGTGACTTGATTTCTGTCACTGATTAAAATGCCAAAACATAAAAAGATGGGAGGAGAACCTCATCTTTGAGAGGCATCCCGTGAAGCGAGGAGGGAACTGCGAAGCTTTTGAAATAATCTGCTCCAGTAGCATCAAGGTTATGTCATCCTGCATGAGCCTTCCGCTGGAGGGCTTCCTTCAAGTTCAGCATCATTTATTTCTCTCGCCCCTGTGTAGATCGAAGTGCTTAACCAACTTTAAAGTATGCTGCTTTAGAATGAAGAATTAGTTTATTATTAGTGTGAAGCCACTTACTTCTATATTCTGCCCAGATGCTTACTGTTTTTTGGAGAACTGCAGTGCTTGAGGGGAGTTTTTTTCACTGGTGTAACCCCTTCGTGGCTTTGCTGGGTGTTATTTGCAAATGGGAGAGTGATCCCTCCAGTGATTCTGCTGATCCGTCCTCTCAGGTCCCTCTGACCATTGGGAAGCTCTAGTTCTGGGTCATCTCCCAGTCAAAACAAGAAACCAAAGTTAAGCAGCAGATGTGTTTTGTTACGAAATACAGGCTTCCGGGGGACTTTTGCATATTAAATAACTTGGAGGGCATTTAATATCTCTTCATTTTAGTATCTCTTAAACATGAAGATGATTAGAGGGTTGGAGCACCTCTCCCATGAGGACAGGCTGAGGGAGCTGGGGCTGTTCAGCCTGGNGACCATGCTATGATTCTATGATAACTAACTCCTGCTCGGTATCTGGTTATTTAAATTTCCCTTCTGGTTTTGCTAGAGAATATGTATCCACCAGTGGTTAAATCGCCATTAGTTTAGGTTTGGTAGTACGTTCTGAGATACCAAAAAACACCACTAAGATGGACCAATCTGACCGTGAGATCTACAACTTTATCTTCCAGCATTCATGTAATCATAGAAAATGTGATTTTTTTTTTTCCCCCTTCTTCCCTAGTTAACAAAGCCTACCCCTTTTTTATTGAAATTCTGAAGCGTATGGCTCAAATTTTGGTAGTGACAAGACTTGGAGATTTTAACTGAGGGTTTTTTTGAAAGTATTGGAACACTCTACATCACTAAAAATAGGGGTTTATGGTATTTTGATTTTTGTGTGCTGAAGTCCTTGCTAGTCAGGGTATTCTTTAGCTGCAGTTGCTGAACTGCAGAAAGCAGAAGGTTTTGAGTGTGACCTCCAAAACGTGGAGGGCCACCATGAGTCGGGGGTAGTGGAGCTAAGAGTGAATCGCACAGAAGTGGAATTGAGGCTTTATATCCCACTTCGACCACAGTGTTCCCTTACGCCGTCATGTTGTAACCATAGCCTGTCTCACAGATATATTTAATATTTCAGAGAGCTTTTTAGAGTAGATGTCCGTTTTAATACTGTTTTTTTGGGGGGGGTTTCTTTTTTAGGGAGAGCATGGCTTTTTGGTCACAATGAATTTGTGCATGGCAGCAATGGAAATGCATTTTGATTCAGTCTCGTTGCTGATCTTTTCTTGGAAAGGATAAAGGGTTTGGTTTTAGCTCTGACATTGGCCAGTATCTTAAATTTGTCACTGATAGCGGGGGGAATGAATTTATTTTCAGCCTCAGGTGAGAATTATTAATAACAGGGCTCTAAGGGCCCACTTTTAGCAGGCAGTTTGGGGATATTGATTTTAAAAGGCTGTTTATCTTAAAATCTGCTCAGAAGTTTGTGGTATCAAAAATATTAGAGGAAGGTGGGTTAGTGAGGCACTCAGAGGTGCTAGGCAAATCCCAGAAAATGGTGAGACCTCCTTCCTTTTGGTGTCAAAATTCAATCTAATCCACCTGCAGGCTTGGTTTTTTTTTTCATTTGATTTAATGTGGTACAGAGATGAAATCTGTACACCTGCTGATGCTCCTGTGTCGGTACGCAAGAAACAACACCCAGCTTGGCCGTGCTTCAGGAGTCGGTGTGAAGAGGATGGTCTGATTCTGAATCTGACCTGTGTTTCATAGAATAGCGGGGTTTAGGTGTGCAATGGTTGTAGAATAGGTTTAATGCAAAACTCCCTTTGAATAGTCTGTGCCTGGGGCTGCACAGTGCCACCACACTTTGAATGAGGGAGGCACAATTATACATACATATACATGCATGCCTGTATATATGTATCTATGAATTACGGTATACATACCATGAATCCATATTGTCTCAGAGAAATTGCTTCATATAAATATGTAGCATCGATGTTTCATGTCCTCGGGGAGACAGGGTACAGTATGGACTGGGGCTTTGGAAACCTAAGGGTGGGTTTCTTTGGAAGAGGTTAACTTCTTTTTCAGCTTGCTGAGTAGCTGAAAACTTGTTTTAATTTTTGTTTCTCCTCAAGTCCTTCCCACTTAAAGAAGATGTAAATGTCTTGCCCAGTAGTCTAGTGAATGTGGTCTTTCTGTTGGGTAGTAGTGGCTTGCTAGAAGTAATTTAATGGCTCTGATTCATATCATAAGTTCTTTTTTTTTTTTCTCTCTCATAAGTATCTGTGTCCATGCATGTTTCCTCACATGTGACTATCTTCTTTTCTTTCAAGTCTTTTTCTTCTCTACCATTTCCAACAAAGCAGGGGAAAAAAGTCAGTCTTAGAAGAAGGAGACCGTCAGAGAGTTATAAGCAGCTTTGCTTCCCGTGCTATTGAGGCTCACAAGCAATCTAATCTCAATGGATCATTGAACAATAATCTCCCCAAATCTTCGAGTAACATTACTTTTTTATCTGATGAGAACCCACTAACTACTCAAAACCCGTTGTACGTGGAAGGTGTCCCTCAAAGTCCCGCTGCTGCCGAGTTTCTACGGAAGAGGAACGGTACTCTAGATACTCTTTCTCCTTCAAGACTGGTCTTGAGAGACGCCTCTCTGGGAGGCGGTCACCGTGCGTGGACCATACCGACTCACCTCACCAGGAGACACGCGCCTCCCTCCCTGAGCAGGCCAGTTATCATGGACCCCATTCAGTGGCAGCAGGAGAGGCGCAAAGCAGAGAACGAAGGAGCCGAAAATCAGCATGGCGAGGTGGATATTAGCAGTCCACTCTTCCAAAAAATAAGTGGCCCCAAGCTATCTGTAAAAGAGAAGGCCAGGCAGTTTGAGCAGCAGGCTTTGCAGGAGATGAAGCAAGTGAGATCTCCTGATGTGAAATCCATCCGATCGCCAACCCACAGCATCTGTTTCCAGGAGGGAGAGAACATGCCAGAGCAGTCTCCTAAGAGTGCGGTTGCTTCTCCTCGCCTCCGCTCTTCCCCTCTGTCCTCTCCGACACCGTCTGCTGAAGTAGTTGAACTGGAGGCCTCCGTGGTCCCCTCTGTAATAGTCACTCACCACGACTATCCTGAAGAACTTTCTCCTCCACCAACTCGCAAACCAACTCCTCCATCTTGTAGGATAAAGAAAAGAGTTTGCCAAAGTTTTCTAGCTCCTCAGACCAAAGAAGTTCTAGAAAGCATTCCAGATCCGCCTAAAATTCCCCCACCCCCACCTCCACTGCTGCCACCTCCGCCACCACCGCCACTTCCATCCCCTCCTCTGTTGCCGCCGCATCCTCCGCCTCTGCCCGCAGTTTCTCTTTCTTCCTCTTCTTCTTCTTCATCTCCTCTTACCGCCCAGCACCTCTCTCCTGCCAAGCATCCAAAGTCCCCTGCCAAACAGCCAGCTGTACCGCCACCGGCCGCGGTGCCAGAGCCTCCTCCCCGCAGGGAGCTGAAAGGTATTCTTAGAAACATTCAGAATTTAGCAGCCATCGAAAAGTCCGTGGCCAACATGTACAGCCAAATAGACAAGAACCACGTTCTGCCCCGCCACGTTTCTAAGCTCAAACCTGTTGCGACGCCAGAGCTGCCAACCCCCGACCCTGTGGCGGAGCACACCCAGCAAAACGGCGACCTGAGCTGTGTCGTGGAGGAGCTGGAGAAACGCTTTCCGTCCCAGTCAACAGCGCTGTGATGCTCGGGCTCACAGGGTGTCTGCGTGTGATGCTCTGAGGGAGGTGACTCTAATGCAGCACGTGGTATCTGCCTCAGACTCTCTGGAAATTCAGACTTTCTCTCTTTCTCTGCTGTATATACCTACCTCTTTAGTCCTAGTCCCGAACTGAGAGGCATCATCTTCCCTCAGCAATTCGTAACATATACCCATTCTACAAGCTGCGTTCTCAGAGCTGCATCTTAACTGTTCTGTGCTGCTGGTCCTTAGTCTGTTCCACCGCAAGAAACTCGGGGGAAACTGTCCCTTTTCACTCAAGGACCGGTCACAAACGGCCGAGGGCCGGACCCTGCCGTACGTTAAGCAGCCTTGGCTGTAGGTAATAGCAAGCAGAGCGGTTGTTCCGCGGCTGTGATCGGAATCTCTTGCTTTGCCCCCCCCAAAACGTACCGCCGGGGAGGAATCTGACTGGAATATTGGCCGCCGAGGCAGGGGGCTGGGGGCTGTCGCGGGGGCTGCGGCAGGAGGGCTGCTCTGCTAAAGCCCTTCCTTTCACCTCACCCCTTTGCACCTCGAGCCAGAAGAAAGATTTTTGGCTCAGTAAGGCCAGCTGTCTTCCCTCCTGCTACCTACATTCTGCCTTCCACTGCATTTTTTTTTATATTGTAATGGCATGTTAAAAGTTTTTTATTTTGTCATTTTCTTCAACATTTGTTTGGGGTTTTGTTGTTCTGTTGTTTGTTTTCTTTTTTTAATTCTGCATGTGCACGTTGTCGATGTCCCCCTTTATCTTTCATGCTACTTTGCCACAAGCTTTACAGCTGAAACATCTTGCTTGTCTTCAATTGTAATAAAGTCGCTCGGACTAGTGTCACCACGTGAATATTCTTCAAGTGCTTATAAAAAGAAATCCACAGCACACGGATTTATTACTGGCTTTTTTGCTCACCGTCATCTAAACCAGGCCTTTACGTTAAATATGTCAATTACAGTAAATTAGTTTATCCTTTGGAAAAAAAAAATGGTAAGTACAAGAAGTTTGGGCATTGAAATGAATGTTCATTTGGTTTGACTAGCAAGTTCTGTTTCGGTCTTTTTCCAAAATTCAAAATTTGTTCTTAAAAATTCTCATATTAAACACAAATATTGGGAAAGGTCGATATGACAATGAAGAAAAAACTGAACGCCCGGTCCAGTATCAAATGTTGTAATAATCCTGAGCAAAAAGGTAATTCCTCACTGTCTAGAGGTACTCCGCATTTCCATGGTGCTTGGCTTTTTCTCTTTACTCTTTTTTTTTCTTTTAATTTGGTTAAGTCTGCAGTTAGGACAGGTATGGAAACTGCTGAAGGTAGTTCCCTCTTTTCTTTGTCCCGGAGCCAAACTCCATGAACTCCCATCGCACGAGTTTCACCAGCGCGGTATATTTTTTCTTTGCTTAAAACTCTTGTTGAGCTAGAGGGTCATTCCAGGGCACATCTAGGAGCTACTTGGGGGAGGGGGGTTGATCATGGATTTTTGCTGTAAGAGAACGTGTCTCATTTAGGGGATGCATGTAGAGCACCTGCCAATGATGCCAAATTCTCCAAGAGCGGCACCGACTCCTGCTAAAGCAGGGTTGCCCAGAGCACATCCCTCAGGGCTGCATCCAGGAGGGGCTGGAAGGTCTCCAGAGAAGGGGACTCCACACCCTCCCTGGGCAGCCTCTGCCAGGGCTCTCACACCCTCACCTCAAAGAAGTTTCTCCTCAGGTTTAGATGGAACTTCCCGTGTTCCATTTGTGCCCGTTGCCCCTCGTCCTGTCCCTGGGAACCACTGGGAAGAGTCCAGCTCCATCCTCCTTCACCCCACCCTTCAGATCCATGGAAGCAGGAGCAGACGTTGCATCAGTGGAGAGTGCTTCTTTGCAAAGCTGATGCTGAGCAGTAGCACATCACTCCTCACCTCCCTTCCAGGTTCTGTCTCCTCAGTTCCAGCTATGAACTGCAGGAAAACTGCATTTTACGCATCAGGGCAAATTTATAAGCAGTTGCGTTCTCCGAGTAGCATCTGTAGTATTCGGGGTTTATAACGTCGTTGCTCTTAATACCAAGTGTGAAACGGTGATCGCCTGCTGGGATGCCAGTCCCTGGGAGAAAAGCTGCTGTAGGTGAATCACAGTTTTTGTGACTAAGCTGTGTTAGCATTGCAGGCCCGTGAAAGGTTGGCATGTTTTGTACCTGTAAATCCCTTCTTGCTGTATCTTTTCACGTGAAGCACCAGCAGTGCTGTGGTGTTGCCCTGCCTCAGCCCAGGCACCGTGTCCCTGCTTCCCATTTTTGCATGGAAGATTTCTCTCTGACGGCCTGCAGTGAAGTCTGGCTGATATCCAGAAGTGATTCCTCCCTCTCTGGAGAGCTCTAATGCCTTCCTGGAAACAAACGATGTTGTTTTGACCTTCGCCTTTTTTGTCAGACTAGATCCTCGTGCTGTGTTGAGAGAATGGATGGGTTTGTCTTCCCGGGTTTGGGGTTTCTTTTCTTCTAATCACGGCCACACAAAACTATAAGAGAATTATAAGCATTTCTCAAAACACAGCGTGGTGCTATTTTTTAGAAAGCTGAATGCCAAATTGGATGAGAGTGACTTATATTATACCTACTATGCTTATAATTACATAAGTATAATTATATAATATAATTATACGTATCTTGCACTTGTAATCTGCAATACGCTGGCTGCTCGACAGCAGTTAAGATCAGTAGGCTTTACTTACCCTCTGTGCAACACAAGACCTTTATCTGAAGACTGTTGTAGGCAGCGTGGCAACTGAAGAACAGTGTCCAGGTGGCCTCTGAAAAGTCACAGATCATCTTTAGGTGGTAAATCCTCATCTCAGTTGTTCGTTAGTTTTTTCATTATATGGGCAACCACACTAATTTAATGCTGATAAATCAGTTCTGTGTGTCCAGTATGCATTCCATTCCCAATATTAATAGAAAACATTATAGGTGGTGATATTAAAGAATTAAAAGGACTTCTGCTCTCTTCTTCATTATTTGCTTAATTGTAATTTAATAATTGCCTTAGACTACTGGCTGTGTACCAGGTTAGGCTCAGCATAATTTTGAGCATTTACTCTTCTTATAAAACTCCCTAAATTAAAAAACCAAAAATCCAGGCTTATCCATAATAATAATAATAATGCTAAGGCTTAAATTACTGTTCCTTAGTTTTGTCTAAACCGTTGTAACTTTCTAGCACAAAATAGGAAAATAGAGCACTTGGTGTAGATGTGGGTGCATTTGTTGTGCATAGGAATGGCTCCAAGAAAATGAAGTAAAACAACAGCGCAAAGTTCCAGTAAGATCAAAGGCGCAAAGCCTGTGGCAAAAGAATCACAGACAGCAGAAAGAATGTCACACACACACACCCCACAGAGGAAATGTTAGGAAATGTGTCGTTTTGATTATGTTGCTGTTATGAGAAAGCAGTACTAGAAGCTCCAGCCCAATTTCAGCAAGTCCTAAGTGGGTACAGAAAGTCCAGAAGTGGATGAGGAACTGATTGAGTGCTGAAGCAGATGCGTTAAGTCTCTTTTAGATGGTTTCTGAGACAACAGAGGAGGTGACGGGGCCGGACGACCTCTCTTAGGGGGGGACAAAGCAAACCAAGCACAGCATCCCCCCCTTGCCTTGGCTGCGTTCCCCCGGGAGCGCTGCCTCTCGGGCTTTCGGGGATCAGGGACTTCTGCTCATTCATTTGCCATCTCAAGCAAGGAAAGATCCCAAAGATTCCCTAGCTTTTCTCATGCAGTAATTCCTATGTGCAGAGCAAATCTAAAGAAAAACATATTTCTTTATTGTAGATATGTATTTCTTTTTTTTTCTTGCTGGTAACATTTCTAATTACATCATCTTTTCACCTCTCTCCAGAAAGAATGGCTGTGTGCCTCTTTGGGTAGTCTCAGAGAAGTGTACTAACTCTTTCTCTTTTTCTGATTTCTAGGCGAGGATACGCACAGCAAGAGGTAAGGCTGTTCCCCAGTTACGTTAAAAACATCTAAGTACGTCAGCCTACTTCTCCCACACAGCCCATGTTGAGGAGCTCACCGCTGCTGGGTGGTTTAGAGGCCAGAGACACGAGGTGCTTCAAAAGAGTCAGGAGGCGTAGGTTCACTGGGGGGTGGTAACTGTCGTGGCACGAAGGTAAAACCCCCAGGGTAGGAGATTGCTGCTCAACAAACCGCTGAAACCAGCTTCCTCCACCCTCGCCGTGTTTCCTTAGGGTGCTCCTGATGGGTGCCCCTGATGGGTGCTCCTGATGGGTGCTCCTGATGGGTGCCCCTGATGGGTGCCCCTGATGGGTGCTCCTGATGGGTGCCCCTGATGGGTGCCCCTGATGGGTGCTCCTCATGGGTGCTCCTCATGGGTGCTCCTGATGGGTGCCCCTGATGGGTGCCCCTGATGGGTGCCCCTGATGGGTGCTCCTGATGGGTGCCCCTGATGGGTGCTCCTGATGGGTGCCGCTGGCACTGAACCACCCAGACCTTCTCTGCCCCTCACTGCGGTTCTTGCAGCGTCTTCTTCTCCAGCAACGAGCAGCACGGAGTTGCCCTCAGAAATCTGAACGAAGTCGATAGTCGGAAAGTTCTCCAAAATATGTTTCTGTCCTAAAGGGTGATTTTTACTGCTGAGAGCTAGATCAGTTTCACTGATCTTACAGAGTGATTGTGGAGCCTGCTGCTCCTCGTTCAGTGGTGGTTTACAAGCTTGCTGTTCTTCTGCTTTGGCTTTCCCTCCTGTGGCACAGCTGATTTGTGTCTCTTAATTCAGATTCAGAATTCCCACCTCTCCCGGGGTTTGTTATGGGCCGTGAAACTTGGCTGAAGTAGTGCCACTTGCTTTTGGGAGGAGCGTGGGGACGATGCTCCTGATGTCCCTGAGTAAATCTCAGGATCCCAGTTTGTGGAGCGGCCAGGGATGTACGTCGGCCTGTCGTTGGCAGAGAGCGGGAGCTGCAGAGTTATTCACACCAGGACTGCCAAACGTAACCCGTGAGAGGAACCATATCGTCCTGTCGGTCGTCTCTGGGCAGCCTCTCGGGGCTTTCTCCCTCCCACCAGTGTGCTTCTCTCACTGCACGCCACATACAGAAAAAAAAAAAAAAATCCCACATAAGCTGGAAAGAAAACAAGTGAGAGGATCCTTCACTGTCTTGTGTTGCGACTTAAAAGTATATTTGCGGTTGGGAGGTGCTCAGTTAAAAGCCATGGAAGTATGTAAATATATAGAATATATATAGAGAGAGAATTAAAGCAGCAGAAGCTTAAGAAATCAAATCACTTCAGGTTTTTAATACCTGAATCACAGGCTTCATTGCAAATTCCCATAGATTTGCTCTCTACCTGTTGGGGATCATTTTTTGCCCGCCGTTGCCTCCAGCAGACACCACGCCACAGTTCTCCTGGGCTCTGACGGGAGTTCTTCGGTTACCTGATTCAGAGAGACACCACACAGCCTGGGAATTCGATTTTATATTAGGGAAAAGAAATAGTGGACCCTAAAGTGATTTTACTACGTGATGTGCTCAGCAGCAGCACGCACGGAGCGTGGCGGTATCCAGGTGACTGACCTACAAAAGGCTCTGAAGGGACTGGTGTTTTTAGGATTTCTTTCCAATCTTACACACAAATGATCTGCACTTTAATTGCTGCTGCCTAATTAACCTCTTTCTAATTTTCTTTTGTAGCAACAGCAGTTGCTGAGACCTTCTCTTCTCAGACCAGAGGTACTGCTATTTTTCATTTCTTAATTTCTTTTCCTAATTTCTTAATTTTTCATGTCTTAATTAATTTCTTAATTATCACATTTTAAATGGCTTTTACGTAATTTCCTAATAAAAACTTGTCTGTCTTGGGTGATAGTTTCCCCCCTTTTCTAAATGAAAGGAAACTCTTGACATTGTTACCCCATTTATGTTGGTTTCATTAAATACCTTAAATTCACTGCGTCTTAGCATTTTCGCCTTGAGCATCTTCTAGTTGCTCCTCTGGACTTTGCAGTCCAGAAGAGCCTACAGGAGAGCAGGAGAGGGGCTCTTGGTCAGGAAGTGTAGTGATAGGACAAGGGGGAATGGTTTTAAACTGGAAGAGGGGAGATTTAGATTGGATGTTAGGAAAAAATTCTTTGCTGTGAGGGTGGTGAGGCACTGGAACAGGCTGCCCAGGGAGGTTGTGGCTGCCCCATCCCTGGAGGGGTTCAAGGCCAGGCTGGATGGGGCTTTGAGAACCTGGTCTAGTGGGAGGTGTCCCTGCCCAGGGCAGGGGGGTTGGAACACAATGATCTTCAAGGTCCTTTCCAACTCTAACCATTCTATGATTCTGTGACTTCATCACGCGGACTGAAAGCTTTTCCTTGTTTCTTGTCTGAATTCACAAGAGAGAAAAAGTCCCGTGGTGTCCAACCTCAATTTTTTTTTCAGATGTCAGTCAGCAGAGAGTTGGTCCTTGTGCCTAGAGATGAACTAGGCAGTTGGCCTGCCACGGTCATGAAAGCATGAGCACGCTGCTGGGAAGTGCAGAGGCTGTGCTGGATGATGAACCAAATGCTCTCCGTTTTGAATCTTTTGGGCCCAGTCTCATTTCCAAAATAAGCACTATGGAGCTTTTGTGAGACAAAAGGGTGGTGTTTTCGTAGTACAGAACAGCAAGGGTTCAGCAATTACAATGAGATGGCCTGAGGCAACTTTAAATTCATTGGACTGGAGGAAAAGCTCTAGGAAGCTGTGAATAGGGACGAGACATAGTCCCTTGGTGAAACCCAGGCCCTGGTGTCCATACTGCAGCCCAGATCTATTCCCCAAAGCAACCTAATACCAAATTGGGTGAAACGAGCTTACGGACACACCGGCGCCTTGGCAGGATACAGACAAGTACTTGCCTTATTCCAGTGCTGCTCATGATTGTCGATGGTTTAGAAGATCCTAAAAGACAGCCACTTTGAGTGAAGTAGCCCTGATCTTTCAGCACTGCTTTTTCCTTCAAGAGAGGCACCAGAAGTGGCAGCGTATTTGCTGTGAGTCCAGTTTAGTGAAGGAGGGTTTTGTACAGGGTCCCCCACCATGGCAGTGTCTGCATGTGGGTCACTCCCAGGGAATACGGCAAAGAAGGGGTCATGTCCAGCTCCCCTTGGCTTCTCAGCGTGGCTCTTGATGGTTGTCAATGTTCCTCAAATTATTATCCCTATTTATTTTGCATGTTTGCACCTTTGAGGCACTGTTCTTGGTGCCCCTGGCACCACCCGTCATCACTGCCTGTACTGTTTGCATTCAATCAGTGTTTCTCTTTTGACAGGAGTTAAGTATGGAGTCTGGAATTGATCCAGGGCAGGAATACTATGGGCAAGATTACTACAGTTATGAGCATGGGTATATTTTCATTTTTCCTATATATTTTGGAAAATGCTGCTTTTGCAGGTTGGTGATGTTTATTATTACAGCATCTAATCGGGAGATCCTTTACCACAGGATTACTTTAATCTTTGTGTCCACAAAGGCGTGTGCTGACAACAAAGCTCTTTTTAAAAGTTAAAGGGGCGTTGTATAACTCCCTACTGCTTCAGTAATCTAATTATTGGGCTTGCAGAGCGTATACTCCATCTATCATGCCGTTTTTATATTCACTTTTTTATTTGCATATTTCTGCTGTCTTGGAAATTAATTTCCATCATCTCCTCCCCTTCTGTGGCTCGCCAGCCTGAGTTCAGTGGGTGCTAACTTTCTGCTCACCCTTTCCAGCCAGCATCTAGTCTTCTCCCTTTACCTAGAAGAACATCCCTCTGCCTTGTTCTGATAATGCCCCTCTGGCTGCAGGCGCTTCAGGGGTGACCTGTTCTTACCCACTGCCGTGGGTTGGGCTGGATGGGCCAACCAGAACGACAGATGCTTCCCTCCCCACCACCTCTCTCCAAAGAGAGGAGAGGAAGAGAGAAAGAGATTTATGAGTTTATGAAAAAACTGAACTGCCTTAATGAAAATATTACCAAATGAATGAAATAATAATAATTTTAAAAGATAAATATATGTGATATATACACAAAACTGTATCAGGCTCCTAGGATGATGTCACCAGCCTGCACTGGGGAAGTCCCAGGCTGGAGTCAGTGATGGATGGGAACTGGATTCCAGCTCTGGAGTCAGGAACAAAGTCTGTTGAGGGCAGATGAACAGACAGAGTCCTCTTTCAATGTTGGCTGCTGGAGAAAGACCCTTTGATGCCTCAACTTTCATACTGAGCATGGGGCAGATGGGATGGAACACCCTCTTGGTCAGGTTTGGGTCCCCTCTCCTGTCCCCTCCTCCCCACAGGTGGGACCCCTCTACGCTTTTGTGATTCTGACCCTTCAGTGGGGCAAATAATAAGACAAGCTGCCTTTGGTTGTTACAGCAACATCTACCAGCAAGAGCCTCTCTGCACACAGTTCCTTGCCATAATCAGGTTTTATCACTCTATGAGCGAACAGCTTTCTGTACAACGTGCTGTTAATTTCAGAGTTTAGTTAGTTAGAAGAGACCCTGCTAAAAAGTGAAATTACTGAAGAGAAGATTGGTTCTGTTTTATCTCAAACCAGGACACAAGCTCACAGGGATTCTGCAGAACTGATCCCAGAGAACCAGTTCTTTCATTCCCTAACTATAAAAGAGATTAAAAAAAAAATAAATGGGGTACCCGGAAAGAAGGTCCTTGCACTTGGGAGATTCTTGACCGATCCCAGAGACCTCACAATTGGTGTTGCCCTCCAGTTGCAAGGGGCTTGCAGAGAGGCTCAAGTTAGAGCACCACTAAGGGAAAAATAATAATAATCCTCTCAAAGGCAGAGACAAAAGAACAAAGAAAATCTTGTCCTTTCGGCACTCGAGCATGTCAAGAGATGCGCGTGAACACATCGGTGCACGTTATGAACCCCGTGGTGTTTTTGCCAGGTATGAGCTGCCTCAGTACGGGAGCCGCCGCCGATTGCTGTCTCCTTCAGGGATGTACGATGAGTACGGGGAAGTTGTGGTGGAGAGCGACGGCGGCTACTACTACAGTCCGCAGGGACCGACGGCAGAAGAGGTGAGCGTCTCTGGTGTGCTGGTTCTGTCTCTGCAACGAGGTGAAGGACCATTAAACCTCGTCAAATGTATTTGGTAATTGATTAGAGTATTGTGGTTTGTGTAGGCCAAATAAGTGCCTCTTCCACTGCTAATCATCATTTGCCCTTTGGATGACTGATAAAACTTGTGGCAGCACCTCTTCCCCTTTTCCTAGAGATAAAAAGGAATTGCAAAGTTCCTTTGAATATCCACATCTGTTTTTCCCTCAGTGTAGATTTCTAATTCAAAAAAAAGCCACATGATTGCATTTTCTATCGTTTACCAAACAGGATGTTACTAATAATCAGCCTATAACAGGTGAATTTCCACAGAGAAAAGCAGTCACCCACCATAAAGCTCACAATGAAATGAAAAGAAATTTAAAGATGTCAGTGAAAGCCAGAAGAAAGTTGATGTGAGCGTTCCTTTTATTTTAATCTAATTTTCAGAAATACTAGGCTCCTAATCCACCTCATGGGTTTTAATCAAATGAGAAGAGAGAATGTTTCTGAGCCAGTATTTTTCCCTGTTGCAGAGTAAGGCACTTGCAGCCTATTCTAGAAGTAAAACTTTCCCAATAACTTTGGTAAAAAGCTAGTCTAAACGAGATAAGTTTGTTTTACTTTTGGGAAAAGGTGTTGCATTCCTTCCTTCTGACTTATTGTAGGGTACGAGTTTTCCCAATAACCATCTCTCAAATTGTAATCAAGTTCCATTTTCATAATTTGCAGGGGATGAGTCAAGGCAGAGGCCCTTCAAGCCAGAGAGCAGGGCCTCAAATAGGAGGTAGACCTTTAGGTGGTGGGATGGATCTAAGACATGTTTCTGGAAGAGCCTATAGGACCAGCCAGGGAAAAAGGAGGCTAAAAGCAACAATGCATTTAAGTCGCGTAGCAGTCAGTGCTCACAGACCAGTAGGAAGAACCGAGTCTGCTCGTTCTCCGTGGAAGAAAGCAAAGATATTCCCACTGATTCTGCAGAAAGTGAAAGGCGGTAGGAAAGATTCCAGTTATGCCAAGTTAATGTCAGCTCACCAGGTGGAGGGTGAGAAAAGCATGATTATCAGGGGAAGCTACTTCCAGAAATCGACAGATGACAGACCTTCCATGAGAAAACTAAACCACGTGTTAAAGCGCATTAGTGTCTCCAGAAAATTTCAAGAGCCTATCAGCGAAGACTCAGAGCGTGCAAGAAGAAAAGGAGAGGAAGAGTTTGAACGAGATGAAGAAAAATCAGGGGTTTCAATAAGTATCACAGCAGAGAGTGAACACGAGGAGAGTGACTATGAGAAGAAGAAGAGAAGAAAATACACTTCAGATGAATCATCCGAGAAGAGTAGTAGCTCTGGCTCAGAATCAGAAGATAAAGACTACCTGAAAGTAACTCTGGACCAAGATGAAGCCACTGAAAGTACTGTGGATTCAGACGAAGAATCTGGCCACGATTTTGGGGATTCTGACGATGAATCTGGCTCCAGCTCTAGCAGCGAATCTGATGAGGACTCATCTGAAGAGGATCATGATGAGGAAGACTCCGACAGTGATGAAGATGGTAGCCTGTCAAAAAGCTCATCTACACAAAGTTCCTACAGCAAATCAGGGACTAGCGAGTCCAGCAGTAGAAGAAACACTGAAAGGTCCAGTACAAAAAGTAAGGGGGGTAGCTCTCGTGGCACAGCAAGACGATCCAGCCAGAAATCAAATATTAGCTCTAATGCATCAGGGAGTGACAGGGACACGAGCTACAGGAGAACATCAGGATCCAGCTATAAGAGCAAAACCTCCTCTGCCAGCCTGGAAATAGAAGACACGATAGAAGAGGTGTCAGAAGAAGATGAACAAACGGATGCAGAGCAAGTCAGCGCGAGCCCCAGTGAGACGGCAGATAATAACTCAAAGAAGGCAGTTTCTGAAACATCTGCCAATGCAAAAACCGCTGCTCCTGAAGACAAGAGAGGAAAATCAGCTAGGAATGGTGATGAAAGCACGGAAGAGGTTGATACAGATGCTAGTGACAGGGAGGAAGCTGTCAGTAAGAATGAATCTTCTTGCCTAGAAAGCGAAGTCAGTGTTACTTCCAAAGGGACAAAAAGCACAACTAGTGCCACTTCTGGTAAAAACGCTTCTTCCCCTGATACTGAGACTCAAAGCTCTGACACCAATGTGAAAAGAAAGAAAGGAAGGAAAAAGATATCACAGGAAACCAGTCAGTCTCAGTCAGATGAGCCCCTGGATGCTGCTGTTACAGAGTCAGAGGCTACTGGGGATTCTACATCCTTTTAAAAAGGAGCAACAGTAGGTGGACATTTTGCATAAGGAGTGATCTTGTTTGCTGTGCCTTCTGTGTGGTCTTTCCTAAGCAATACAGACTTGAGACAGCCAGTAAGAGGATGTCAAAGCTTATTGCTTCAGCATCTCAACCTGCTGTGCTGTCTTAAGGCTAAAACTGTAGAAAACCAAACTCACCTAATTCTTCCGAGAGACTACTCAGGTATGCTTAGGGGTGGACACAGAAATACTAGTTTTCCTTGAGCGATGGCAGGAAGGAGTGCTTCTGCTAATTTCAGTGATGTAGTTAAAGAGGCATTGTGCTGATTCTTAGATTTAATCAGTTTTGTCTTATGCAAAGTAACCTTGCGTTTTGGAAGTGTTCTAGGCCAGGCTGGAGGGGGCTTGGAGCAACCTGGTGTGGTGGGAGGTGTCCCTGCCCAGGGCAGGGGGGAGGTGGGACTAGATGAACTTTAAGGTCCCTTCCAACTCCAACCATTCTGTGATTCCATGATTTTACATTAGCTGTGGAGGAGGACTCGATGAACCTGGTGACACAAGCCTACTAAGGGCCCTATGTTCGTGCAGGTTATGCCTGTCACAAAAATGGAAAAGGAGCAAAAGGAAAAGGAGCAAAACACAGAATTCAGTGAACAGGAATGATGATGAGGATGAAAAGACTTAGACGTCATAGATTCACCTTATGTTCCCCTGCCGTACAACATTTGCTAATCTTCAAGTGAGTTCTCTGCTGCAAGTTGTAGCCCTGTTTGCAGGGAGGACAACTGAAGTTGCAGCAGAAGAATGCACCCAGAACTGCAGAATATGACTTGCAGAGCTGGGATTAAACTGTTTCTGGATTATGGAATTCATGTTTCAGGTACCAGGGGAAGACAGGAATGCAGAGGTAGGTGTATGGAGTGGTCAGAAGAGGCAATGGATTACATTTCCCAACTTCTGCCTTTCCCACTTAGCAGTACAGGGATTTTTATGGGTTTTCTAAACATCTACTTAAAAGCTTGAGATGCGTAACAGCAAAGTGTTGCTGAAGGTGTCCATCACCTATGGTCTAGTTTAGTATCTGCCTTTTAAAATTCAATAACCTGCCATATCTGAGGTCATTCACTAGAGAAGTCCTGTAGCTCTGCCACTAGCACCGTTCTGCTCAGAATGAGCCTGAAGACATAGTAGGCCCTTTGTGTTTTCATGCAAGAAGCAACCCCTGGGTGATGTACCTCCTGATAGAGCCGTTACCCGTGCTGCCAGCACAGGGAGTGTGCAAGCTTTGTATGCACCCAGGCTCTGTGTGCTTTATTTACCTTGGGTCAAAAGCCACCAAGCTGTTTCTCAAGCATTAGAGTTATTAAGTCATAAGAACACTAATTAAAATTAAAGCGTTGAGCCAGTATTGAGTTAGTCTTGCGAGTACTTTAAAGCTAGTGCAAGTTCTGGGCGAGTGCACCAAAGCTCTGCCAGGAAATCTCTGTTGGAGAGAGGAGAGACAGGCTGAGGGAGCTGGGGCTGTTCAGCCTGGAGAAGAGAAGGCTCCGGGGAGACCTTGGAGCAGCCTTCCAGGATCTGAAGGGGCTACAGGAGAGATGGGGAGGGACTCTTAGTCAGCGAGTGGAGTTTTAGGATGAGGGATAATGGTTTTAAATTGAAAGAGTTGAGATTTAGATTGGATATTAGGATGAATTTCTTTGCTGTGAGGGTGGTGAGAGCCTGGCCCAGGTTGCCCCAAGAAGCTGTGGCTGCCCCATCCCTGGAGGGGTTCAAGGCCAGGCTGGATGGGGCTTGGAGCAACCTGGGGTGGTGGGAGGTGTCCCTGCCCAGGGCAGGGGGGTGTGGAACTCCATGATCTTGAAGGTCCCTTCCAACTCTAACCATTCTATGGTTCTACAATTCTATGAATTTTTAAGGTGCTCCACTTCTGTGGAGCAACCCCGCACAAAGTGATACTAAGTTTTTGACTGTTGTCTTTAATTCCAGTTGAAACGTGAACTAAATTTATTATCACTTCCCTGCTTTTTGTGTCCCCGTATAGCACAAAACTGCAGCTGCCCATAGTGTTTTAATGTAAATCCCATTTAAACCAGTCAAGTCTTTTCATCCGCCTGAATATACCTGTGGGAAGAAAATTTTAAGTCTTTATGGGAAACAAAAGAATAGGCGTCTGAGTAATTTGTAAAAGTGTAACTTCTCAAAAGCGTCAGAGTAATGGCCACCCGCTCGTATGTTGCATGATTCTCTCTCTCTAAAAATCGTCTTTTTTTGTATGCATGTGTGTGCATTGCAGTGGGAGTTAAACTGTGATGGTATCTGCTGCCATAGTGAAACAAGAGTGTTTTCATCATTATTTCAGGGATGTCAGTAGTTGGTTTCAGTGTACTGCAAGGAGGCGTTTATTTTAAAAATATCCAATCGTAAATTAAAATACATGATGGGTTTGGTGTAATCACTGTTGGTGCAAAGTCACAGCAACGTGGAAATGGTTTGGAGCAACTCTTTAAATGCAATATAAAGTATATAAAAGTCTCAATTCTCATTTCTCCACCATCTTCCATTTAATAACAAAGCCTCTCCACTGATTTCACTTGGGAATCTCCGATTCCACTTGGGTTCCACCGATGGGAACCGGCACAAAGTCAAAGCTTTCCTCCTCTCAACCAGCCCATTTGGCCAACCTCGTGCTGGCAAATTTCCCTTCTGTGGCTCCCAACATCTTGGTGTGTTGTGTGTGTAAAACAGACCTGCTCAGGGACAATTCTGCACTGAACTTCCAATGCAGTGATATTCTGGAAGAAAACTTGTAAAGCCTTCCTGGCGTTTATCCTTTAGCACAGTGGTTTTGTAGAAGTGATACTCGGCGACTTCATCATCAGCGCCTCCCGGTCGCTGTTAGAAGGGGTTATTTATCTAGTTGTTTTTAATCCCTCTGTGTCAGACTGAGACATTGCTTTGGCAAAACAGGACTGGCTCACCCATATCGTGATTTAGAGAAGTTTTCTTTCAGAAGGCAACGCCTTCGACCTCAGGATTCTCCAAAGAAGGTGCACTTCACGGGAGCACAGCTGAATGCATCTTCAGCCACAAATCAAAAAAGAAAACGACCCAGATTTGTCCCTGCTTTCTTAACTTTCCTGACTTGCATTACGCAGTTCATGAGCTGAGGTGAATTTATCCATCTTAGAATTTTGAGTGCACAGAATTGTTTGCGTGTTCGAGCATTAGATCCATATGATTACGGTGGTAATCAAACCAATTAAGAAATATCTGTGTACAACCTAAGAGGAAGCATTCGAAAGACCAAGACCCCGTGAAATTCTTGTGAGTATCTAGATAAACAGATGAACAGCAGATAGGAAAAGGGCAGGAAAGCCTAAGAAATAGTGCTGAGATTTAATGACATTTTTATTTATTGTCTAACAGTGGGCCAGAAAGAAAAGGATCAAGTTGATAGTTGACCCAGAGTATGAGACCAGCTCCACCGGAGAAGACAGCGCTCCCGATTCCAGCCAGAGGAATCGTCTCAATAACCCAAATATTCAAAACAACGTCAATGGTAACGTCTACATTGCACAGAACGGCTCCGTTGTCAGAACCCGTCGCATTTGCCTTGGTAATAATTTAAAAGTCACCTCTCCAGTGAGGCTGGGGAAACAGTTCAAGAAACTGGACAAGCTTGCGGTGACACACGAGGAGAATGTCCCCCTGAACACACTGTCAAAGGGACCATCCTGTAGTGACAAAATGAACGCGAGGCCTTGCAGTGTCTCATTTGCTTCCTCTACTATAGGGGCTGAAAATATAGTAACAAAGCCAGGGGGCTCCAAAATGAAAAGCACAGAAGAGCAAGAATCGATTGTTGATAACGAAGATGTCAAAGAGCCCTTGGAGTCGCACAGTGAGCACACTCAGTCAGATGAGGAAGAGCTCTGGATGGGCCCTTGGAACAACCTTCACATACCAATGACAAAACTGTGACTTGTTTTATTTTATTTTCTTTTTTTTAAGTTTAATTTTTACTTCAGTTTATAATAAACTGCGCTTTTTATTGTCACCGAGGAAAATGTACGAGATTTGTATTGTGCACATACGTTGTATACGACAAACAACACGCTTTAAAGTTTAAAAACAAAAATTTGCACTCACATTTGTACCAATTAATCGTCCTCCCCAGCAACTATTTTGACAGGCTCCCATTTCACTAAACAATTCTTCATTTAAATTAATTAGGGTGTTGTTTTTTTTTTCCTTGGATCTTGATTTATTGTTTAATAAACAGTAAATTACTAATAAATGCACAGCAACATTTGCTTAACTTCTCCGACATGAACTTTTCAGACATGCCTAGCTTGGTTTTTTCTGTACGGTACTTGTGGCTATACTGTTTAGATATGGAAATGGTCTGATTTATGTTCAAGAATTTATATCCAAAGCTCTTGATGCTGAACTCGGAGTAATAAATTAAAAATAAATCCATGAAAGTCAATGGAGCAAATCCTCAACTGGCTGAAATGTGAGTGCTGAAGCCCCTAGCGTTACACCACTTTCTGCAGACAGAGGATCTCACTCAGCCCCCAGCTGGCAAACTTGGGTGCCAGTGGAATCGGAGTTTATGAGAGCACAGCACCGTTAAATATGAAAGTGGAATAGAAGATTAAATAAGATAAAAATTGCAAAGAGGAAGGAAATGTGTAGCAATTAATCTTACTCAGAGGTACCTAGCCGTGATCTGTTTGGGTGGTTTGGGGTTGGTTTTTTTTTTTGTAAGTTAGCTCGTTCTGATTTTCTCCTCTTGGCAATTTTTCATCTTTTCATCTCTTCCCACATCACTTCTGTTTTCCTCTTTATATGGTCTATAGTTCTGGTTTATATTCCCCATCAATAATTGTCATTCTGTGGCTATATTCCTCCGAAATAAACCAGGATGATACACGAGTCTGTGTGACAGAAATAGTAATATGTGATAGATTAAAGAGTAATTAATAGGAAGGGGAAGGATACGTTTTCAAGCCCAGCTAGCTGTTGGGTTCAATGGTACAATCACCATTCCGCTCCCATAGTGTTGAACATAAAGCTGCTAAAAAGACAAATGGATAATGGTGAAGAGGATAAAAAGTGAATATTTTTAAGAGGCTACTATGCAGGAACAGATCTGTGAAGGGCGAAGGGTGTCGGAACACACAGAATTGTTTCAAAAACTTGACGTAAGCACTACTTGTAAAATATGCTACAGAGATTCGGGCACCTGCTGATGACTTCTTCTTGTACTTCGGAGTTGCGTGCGTGTTGTGTTGCCTGCTCGAATAAGGAGCTGAGAAACACCAGTGTCCATCGTCACCAACACCGAAAGGACACGAGCGATACGGAGCAGAGCCTCTTTCCCCGGTAAGAGGGAGGAGAACAGGAGGCACACGGTCACACGAGGGACGTGTCCTCTTGTATTACACAAACTTTTTTTCCAGGATAAAATCCAGCTAGTTCTGAGAAGGCTGTGGACGCATCTCACAAAACACGAGGAGCTGACAGATAAAGTAAGAATTAGTAAGAAAACGATCGGCGTTCCTCCTCCTTTTGCTGTTGCTGTAGTGGAAGTTTCACCGCAAGATCCAGACGATGGTGGCCGTCGGTTCTGCTCTGGCAGTAAGTGGAATTCTCCTGCTGTGACTCTTTATGTTGCCTTTGCAGAGGGTCCCCTCCATGAGGCTCCTCTTAATGTTTGTCTTGAGAAGCTGTTTGCGTGTCGTGCCAGTGTGAATCATAGAATTCTCTGGGTTGGAAGGGACCTTTCAGATCATAGAGTCCTAACGCTGACAAAAATCGTAACTAAAGCATGTCCCTCAGCACCACATCTGCCCATCTTTTTAATACCTCCAGTGGTTCCACCACTTCCCTGGGCAGCCTGTTCCAATGCTTGGCAATGTTTTGGTGTGGAAACTTCTTCTAATACCCAATCTAAACCTCCCCTGGCACAACTTCAGGCCATTTCCTTTTGTCCTGTTGCTTGTTACTTAAAATGAACCTGCTATAGTGACAGCTGCAATTCTCTAAGTGCCTAAAATCCAGTGTGATCAATCTCAGCTTTTGTTTATTCAGGCATGAGAGAAGACTCATGGATGATATTAAAGAAATAATAGCTTTTTGCCAGACACGTGGGTTTTTTTAAGGTACCCATCTGGCTACATGCTTCTTGACCTGGTTATTATAGAAGTTGACATGCTAGGAGTTAATCCTGTTCTTGATATTCCTCCAGCTAACATAGAGAGCTCAAATCTTTTTTTGTTTTTTCCCCACGTGTGCTAATCATAAAAAAGCCAGTAAACGGAGGACCATTCTTACTTATCCATACTGCTGCCGTTCACATGCTCGCGCCTCTAAAGTAAACTGCTCTCCACTAACTATTAACAAAATTGTGATGACTATAACACGCAAAATGGGAAGGTTTCAGCAGAATGACGTCATGTTCCCACTGGACTCCAATCCCAACCTGCAGTTCTAACGCCTTTCACCTGAGCTTTGAGGAACTTGTGTTCCAGGTTGGGTTTAGGTACAGCTATCATCCAAATTTGCAAGTGAGGAAGGGAAAAATACAATAGTTTGGGGTTTGGCTGGGTTGGGTTTTTTTTGGTTATTTTATAATTCTTGCAACATGAGCGAGCTGTCAGAGCTGTGCAAACGCATCTTTTGCATTAAGATGGCCCAGCCCTTTACTCACCTCTGTCATCTGAAAACAGTATTACTGTTCTGCGTCGGGTGCACATACGCTCCCTCCACACCTTCATGTTTCATCATATGGAAGGTGAAGGAATACACCCCTGAAAAGATGACCAAATATGACGTGTTTGCTTCATAGAGGGAAGGAGTCCTGCTATAGACTTAGGCTTCTTGCTTGGAAAACATAATGTGGCGTTTCTGTCCAACGCCTCCTTTTCAAGCTGAGGTTTCCCACCAAATATTCGGAGAGCCGGGCCTTGCTTGAAGGTGTGAGGAATGCGCTGCCACCTACCATGCAAGGATAAAAAAAGCCTGTATTTTCACTTGATACCTAACAAAGCATAGGTTTGGGGAGTTTAGCTGGAGTCTGAACTTCTAGAGAAGAATGACAGAAATAAAAGAAAAAAAAATCTATTACTTGAAATAACTAGTAAAAATATTATATTTTAATCCTGTTTAAGATGCTGTTACTGTTTCACTGGATCGTTTTCATCGCAAGGTCTTTCAGTTTGGGTGTTACTAAATACGTCCGTACGGTGGTGTGATTTTTAGAGAAACTTTTTCTCCCAGCCACTTGGAATTTTCTGAGGGGACTCGCAGCTCTGCCGCTCTCTTTTCCTAGAGACCTCCAGCCTTAGCTCTAGCTCTGTGCAGGGTCATTGTCCGTTCTGTGGAAGCTTCTGGAAGGAGAACCTGTTGATACGATTCTTCCCTGCCCTCCCAAGCGCTCAGGACTTTTCCGTAAGCGTAAGAACTTCCACTTTCTCAGCTCGGTGATCTCAAAGGTCCCTTCCAACTCTCACCATCCTGTGATGCCACCAGAAGCACGCATGCGTAGGAAAATGCAAGGTTGGCTCAAAGAGGTAATTAGCTATTGGAGGCTGGCGAAGAAACACCGCCAGTGCTTTGGGTTTGAGCTGTCCTGTCTGAGACAATTTCACAGACTGTGAAAGAGATGAGGTCTTTGAAACGCAGTAGCTGCTGCAGATTTCTGAGGGTGACCACTATGAAATGGAAAGGCCGCTCAGCGGAGACGGGCACCGACTGTGCCTCCTGCGTCGCAGCCACACGCGGTCTTTTAGGAACTTCAGAGATCTTTAGGAAAATATTCCTCCAGTGCTTGCAGTTGTTGAGGATGCCGAAATGCGGGTTTGTAGGGGCATTTAAAAAACGGGGGAGCGGGTCTCCTGGAACAAAGCACAGAAGAACAAAGCCGGTTCTCACAGAGCCTTAGCAAAGGGGACTTCTGTAAGGCCGTTTCAGAGGAGAATGTGGCCTCAGCTCTTATTGCTGATCCATCTTTTAGAAGCTTTAAAAATAAATGAGAAAGGTTACAGCTGTTGGAATATGGAGACTTCCTTTTGTTCAAGCAGCAGAATGCTACCTGGATTTATAAAAAAGGAGACTGTCTCTATGAATGCACTGAAACAACTACAAGAAACACCTGGGACTTGATTTGAAAGTGCTTTTTCTGTTTTTTTTACAGTAAATTGTCTTTTTTGGGCGTAGCTAGCTTGAGCTGTGTTAGTCCTGTATGGCAGAGTTCAGGGCTGAAGGCCATACATTCCTTTTTATGGGGTAAATATGTAACTCCTCAGGCTGATTCCCCGCTGGAGGATCCACGCTTGTTTCCACGTTTCCCTGTTGGCGGGTTGGTTTATGGGCGTCAATTCAGTGCTGTTTCTGTAAAGGTGGGTTTAAAAGCAGATGATCCTTACGGAATGCCAGAAGGGAGACACAGCAATGCTGGTTAGTGTGGGTAAAGCAGCCTGGCTACCGCACGCCTTAGGCAAACAAGCTGACTTTCCAGTCAAAGTGGGTTTTCCCGACGAAGGTCCACCATCCAAGGCAGCCCTTTTTGTCTTCCTTGCAAACACCTCCTGCGGCAGGGGTCGCGTGGAAGGAGTGCTTGGCCTTTCCGAGTGTCACTGGGGAAAATGCCATCTCTGCTGTGGCCTGTCTGATGGCGCTTAATGTTTTTTTTTACTATTTCTGGCCGCTGCTAGGCTGTGCCCTGGTTGCCGAGAACTCTCGGTGCTGACTCCAGGAGCTCTTCCTGTAGTTACACCTCTTGGTTACGAATTCACCACCAGGTAGCATCTGGATTATTTTTCCTTAGATGCATTTCCTTGCATTTATCTCTTCTGAAAGCCACCTCCCTGCCTTCTTTTAAAGGCTCGCTCAGTGCTGTGAGGTTTCTCCGTCGTACTGTGGCTTCCTCGCCGCATTCAGCTATCCAAAAGGACTGGTTTCCTTGTTTTTAGTTGCTCTGGGTTTGCTGTTTTGGCATTCAGCTATCCAAAAGGACTGGTTTTCCTGGTTTTAGTTGCTTTGGGT
Organism: Pedionomus torquatus; assembly: GCA_013398155.1. Classification (NCBI taxonomy): domain Eukaryota; kingdom Metazoa; phylum Chordata; class Aves; order Charadriiformes; family Pedionomidae; genus Pedionomus; species Pedionomus torquatus. The sequence continues at coordinate 700 of VZRU01011954.1, read as the reverse complement.
TTGTTGTTTTGGTGTTGACTTGTTTTTTTTTAATACATTCCATAATATGGAGTGAAACAGCATTTTGTGGACAGGGATTCTACGTTGTTTCTGGTGAGAGTAGCATTTATTTGTGTTGGGAAAGCGCAATAGAAACAGGACGTTCCTAGCAGTCTAGGAGTAATGTGAGACTTTTGCTGGTCTTTAATCCTTCTCCATCCTTCTAGGAAAGCTTGGATTTATATATCAAAGATAAAATAAACGTTGTGGTCTGGGGGGGTAGTGTTGGGGAGATTTTATTGACAGCTGGATACAGCTCAGGGTGTCTGAATTGAAGAGGAAAATGTAATCCCACAACCCAGCAGGGAAAAACTGAGGCAACAAAAGGTGTGGAGCTTCGGAGCAGGACTCTGATGCGCAGGTGACTTTGCTTAATCGGGCTAATGAAGCTCTGGTAACAATACCTGTGCTGCAGTGGAGCTGGATTAGTTTTTCCCTTTTCCACACCGCGGTGGTGGTAAAAGTTTGTTGAGCAGCCGTTCTGCGGCTCGAGCTACTTGGACAAACTCTTGTGTTAACGTTGGTAACTTCAGCCTGTGAAATTACTGCTTTGCAGATCAGACCCAATGGTCTCTTCCCTGCGCTGCTTTATAATCAATGTTGCAGACTTACCTTTCGAAAAAGGTACGGGAAGGAAGTTTTTAACTTTTACAGTCTTTCT
>VZRU01011953.1:0-42054 GCA_013398155.1 Pedionomus torquatus | reverse complement strand
TGTCTAAGTCCTTCTGGATGTCATCCCTTCCCTCCAATATGTTGACCCTCATAGCTTGGGGTCATCGACACATTTGGGGAGGGTCCTGACAGCTGTTGATAGAATCATAGAATCATCCAGGCTGGAAGTGACCTCCATAGGTCATCTAGTCTGACCTTCCTGCAGTTGCAGGGACACCCCCAACTAGAACAAGTTGCCCAGGGCCTTGTTGAGCCTCACCCCTCCAGGGAAGGGGCCTCAGCCACCTCCATGAGCAACCTGTTCCAGTGCTCCACCACCCTCAGAGTAAAGAATTTCTTTCTAATATCCAATCTAAATCTGCTTTTCTCCAACTTGNGGTACTGGAAGGCTGAAGCCTTGGAGCCTCCTCTTCTCCAGGCTGAAGAATCCCAGCTCCCTCAGCCTGTCTTTGCAGCAGAGGTGTTCCAGCCCCCTCATCTTTGTGGCCTTCCTGGACCTGCTCCTTCAGGTCCATATCCTTTCTATATTGAGGGCACACAGTACTCCAGGTGGGGTCTCAGCAGAGCAAAGTGGCAGAATCACATCTCTGGATCTGCTGGCAACACATCTTTTGATGGAGCTCAGGATGTGTTTTGCCTTCTGGGCTGCAAATGTGCACTGCTGCTCACATTCAGCCTCTTGTCCATCAGCACCCCCAAGTCCCTTTCCTCAGCACTGCTTTCTAATACCAAATCCTCTAGTCCGTATTGATAGTGAGGATTGTTCTGGCCCAGGCTCAGAACCCTGCACTTGCTCTTGTTGAACCTCATGATGTTCATCTGGGCCCACCTCTCCAGTCTGTCCAGGTCTCTCTGGATGACATCCTGTCCCTCTGGTGTATTGACAACACCACACAGCTTGGTGTCATCTGCAAACTTGCTAATGGTGCTCTCAGTTCCTCTGTCTATGTCATTGATAACAATGTTAAACAGTATCGGTCCCAGCACAAGACCCTTGAGGGACACCACTTGTGACTGCTCTTCAACTGGACCTCATGAATAGAAAGAACATCTTTCTCTATCGCAAAAGTGGATGAAAACAGAAAGATGCAAAGACCAAGAATGTTTCAAATTATCCATTTCTTTGGGGAGTGTAGAAGATGCAGGAATTTGCCGTGTTTAAAACGTTCTTGAGCAGGACTAAAATGAGTTCTCTTTTGTACTTACTGAATGCTCTATTTTTTGGACTATACTTGAATATGCAAAACTTCTATGCAAGAGCCTTGCTAATAGGATTTAATTCATCTCTTAAGCAATCAAATGCTGCATCTGCTTAATTTGGAGAACAGAGAATTTTATGAAACACTTTCAAAGTCTCTAATCTCAATCATGTATTGAGGTTATGCTTTTCAGATAATCAAGTGGAAACTGCCCATGTTCAGAAACTGATTTCTCTTTTCACACCGTTAGATATCAAAAGGAATATGATGGTCAATGCACAGTAATGAATAATTGTTTTCATAATTGCTCACAGTACAAGGTTTCTTGTGGAAAGGATCAAATACATTAGTTCAGTACTGAAACTAGTAGCTTGGATCTGGAGAGGTCATGAAAAGACTGATTGATGGCAACCAGAATTGAGGTGTATTCTGGAGGTATGAGGTAGACTATGCATATTTCTTAAGGTAAGTGGGTTGATTGCTCCTACACTTGTGCAGGAAGTTGTGCCTCGTTTTCTGTGAGCAGATGTTGATGGTGCAATTTCCTATTAACTAGAAATGGAGTGACTAGCAAAGAAAGCTTGATGTTTTTGTTGTTGTGTTTTTGGTGTTTTGGTGGTGGTTTTTTTTTTATGGTGGCAGACCACATTGAGTGTTCCTTGTCAGAAAGGCCTGCCTTTTCCTGTGCTGTTCCTGGGAGTGCAGAATGTGCATTGTGGGTCTACACACACACACGTATGCAGTAGCTGCACAGTATAACTGCTGAAGAGAGGTCTTTTCTCATTTGTCTCTAATTCTCCTGATCATCTTGCCCAGAGTATTCATATTGTCCCCTGCTTATGAAGGGATATACAAATCAAAATGTAGGGAGTTCTTTTTATCTTCATGCTTTTGCAAGGAAGTAAGATGTTCTTTAAGTAATGTTATTGGTACGGAGAAGAAATATACTATTTATATTTCAGAATAATATGGTCTTGCATACCTGCAGATGTCAACACAACTATGTCACGTAAAAACTACTTGAAAGGATCCATCTGGTCACACTGTATAAGTTGCAGGCTTTCAAATGTCAGCCTTTCCTATCTAGACTTCAGTATTCTTCTCTGAAACTTTCCTTATGTAAACATGCCTAGTCCTTCTTCTTGGATTGCAAAGATTTGAATATGAACTTCCTATGCTGACATCATGACAGCTAGATCAAATGGTGTTGGCACTTGCTGTTTCCAGAAGTGTTGATTAGTAATCTGCCTTTATTTTGATGTGATGCTTAGGAAAGCACTGAAACTTTTTTTTTCTTCTCTTATAAAAGGCAAGAAACTCAAAATATCTGGTGAGGCAGTAGAGAAAGGAGGTAGAGGAAGGGATGACATCACCCTGGGAGTATTATGCAATGTTCTAATGTCTTGGTTATCTAAGTGACATGACAGGTTAGTGGCTGTAGAATACTGTTATGATAATCAAGATCAGTCAAGAACCAGATCCTGTCTTTTTTCACCAATTAAAGTTCTTATTAAGTGTGGGTAGTTTTGCTGTTGCTTCGTTTCCAAATTGATTTCAGACCTTTTCCTTCAAGCAGAAGTCTCTCAGATTGCAATTTATATCCATGCTGTATTAGGAGAATTGTAATCACCTCCTTAAAGAAAGAAGTCTGTAGCCTTCTTGTGGTTAGTAAGCTTAGAGATCAGGCAAAAAAACTGTATGCACGTAGGATGTTAAGTGATGGTGTGCTTTCTAAACAAGGCTCCTACCCATCCTTCAGAAGTATACTGCTTTGCAAGAGCAATTGATTTACTCCTGAGCTGAAATCAGTTGCCTAACAAAGTTTCTTGATTAACACTCTTGATAGCCTGGTCGATACATCACACTATTTGTAAGAGTTGGGAGGAAAAAATGGATGATTCTGTATCCTTTTAAAAGAATTAAAGTAAAAATGTCTTTTAAAATCAGTGTGCGTGTGTGTATATGTATACATACACCAAAATATTGCTTAATGTTTCTCTGTTAAAAGCAGTATTGACTTGTAAGACACTGAAATACAATAAGACAGGTAGCTGGCTCATTCTTCGGTTGACATGTTAATTGTAACTATAAATTTCTTCTGTTTAAAATTGTTCCACTCTGTTTAAGATAACATTAATGTTCAGTGTTTGATGCAATCTCTTTTGAAACCTCTGGAAGTGGATGCCAAAAACATTTGCTGCTATATTTAAATTTGTAATTGTAGACAAAGTAATATAGTCAAAGCACTGAAGTTTTGATCTCTTGGCTGCGAACTTGAAAAGGCTTTCCTTTCATTTAGGCAAGTAACCAATGGCTGAAGCTGTTCATGTTTGATTTCAAGGGAATCCTGAATTTTAAGAAGAGATCATGTTTTATCTGGGTAATTTATCTATGGTTGCGCTAGGTAACTTCTGGGTGCCATTTAATGGGTTAGTAGGCTTTTATAGCTTATGACTGTAAACATACTGGAACCACAGTATAGTAGTAGCATTTAACATGTGCTTCAAACAAGGAGTGGGAATTACAAGTTTTGTTAGCAAACTTACTATAATTCATTCCTGGTTTAAAACTAAGCAGTAAAGCACCTAATACAACTACTGCATTATCTGAACTGCTGTCAACACCTGTTGCACGGTGATTAGCAATGTTCTCTGAAAGTGTGTGCATTTTGAGTTTGATTTTTGAAGAGAATGTTAGGAAGGTGTTTAGGCAGTCAGGAGATGTCTGGAACATGTTTTCTTTTGTATGTGCTACCTGACTGCGTTTTTCCACTGGTGGCAGTACTAATCACTCAAGCTTCCCATCTAACTCCTGAAAAATCTGAATACCTGAATCTGTTTTGCTAATTTGGCAAGTTTGTTTTTAATTAATGAATTATTGGGAATTTATAAACTGTGTGGGTGTCTATGTAAGATATTTATGAATACTCTGAGTAGCCATCTTTAAGTGAAAGGTAGCTGCTCATTTGGATTACCTCCCTGCTTGAAATACCAAAGATTCAGACTATTACACCTGTTTGTAAGATGTAAATTAGTGCTGTAATTAAGATGTAGAAAATGATAACCTATTTTCAGTTGTAGAATGTGCACTTTGACTGCTCCCTCATCAGAATGAGGGTAAACAAAGCATTAGCTGAGAGTTAGGCACACTGGTTCTTAACAATGACTAACTCACTGATGTTTAACACACAATGACCCTATCACTGTCCTTATTCCAGCAGAGTAACAGTGAGGCATAAGTAGAACTGTGTGCAATATTTAAAGTTTGGGAGGGCGTATGTCAGATGGATTTTTTGCTGGTGTGTTTTTTTTTTCTTGATGTACTCATTACAGAATAATTTTTCTGGTTTTATAATCTTATGAAAGAGTAACACAGTGATATTTAGGGTAGGACAAGAAAAAATTCTTTCAAGGACAGTAAGAGATACAGACAGTATTTGTTTATTTTTCTTTTTTTTTCTTCCCCCCCCCTCCCCAGCATTGAGTTTCATTTGTGTTAACTTCCAGTTCTGGGGTCTAACAAGATTCTTCTACACCATTTGATAGGTCTAAGCAACAAATTGCCTTTCTTAATAAGAAATTATTTCAGTCAGGTTTGGATATTGATACTAACTGTACAGTTCTGGGGTTTTACTAGGAGGGAGGCTTAAATTGGCATAAATAAAAGTAATGAGGTTATCTAAAAATATCTTAAATTGGCATTACTGAAACAGATCAGTATAGAGAAGAAAATAGCAACAGTATTGCTAACGTTGCTAGTTCACAAAATAAACTGTTCCTTCCAGTATTCACTGTCCCTTAAGAGAGTGTTACTTAGATTACTTTAAAATTCCTTAATTGCCTACCATACTTACTACCTTTTTAGAGCTATTTCCTTTACAAAAAAAAAAAGAAAAAAAAAAAACAAAAACAAAAAAAAACCACAAACACTTGTAAGCTGTTAGACCTGGCAGAAGCGTTTTTCAAACTTGGTACAAAAGCTTTCTGTGATCTGTTAATCTACGGAGCAAAGTTAAGTAGAGCATCTCAGCCATTTCAAACAGTGGTTGGTTGAAAAAATGGTTACAAGCAGTAGTCAGTGTCAAGATCATAGATCAAGTCAAAGATTGGTGAGAACTTATTTTTCCTCTTTCATATTTAAGTACTGTAATACTTCTTATTCTCAGTCAAACAATCAAATTTGAGACTTCTCTTGATAAAGTGTTAATCACAGAAATCTCTGGAGTCCCTGGACAGCAATATCCTTAAACTCATTCCATAGATATGTCAACATTCGGGAAAGGAAACTTTTTTATTTCTTTCAGTGCTGGTTAGATAAAAACGTTAAAACATAAAACCAGTCTTTCAAAGACCCTTAGGCCCAAACTGGGAGCTTTGTGACTGTAAACACTAGCCTGCTGCCAAAGCTATGTTTAAAGAACCAGATGTGTTTGTAAAACACTAAACTGTATCAGCATTTAATAGCTGGCTTTTTCTTTGGTGGTACAGTATAACAATTAAATATATTCCTACCAGTACAAACCGTTTGCAAAAGTAGTCACTGTTGCATCAGAGGTCAACACCAATGTCGGCAGGATTATTCTATACAATTATGCTATGCATGGAATACATGTAGCACACTCTAAATCTCTTATTCAGATCATTAGGAATGTTGCAGGTGAGGTGGGAGGAAGAACCTGAAAGTTCATTCCAGAAGGGAAAGAAAAACTGGCTTATCCGAGAAGACATTTTTAGTCTTTAGCAATCATGGGAATTATTAGGAACTTCTGGGTCAAGAAATGTTAATTCTGCTGCTACTTGATAAAATGAAAATGACTGATAAAAGTAAGTTATCCACAGTCTGGCTAAAGTATATATGAGTTAGAAAAGCGAACCCAAATGTTCTTAAACTCTTCTTCTTGTGTATGTTTTGAGCTTTGTCAGCTCTGAAAATCTGTGCTGTCAAGTTTTGTACTTCAGTAGCCATAATCTTAACTACATTCAGTTATGGAGTTGGGCTGCTTAGGATAAAATGTCTAGAAGTAATGATTCTGGCATTCTATAGCTGAAATCAGTACATTTTGCTGGTTGCTTCCTTCTGCAAAAAGGAATATGTTGAGAATGGTGGTACCTAAAAAGTGAACCTTTGGGAGGTGGAAACAAGAAATTGTTATGGTAAGGTGCGGCGAGCAGCTTGGCAATAACACTGGAAGCTGCATTGAAGGAGTGGAGGAGATGTATGCAAGTTAGCTTTTGTGAAGAATTCCGGTCATGATTGCCACAACATTTCTAACATCAGAACTACTAGCAGGTAAAAGCATGATCCTGTTGTTGAGGTTTCAGCTATAGCTGGTGAGAACAGAGACCCATTACTGAACAGAATTGTTTCGTCACTGTCTTGTTGAAAGAAGGTTCTCAGGTGGCTTCCCTTACTTTCTGATATCAGTGTGTTAAATGGTGAGAGCGCCTGTGCTCAGTATCAGAATATGTATGTACAAAGCAATTGTAAATGTAAGCAGCTGTTCTCTTCTTTAAATACAGTGGAATGCCATTTTTAGATTTTCTTGCAGAATTTGGAACTTAAATAGACTAGAATCTTGATTTTTCTTTGTTGTTATGGTATTTGCTATTTAAACCAGCTTCAGTATTATATCTTACTAAGACAAGAAAAAGTTACTGTTGTGAAGCCTTTCTAAGCAATATTTATGAGCAGAAGCCCATACTACATGGCATGTAGCAAACCTGTAAATGGTCAAACTTGACAGATAAAGAAAAGAGTGCTTAAATGCTCTAGTCTTGGATGCTTCTTTGGCCTCCTCTCTTTACACAAGAGTAATGGCAATAGGCAGGATTAGCTAAAGAAGTTACTACTTGGGATATGCCAGATCAGGTAGACCACAAAGCAAGCTGTCTGCCTGAAGAAGAACCACGTAGTCTTAGATACAAACTTGTTGCTTATCCAGTGCTTTTACTTGGAGCTTCTGTGTTTTGATATTTGAAGCAGATATACTTTGGCTATGTTGAATCATGAAAGTTACTGCCTTTAAGATGGGATCTAGGTCAGTTCACCACAAATCAATGTGCTGCATGGCAAACACTACTATCAAGAATTCTCAGAAAAATGAAATAGCAATTTTTACCAATGAGAAACTTTTTAATGAACCAATGTTTTTCAAACTGTGTGAAAAATCTTAAATCTCTTCTAGGTAACAAGTTTTTTTTCCTCATTACTAATTCACTCCTAATAAATGTGGAGGCTATTCACAGTTGGCACAAATAACTTACTGTTATGATCCACTTCTGGGGATGAAATAGTAGATTATCAGAAGTCTTCAGTGCACTGTGGTACAGCAATAGAAATTTCTGTGTAGGAACAGAATTTAACTGTTATTGGCTAAATTTTTATCAGTGTAAGATAGAATTGTCGATAAGTAAATGTATCTTATTTTTCCTTTAACAGTGCAAGTGAACAACATAAACAATGTTCTTTAGACCGATTTGATAAAAGACTGTATTTTACTTTAAAACATCATATTAATAAGAACACTTCTGATATGAAATACTAAAACCTCCTCTTTTCTTTCCACTTGTTACACCCCCTCTAAATCAACAATGTGTTAGTGTTTTTACTGTTTATTAAGATCTTACCATACATGTATTGCTATTCTAAAAGAGTGCTAGTGTGGTTTTTTTTCATTCAGTATGTGACTTGAGTAGAAGCATTGTTTCCTCATAAGCACAAGCATGAAAAATACTATGCCTGCTTTATTTACAGCTGAGACCACAGTGGTGTTTTCTTAATTTTGCATTAAAGGACTGAACTTGGAGCTTTGTGTAGTGGAATTCTTTTGTGCCCACACTCTGTAATATCTCGTCTCACTGCTGCTTTATCATGCACCCACTAGCACTGATAGCCAGCAATAACCTTTCAGTTATTACTTTTTGCATGTGCTTCAAAACATTTTTCCAAAGAAATATTGAATAGTGTGGAGAGACAAAGACATACAGAACAAAATGTTTTTGTGTTCACAGTGTGCGTATCTGGTAATTGATAACTCAAAATACCAGTTGTGAGCCATTATCTCCTTCCCAGAACACAGCAGGCTGAGCTGTGGGTTTGAGCATTATATCAAAATACGTAGCAATCGCATGATGGTTGAGGTTAGAAGTGATGTCTGGAGGTCATCTTGTCCATGTGTGCAGACCTGCCAGTGTAAGACCTGGCCAGCCATGATCTTAAGCTGGTTTCTTACATTAGATATTAGGATATTATCCACTTTCTCTTAAAACCTAAATGTGCAGTAAAGAAAGCCTTCTGCCTTGTTTAAAAAAAAAAAGTGTTATGACTCAGTATTACAGTATTAATAGTTGCAGATAATATTTCAATATTTTAGAACAAGAAGATAAGTATTTCTTCTACCCTATCCCTGGTCCTCCCTGACCAGTCTTTTCAAAGAAAAATTGTATTTTTTTAATGTATATTTATGATGTTACATGCTTTTTTGTAATACCAGAAGATGTTACTGAATGTTGGCAGTTTTCTTGGCCAAAGTGTAAGAACTGCTTGGATAGTATTATTGTGACTCCCTTTATGCAATGTTTTAAAACGAATTTGTTGCAAGTATAATGTGAAGATTTTCTGAAAATTAAAAATAGATTTTATATGAAGGAATAGCAATACATAGTTACAGCACTACATGCTTTATTGGAGATTTTGTTGTTGTGGCTGTGAACATTAATCAGACCTTTGTTTTAATACATTTTTTCCTACCCACCTTCAGAAGCGTTGAGAAAATTCTGGTAAATGTTGCTGGAAACAGCAAAGCCAACAAGCGAAATGTTAATACCTAGAGAGTTTTGAGGTTTATTTCTGCGTTTCTAGGAAGGCCATCTGAATGATGGGTGCTGAGGGTGTCTGAGCAGGGCAGTGTGTTGGCTCATTTTCTGTCGTGAGCTTTGGGTTCATCTGAGTTGAGTAACGAGCCCAGCTAGAGGGCTTTGTTTCCTTTGTTCTGGTTTAGGCAGGTCAGCATAGGCTCACTTTTTGTTCTCAATTAAATGTATGTAATGCATTATATACATATATACACACACATACATACATCTAAATTGCATCCATCTGTTCCTTCTGGAGACAAGAAAACCTATTTGAGAGCTATCTGTTGAAGGTAATTGTGTACAAACTGGTAATGTCATAAAGGACCTCCAGATGTGTTGCAGGAAGACATGTTTTTATGAGAATTTCGTAATGCAGAGCCAATCAGAGAAGCATGGACATGAATGTGTGCTAATGTCCCCTTGATAAGACTGACATAATCTGATTTTATTTTTTTTTTTAATGTGTTTACTGCTGATAGTAAGGGTCTATGGGTGACACCCTTCCTAAGTGCCAGTTCTATAAATATTTCCTCTGGACTCTGTGCTGATGGTATATTTGGTATTCCTGTATCTGGAACCGGAAGAATTTAATTAAAAATGTCACATTAAACTGTGTCCCTTCAGCATGGAATGTACCTCTTGAAAGGATAGTTTGGGTCTGGTCTGTTTTGTGCCTTACTTAGCAAAAAAGAGTTTTGCCCTTTTCCTCATTGGGATTGAACCTGTAATTGCTTAAATGTTTTCTAAACCCTCTGGGATGCAGGCTGCTTCATAAATACTGTTTGAGCTGGTTTCTTGAATAGTATTCTCTAAATGGTATTCAGGGTCTTTCTAGTATATTCTTTATACTTGTTGCCTTGGATAACTAACTAGAGTGCTTTCCTGAAGGTTTCTTAGAGCAAGCAAAGAAAATATTTGAGTTCAAATGTTTAGGTGTTTGCCTGGCCTTGCAAAAGAAAACTGTCTTTTTAAAAGCAAGCATGCAACAAGTGCATGTGTGCACATGTATGCTTTTAATATGTATCAGACAGGTTTCTGCTTTGTAAGGCTGAGAGTTGAATTACAAAGAAAAGCCAGCCACAGGTTGCTCTTTGTCCATGGGATTGGTGTTTTCTGCATTTGTCATCCTTCCCTATCAAATGGAGAGGAGTGTTTAGGAAGAGAATTCTCTTCCCTCCTTCTCCCTGAAATGTCACACTCCCATGCTCCTTTCTACCAGCATCATCTTACAATGACTAGTAGAATAGCTTGCGTGGAAGTGAATAATTTATGTCCTGAAAAACTGATCAAATGACAGCTCAGTCTGAGCTATTGGAAGGGCTGTAGCTGAGACTAATAATGTAGTAGAAAAATATGCACTTTCAGATTTAAAAAATTTCCTGTGCTGTAGAAGTCACTGTATTTGAAATCTTGTAGCTCTTTTTCAGAAGGACCAGATGTTTGTTTCTTAGGGCTGTAGAACTGATTCTTAAAAATATTTATTACTCTGACTTCTAACAGTTTGCTTTAACTGAAGCAGAATATACAAGTTGTTTAATTTTGTTTTGTATTCCTTGAAATCTGTGAAATGTCTCATGAGAGGAACATAAAGGAAAATCTTAAAACTTCTGCTGTGTCATTCTTAAATCTACTTGTGCAAACAGAAAAAATAATTTTTATACAATGTATTGAATGTCTTCTCTAGTCTGTTAATCACAAAAAATCAATTTTTTTTTTTGTTGTTTTCAAGGAGCCCTTTGAAGATGGCTATGCAAATGGTGAAGAAGGCACACCAGCTGGAGAAGCAGCTGCCACTTACACACCTGATAGCAAAGGAGTGGTCAAGTTTGGCTGGATAAAAGGTGTATTGGTAAGTTTGATACCATGTAGTTCAGTTTCTTACAGATAGGATCTTTCTAATAAGACTTCTTGAGAGGGATTGGGACAGCATTGTATAAAGAAAAAATCATGTCCACGAGATGTGAAAAATGCTGTAATTCTAGGAAAGGTTGCTCTTGTACTGAATTTTAAGGAAGTAAAGGCTTCAGGATATCAGGATTTTGAAGGGATTATGGCACAGGTTTTACAGTTTTGGTGATGCATAATATCCAAGAAGGAAAAAGATTATATAAGTATTTGTATGTAATAAATCTACATATTAGTTTTAAGTGACAGAAATGTGAATGGAGAGAATACATGTAATGTGTGTTTACTTACCATCTGTAAAGTTTTGGACTAAAGTGTTAGAAAACTTTTTATCTATTTTATCTATTTATTTTTAGAGTAACAAAAAGTACTGTGTTGAGGAGAATACCAATGTACATATTGCAAAACTTGCCTATGATTAAGTGTTTAAATCTTGTTGAACTATTACAAAAAGTCACCTTCTCATGAGCTGTGGAAATCCTAATGCTAAATACAGTATAGTCATGGTGGGGGACAAAACTGAGTCTGTCCTCAGTAGTGAAAAATTAAGGGTGACATGGGGGATTTTATTTTGGCAACGAGAAACCATGGTTAATACATTCTTTGAAGCTGTAAGACTTTATGGTGGTGGCCTCAAATGCAGCAGTTGGTTAAACATGTTGAATTTCAGCATTCAGAGTACCTAACTTTAGTTCAGCAAGCTGCCACTGTGTATTACCAACTTCCTTACCTCTTGAAGTAGCTATGTTCTCTACCCTGGTGGGATGGAGAGTGCCTGTGGTAGCTGTGAAACCAGTATTACAGATTTCTGCTGATATACACCAACCAAGAATGGAGTTGTTAATTTTAGAGGAGGTATGAAGCTGACTTCGTATCTCAAATTCTGTATTGGACTGTTCTTGTAAACAGCCATTCTAAACATTAAAGAGTTAAGGGATAAGTGTTGCTGACTGTTTTCTTCCAAAATCTATTTAAAAGTTCAAGGATGATGATCTCCTCCTTTTCATTGGTTTGAAAGTTGCAGTTAGTATTGCCTACCTTATGCCTACCATAAGCCCACCTGGGTGAATATTTAAAGTTCAGGTGATGTTCATTTTGCAAAAGCATTTTTAAATCTCTGAGAACTTCTTACTTTTGGAGAGATCTTTGTCTCCCTTCTAGTCCTAATGACCAGCTGAACTAGTAGGATTGATATCATGCTGTTTAGGTAAAAGAGCCCTAAGACCTACTGTTAGTTTTCTGTTTAAATTCTTGTAGAATGGAAACTCTGTTCTATTGAGGACTAAGAGTTTAAAATACAAGGCAGAAAAAACCAAACTGTCAACACCACCTGCCCATCCCCCACCTCCATTGTGTTAACCTGCACCTGAGATGGAAAATAAAAAAGTTCCATCACTGAGAATCTCTGGAGGTTGTTTATTTTTTTAAAAAAGTAAATTTTTTAGTAGGGTATGACTTGGAGGGAGATCTGTGGGAGAGCTGAACTGGGGTTGTAGACCTTACAATCATTATAGAGCCCACAGTCTTATTTTCAGTCATGTGTTCTGTAGTATGAATTTTGGATCCGCAGTGTTGGTGTCTAAATTATCTTTATTGTTTGGTCCAGATGTATTGTAAGTGTCAGATACTGAATTACTGTAACTTTAAGGTAGCAACTTTTTAATACTATTTAGGTCCTCTTCCATTTTTATTTTTTAATCAAACCTAAACTTGCCTAATTAAAAAAACACTATTCTTGTGAAGTAATTTGAGAGGCAGCAGGGAAAGACTGCAAGACATTTAAAAACTGAAATGAAGTAATAGTGGAAATGACTGCAGATGTATGACCTAACCTATGTAAAATTTCTGTTTCCTCTTAGGTACGATGTATGTTAAATATCTGGGGTGTGATGCTCTTCATCAGACTATCATGGATTGTAGGACAAGCTGGGATAGGTATGTGTACTAATGCTGTAATTTTGTTTCAGTGACTTTTAAACATGATCCAAAAGAGGTGTTAATCCTGAATTTATGCTTAAAACAGGTAGAAAATTGCCTTAGTATTGCCAGGTTTTAAGGTACTCTTATCAAAACTTTATGCAGTATGAATTTATCTAGATTTTTTCATTTAGCTGTAAGGGGTGTAATTGGACATTTTTTAAGTGTCAAGTGAACTGTATGCTTCAGTGAATTGTAGAGAAACTTTTGCTCTCTGGTTATTAAAGTCTGTATATAGACTGTGGTATATAAACAATTTTATTCAGAGGCTTAATTTAGTACTGGACTGCAGAAAAGCTCTCATCTGTGAAAGGCATGTGTTTCCTTAAGGCTCTTAATCAGCTTTACCCTGCTGATTAAAGAGACTATCCAGTTTTGTTTGTATCCTGGAAACTTCTCAGTATTAAAGAAGAACAAAGAAGCCTTCTGCTTGAATGCGCAGAAACATACACAGTAAATTTACATTGTATTTGCAAGTCTAATTCTGTAAACAAAGTTAGGTTGAAGATTTGTTCATTTTAATAGTGCTGGTCTTATGCCTTTCCCCCCTCTTTTTCTAAAAGGTCTATCTATCGTGGTTATTGGAATGGCGACTGTTGTGACAACTATTACAGGATTGTCTACTTCAGCAATAGCCACGAATGGGTTTGTAAGAGGAGGTAAACCTACTTTAATAAAGTTCTTAAAGCTTTCATCACTCTGAAGTATACACCTTAAACCGGAACCTCTAACTTATTTCTTTAGTGACAGGGAACAAATGGTGTGTATGAAATGTACAGAAGAGTTAGTTTTCTGAGGAGCGAAGTCTTCCTTATGTTTTGCAGTTGACTAAGCAGTCATGTAATTGAGACACCAATAAATAGCCCACTAATTTGATCTGAATAGTGAATTGCTTTTTCACTGTGGCAGAAATGTTAACTGCTCTTAATTTTGGGAATTACAAACTTTTTTTAGAGACATGTATCCAGAAGTAAATAGGAACTTAATATTCTCCTGCATCTGCGCTGGTGTGGGTTAAGAATGTGTATGTGTGCTTGTATGTGTTCATTTCCTGAAAGAAAACTTACTAATGAAAAAACACATCCTATAAAAGGATAAGCTTGGTTTAGATGTGAGTATACAAAAGGGCATGTTCTCATTCTATTGTGATTTTTGTTTTTTTTTTTTTTTCATACACACTTGGTTATCTCGGCTGTCCTGAGTGTATGGTTTTCTTTCCCCTTTATGGATTATGTGCTGTTGTCAGCAATTCCTATAAAATAGTTTTCTAAGTGTTTGGTGCCCTTGACATGATCAAACTGCTTCATGACATTACAAGACTGCTACCATTAAAATATGTGGTGGAATTGAGAGAAAAACCTATTATAAACTAAATAGGCCCAGTGTGGAGGATCAGCTATTAATCTTAGCATTATATCAGGCTTGGGTTCTAAATGCTCTTTCTTTTTTTAAATTGCATTATACACATTGGATTTTCCTGTTCTTATGTGAGTCTTTTTTAAGTAATTCTTGCAAAATAATGCTTCATTAGAAAATTTGAAGTGCTGAATGGAAAGAACTATAAAAAACCAAGTTGTTCATATGAAAATCTCAGATCACAGTAATATTTTATGTTAAGTTCTCGTTTGCAGAGTATGTCAAAGCTGTGTACCTACTTATGTTTTCCACAGGAACTGTAATGTACTAAAATTAAGGATTTCCTATTGCAAATTTTTAATGAGCGTTCAGTTACTTCATACTGTATCTGAGCAATTTTGGTGCTTCTAGAAAGCTTAGCCTTAAATTGGAGGAATGTCTTTGCTCCTTTTTTTTTAAAATTTACTCTTCTCTAATGCTGTTGTTACTCAGTTTTCCATTTGTCACATGTGGGGTTTGAGATGTTGTATTTGTCAAGAATAGGCTCTGAAAAAGAGTGGCCATGTGATTGTTTGGAGAGTCCTGTTAGAGAGCAGAAAATTCCCTTAACACCAAAGCTTTAAGAAACAGGCCATGGAAGTTTGGAACCTGAGTGGGTGTATTAGTCTGCTTCACCATTTCCTTAGCTCATGCAAATTTGTAATAGTAGAACTAGGTACAAATGCTTTGAGTAGTTTGAAATAAAGCACAATAATACTCCTGCTTCTGTTCTGCGATTTTGTTTCTAGTGATTATTTCCAACTGCTTGTGTTTCTTAAAACGTAGTGTATTCCTGAAACTTCAGTGTGCCAGTCCCTAAAGTACTGAGTTTTGGGTTATTCTGAAGATGCAAGAATAAATAGGATTGAATTTGTGTAAACTTTAAATTGCCGATGACTGATTCTTAGGTTCTTTCACATAATGTGTTTTTTTTTCTCTGTTTCTTTCAGGAGGAGCATATTACTTAATTTCCAGAAGTCTGGGACCAGAGTTTGGTGGTGCCATAGGTCTGATTTTTGCATTTGCCAACGCTGTTGCTGTAGCAATGTATGTTGTTGGCTTTGCAGAGACAGTTGTGGAGCTGCTCAAGGTATATGGATGATGGTGGTTATATAGATAACCTTGGTCCTTTGTTGAAGTTTGATCTGTCATCTGATCATAGAATGGTTTGGTTGGTAAGGGACTTTAAGGGTCCAACTGCCCTACAATAATCAGGAACATATACTNTCAAGCGCTCTGACCGGTTTTGTGGCCCTCCTCTGGACCCACTCGAAAAGGTCCATCTCTTTCCCATGCTGAGAACCCCAGAGCTGGATGCAGTACTCCAGGTGGAGTCTCACCAGAGCAGAGGTAGTGGGGCAGAATCACCTCCCTTACCCTGCTAGCCAGGTTTCTTTTGATGAAACCAGGATATGGTTGGCTCTCTGGGCTGTCAGCACACATTGCCAGCTCGTGTCTAGCTTTTCATCCACCAGTACTCCAAGTACTTCTTGGCAGGGCTGCCCTCAATCCCTTCATCACCCAGTCTATATTGATACTGGGGGTTGCTCTGACTGGTTCAAGGACATGGGATGAAGTACAAGATTCCTACCGATATATCAGTAAAATATTACTGTAATTTAGTAGCTTTTTGATAATAAAATCCCAAGTTATCATTGGTGTAAAGTGGAAACTTCCCACACTGTTTAGCTCCCTAAAAAAAATAAAATAAAAAATGTAATTTGTGGTAAAGTCCAAGCTAGCAGTTGAGAAGAGTGGCAGTATACATATAGTGTATATGACTCAGAATCATAAGTTGTTATTGCTGAGATTCTTACTAGTGAACTGCTTCTTGTGAGTGATAGTTTATACTAATTTTATAATAAGCTCATTTTCAAAGAAATTCTGCTTATTGAAAACAATTCCTTAATTTAAACACAACCACATAGTATTTATCTGTTGGATTTTTTGATTAAAAGTAACACTGATACAAGCTCAACCCCATAGCTTTTGTAGATGAGAAGAAGTTTTGTGTATACTAAGAGAATTAATAGTAACAGCAAACAACAAGTGAAATTCATGTATAGGGGCAAGATGATAGCTGCCTTGCTGATTAATCTGACTTTCTGGCAGTTGAAGACAAGTTCTCTCTGGGGATGGGCTATGAATGGAAATGATCACTTCCATTTTGAAGATTCAGTGATTTATTACAACATAGAAACCACATTACTTGTGTCCATACAAGGAATTTCATGAGAGTAAATTTTTCATCTAAAGGTTGACTCTGATAATAAATTAGTCAATATTCTGCACTTTGGAAGACTTGATAAAGCATATGATTGTGGTGTTTGGTTTGTTTGTTTGTTTTTTTCTTAGGAAAATGGAACGTTGATGATTGATGAAATGAATGATATCAGAATCATAGGGGCTATCACAGTAGTTATATTGCTGGGCATTTCCGTTGCTGGAATGGAATGGGAGGCAAAAGTAAGCAACTGTCGCTTTTTATTCTCTGCTTCACAATTTTGATTTAATTTTCTACCTCAGATTTTGGATTTTTTTTTATTTATTCCGTGCACACAGTACTATATGCATGATGTGTAACAGGTCTCTGTCTCTGACTAGCACTAGCATGTGTGGGTCTGGGCAGTATTTCAGACTGTAGATCACTTAGCTCCATTGGAAGTGTAAGCATCTATGAGAACTTAAAAATCATCATAATCTACTCTTAATAACAGTGTCAAGCAGGTTAATGGTATGACCCTCTTCTGGGTGACTAGAGCACAAGTAAAGTTAAGACCATTTGCATTAGTTTTCCTCACAGAGAGCTTCAAATGAACACTGTGGATGGAAAATACAGGGCTGGAGCTAAAGTCAGTCTGAACTTGTGTAGCTTCTGTTAAACCAAATATTCTTACCTTCCCTTCCACTTCCTTCTGGTTTTGTTTTCACTTTGAAACAGCTGAATGGTGTGATACAGTCACTAGGCACTACATTGAGAAGAGTTGTGAATGGTGGTGGTGATGACTGTGTAGGAGAAGGAACGTACTTTTCTTATCTTGTAGAAACAAGCACATACAAATCCTGGGATACCTTAATATAAATGTTGCCCTATTAGCTTTCTGCTTTGTGTACTAGGCAGTGTATCTTGCTCACTGTTTCCTTCCTCTGGTAGACTTTTTTTCTGCATATCCATCCACAGTATGCTCAAAAACAAAGCCTCACTTGGTCTCCCTTCCCATTTGATGTTTGGTTCAGAGTAGCATTTAGTATCTTTATGCACCTGAGTTCAAACAGTACTGTCCTTCTTAATATCAACTGTTTAGTTTTCCTTTGAATTAGCTGTTATTAACCCTCTGGCTGCTGTCACTTAGAGTCACAAGAAGTATCTTGCTTTTGCTCTGTAGCGTGAGCAATTCCATAATAATAGAATGCATAGAAGTACCCCTATTTAATGCTTCTGTATCAAACATGAACTGTGGTATCACTGCAGCATTGTCCTACTAGGAAATGGGTAGCTTTTAAAAATTCTGTGCTCAGTGAAAAAATCAAGGCTTGTTGGCTTAGTTTGAGGAAGGCAAGTAGGAGTGATGGTAAGCAACTGAACCTGTTGAACAAGCACTTCATGTGGGTTAACATATAGCTTAGCATAGCAAAACACTAATACTTTCCTCTTGATTAAAGTATCTACATCTCCTATGTCTCCCCCATGACTTAGAGTGCATTGTAAAATGGGACAAGGGCAATTTGTAATAGTGCCTTTGAAGTAGGTCTAAAAGCTAAGAGAGATTCCAGGGAAGCCTACTTAAAAAAAGGCAAACAAAAACCACAAACCAAAACATGACTTCTCAGAGTTTGTGATCTCTTACCTCTCAGCTCCTTGTGCTAAGTCTTAGAAGCCTGTTCTTTGTCTGAGACTGTGAATGTAAGGAAGGTATTCAGAAAATGCTCTTAGCTTCAGGGAGATGCCTTGGTTTGTTACCAGATAAATCCACTTGTGGCAAGTATGCTGTGGTAACTTCATGTTGAGTTCCCTGAACTTACTGAAGACAACTTGCATCCTTACACCTTTCACCTGTCCTCTAGGCTTGGCAGGCTTGGCAAAGGCAAGATCTAAATATGATACCCAAACTGGTTTCTTGAGGTAGTCTTCTAACTCTGTTCTTGGCTGTCACGTTTGTTTATTGTTGTACTATCCTGTTTTTTATGAGGCTGTGTGAACTGAAAACTTTGTTTTGTAACAACCACCCGTGCCACAGTGCTATTGCATATTAAGTTCTGATCCTAGGCCTGAGGAAAAAAAAAAATAAAAAAACCAAACAGTAAAACTACAGATAGCTTCCTCAGAGCCATTGGCATATACCTTTATAAGTAATCAAATGCCACAAAAGGTAACAGGTCAGGGTGTTTGCTTATCTAAACGTAGAACTTGAGCCTGTATTTATCTTTACCCTTCTAATGCGTTGGATGGTTTAAAGTACTTCCCAGTGTGGGATTTATAACGTTTTTATTGAACGGTGGGTAAAAAACTAGGTTGTAATGAAAAGTCTCAAGAAGACTAGAAACTAACAAGCAGTTGTGGTAGTCTGCAATTTGATTTCCTAAATAATGGCTAAGAACCTGAGAATGTAACGAAATAGACTGTTGCATAAAATAGCAAACAAAACCTGTTTGCCTGATGTAATAAGATTCTCAGTAAGTATCACATACTGAAGTATAAGGCAAAGTATTATGATCATGGTTTATAAGGCAATACTCCTAGCATTTGTGGGCACTCAGCTCTTGAGAATTTCTTCAGTCTGCTCAAATCTATTCTTTCTGGAAGGTTTATAGAGAAAGTAGTTCCCTTAAGTATGTTGGTTTTAGAAGTATAACTTTGAGGGTTATTGTAATAACAGATTCTCTTTTGAATGGATGTTAACCTTAAAAATTATTCATAATTCTTTATTAAAAATGCTAGTACATGTTCTCTCCAGCTTGCCTTATTTATGAAAATAAGCTGAGAAGACTAAGGTGAATTTAGAATCCAGTAAATACTTACATTTTGGAACTCAACATTGAAGCTTGAAAATGTGAAAAAGAGCAAGTTCTTCTGTCTGACTGCAATTATTACATTTCAGGCCCAGATAGTCTTACTGGTGATCCTTGTACTTGCTATTGGAGACTTTGTCATAGGAACATTTATACCTTTGGATAGCAAGAAGCCTAAAGGTTTCTTTGGTTATAAAGGTACGTTTGAACAGTTAGTACTGTAATAATGTTTTTGCAAAGAGTAGATGTGCTGTCAGAATTTAAACTTCTTACAGTCCTGTTTAACTATAAAGACTTCCCTGATTTTTTCAAAGTTCTGCACTTTTGTTCCTTAAAGGTATTGGGCCAGAACTTGGTTCTGCCAACTTAATATGGATGATAATAGACTTTAAAAAATGGGATGATACTGTAAGTGGTTTTTTCTGGTTTTGAGGCTATTGAGGTTTACTATGTTGGCTTTTATTTTGAGTCCAAGTGTTGAATTGGGACTTACGTGTTATATGCTTAATTTTTAAGAAGGCTGTAGAGCTGTGACTTTCAGCTTTTTGACAGAGCTAAAAATGGCTGGACTGGGCTGATACTGTAGCTTCTATATGAATATTGATAAACTTAAATCTTTTTCCACAGCTGAAATATTTATGGAGAATTTTGGGCCGGATTTTCGAGATGAGGAGACTTTCTTTTCTGTATTTGCTATTTTCTTCCCTGCTGCAACTGGCATACTTGCTGGTGCAAATATCTCAGGTGATCTTGCGGTGAGTAGTAAATTAGCAAATCTTGTTCACAAGCATCAAGTATACATTTATGTCTATCATCACTGTCCACTGACATTTTTCTTTCAGGATCCTCAGTCAGCCATACCTAAAGGAACGTTGTTGGCCATCTTAATTACTACATTGGTTTACGCAGGAATTGCAGTATCTGTAGGTAAATAGAGAATGTTTTTAACTTTATCCTTTCACATTCATTTTGAGGGTGTGTTTCGATTTGGTTTATGTAATTCATTATGTAAAGTCATTATATCATTGATGTTCATGCATGGGGAAGTAATAGCTAGAGGTTTATAATATTTTTTTGTTGGAGGCTTAGTTTTCAGCTGGTTTCATAATTTCCTAAAAATTGTGATATTTTTCTAACAATGTTGAATGCTTCAGACTGAAGATGACAAAAGACTTCATATGGATATTTCCTCATTTGTGGCAGTTACTTATATTAAAAGACTTATAATTTAGTAGTGACAACCCCTGGATTAGAAAAGTGTGTTTTCAGAAAATTTTTGCTGTACAAACATCTGTATTGGTTTGAAGATGATGGTAGTCAGATGCTTCCCTGAAACAAACTGTGGGATGATCAAACAGCTCTTCAGTGGGAATGCATGAGCAGTGATTTCCCAGTAGAGGGTGGAGAGTGAGCACTTTCATTGACCAGCCCATTTTCAGAAGTGTCATGTTCAGAAGCATTTTCTGCATGTGTAAAGAGGAGAAATGATCATCAACTGATCTGAGTCTTGTGTTACCTCTCCCTTTCTGACGTTTGCCACCCCACAATGATTTGAAATCCTCTTTAGAGGGTGCCTTGGGGCTTTTGTTCTCTCTCTATCAATTTTATTCTAGAGCACCAGTGATCAACCAGTTTTTTCCCACCCATAAAATAATTCTCTTCTAGTCGCCTTAAGAACATACGACTGTAATTGTATCTCACCTATTTTTTGCCTATGGTTGGAATTGTTTTTGTGTCCCATAAATTATTTTCTGACAGCAATATTCAGCTTTCTTACTGTGAAAGACCTTGCATTATCTTAGCTGTGCTGCCTTTTGAGTGAAATTCTCACTTGGAAGAGTACCATTATCTTAGCACCAATGATACTTCCTTTCCAAAGATACTAATCTTGCTAGTCTGCCTCTGTTGGCAAACTGTACTGTAGCTCTGCCAAACAGTTTCTCTGAAGTGATTGTGCTTTGTGCAGCATAATGACCTATGCTTGTCTCCTAATTAGATTGACTGCATAGACCTCTGCTACTAAATTTGAATCCTTTAGAATTTGAACCAATGTGAGATTAAAAAGCTTATTAATATTTATTTGTTAATGGAATGCTTTGATCATCTTTCAAACATGAAAAAAATCTCGTTTTCTCATTGTGAAAGGAACAGTTGACAAAACCAACTGAATATGAAATTGTTTAATGCATACAGAAATGTCCTGCTTTAGTTGCATTCTGTAACTTGTGCTTAAAATTGTCCTAGTTAGGAAAGGTCAGTGCTCTTGCAGAAGTCAAAAATTAGGACATAAGATTTCATTTTAGGCATTGGATCAGGAACTGGACAAATGCACATTCTTCTGTTCCGTTTTGCACTGTCAGTTTCCAGAGCAGTGATAAGCAAGTCTTCAGGCTAGTAAATGTCACTGAGTAGTCATGTCTGGGGAACATGATGTCCTAAATGTAGCTCAGTGTTTGCATGCTCGGTAGTAAGGAGGATAGTTAAGAAACTGAGTAGAGAAGGCTTAGAAGAGCAAAATTGCTAGTCCTACTGCTAGAACTAAGCAACTTGTTTCAAAAAGATAACAGCTTTGAGGAGAAAGTGTGACATTTCATATTTTTAGTAAGAAACTAATTCAGATTGGCAGGTGGCAGGATGAAGATTGCATAGGCAGCTTTTGTATTAGAATTCTTGAAAGGTGTTTCAAGGAACAACATTTATTGCTTTAAAAGCAATGGAAGTTCTAATAAAAAACCCAAAATTCTGTGTAGGGTTAAGACATCAGGAAGTAAAAATTATTACTGAGAGCCTAACTGTAGCTGCATCTAGTACCAGAGAAAGTTAAGCAGTCTCAACTGCAGTCGGAAGGACTTGGCAAAACTATTTGACTTTGTCAAGAACATGCTTATAAATGCCTATGAGCAAAAGGTGAAATCCTGCTTTTACAGGAAAGACCACCTAGAGGCTCTTAAAGAAAATTGCCAGAGTCTTATAAAAAATTAAAACTTTCCTTAATGAGGGTTAAACAAAATGTCTGGACTCTTAGTTATATCTAAGTATCCTCTGCTGAGAATGGAGCCTGTACAGCTGGCTTCTGTTCTGCATTCTCTCACAGTAAGTCTCACATTGTTTGTTCATAGTGCCATTGTCTGTTTCTGTCATACTCTGAATCCACATGTGAAAGACCTGCCAGCCAGTGGGATGTGAATTATGAAAAAGGAAATGAGGAAGACTGTGATAGTGCACTGTAGCTATTTAATTTTTTCAAATGAATGGGTCTGCCATCAACATACTACCAACAAAATGTTACCTATAGGTGGTTCAACTAGTGAGTATATTGTTGTAGCCATTACATACTGCTTGAATGGCTGTATCAAATACCTGTATAATGGAAGAGAAAAAGCTTCTTGTCATACAGGGCTTTTAAACCCATTTAAAATGGAACAACAACAAAAATCAGCCCTTCCACATACCCATAACAGAAGATTAAGACAGGTAATCAATATAGGAAATTTGTACTGAAATTTAACCAATTGGCCTGAATAGCTAACCAAAAAGTAACTGTGAAAAGTGGAAGGACTAGTAATACCCACCTACTGGGACCACGTGTTACTGTGTACTGATAATCAAGTTCTAAAGGCTCGGAAGCAATCTAAGTACAGTGTAGGTATTTAGGAATTCATTTTACCAATGAGAGACAAATTACATAGATAACAAGGATTGTTATTGGAGAAACTTAAGCTTGCAGCACATATGTACTTACTTAGCAAGTGAGTAATTTAGGCCTTCAGTAGTCACGTGGTTTTGTTCCCAGGACCTCCTTGTTGTTCAAGTTCCTAAAAGACCAAATTAAAGGAATCTTACTGGCTGCTGCTCTGCAGACTTCCCTCTTCTCTTCCCCATTCCTTATTTGATTCTTGTTCCTCTAAATATTTATTGGTGTCCAGACGATTTGACTACCTGAGCTAGTAAACAACAGAATGTCAAGTAATACTTTGCCTACCCTAGTTTTTGTCCTTTATGAAACAAAAACCTTGAAGGACTTGCAGGCTTTTTTGTACTTTTTTTAAAGTATTTTTCTTAGTACTTAGGGGCTGAAGTGCTGTGTCTTCAGCATTTTCTTCACCAGTAAAACACAAATAATCATAGGTAATTTGAAGATAGCAGTTTGTGGCAAACATAATTATAAAAAATATGGCAGGAATGGGACTATGTGGCTTTGTTCTGCATCAGGCTTTCATGTCAAACTACTTAATTTTTTTGAATGCCTGAGCCTTATTGACTGGAAAATAATTAAATGCAACACTGTGCACAGCTGTCCACATACAGTATAAAAATGCATTCCTCCTGGAATCAAGTGGTAATGCATAGTAATCATTTCAATTAACGTCTTGGGTGGAAACTCGGGATTCAGAGAAATAGTACATTGAGCTAAAATTATGCTATTAAATTTTGCAAGTCCATTGACACTGTTTTCCTCTTGCTAAAACTTTCCTTTTATTAGAGTCAGTTGTATTCAAATACTGAAGATAATCTCAGGCAAGACAGTGGTTAGTTTGCTTGTTTGTATTTGTTCTTCATAGTGGAAAAAGTGCTTAATCTTGAAATGTGTTAAAAGTGTAAATGCCACATTTTAATATTGCTCTTCCAGAATACACTTACACGAAAAAAGAATTGAGCTTAACACGTGTATTTAAGTTCCAACTCAGTCTGTTAACATGCTTTTTCTTTTTTTTTTTGTGTGTGATTGTGTCCACTCTAGGTTCTTGTGTTGTTCGAGATGCCACAGGAAATGTTAATAACACCATCGTCGCTGAGCTGACAAATTGCACTACTGCAGCTTGCAAATTAAACTATGATTTCTCATCCTGTCAGACAGGGTGTCAGTATGGGCTGATGAACAATTTCCAGGTATAAAACTTTCTCCTAAATCTGTTTATTGGCTTTAGTGTTGTTCTTTTTTTGAATTGCATATTAAGGAAAAATCATAGGCTAAAAATGCTTGTCTCTGTAAATACAAGATTTTTCTGAAATAGTTAAGAGGTACAGTATAGCTATTATGTAGAAGAACAATGAAACTATGGTAGAAACTTTTGGGTGTTTATAAGAAGGTGGTATAAATACTTACACTTCTGAGTAAACTGGTTAGGTTAGGTGGTGGGACTGCAACTTTCCCTTTAGATAACTGAATGTCCTCATTCAGTGATGTGAACAGAAGTACTCATTGTTCAGTAGTGATGCATAGTAATCATAGGCAGCCTCTGCCAATAACTTGTTCCTTAATTTTTTTAAGTGCCTGAGAAAATAAGCTAGCTTTCTAAGAATGTTTTACATATTTGTGACGGTATTCCCTTTACTGGCAACCATGTTGTGAATTTTCATAAATCCTAATGTTACTGTATTTAATAATCCTCTAGAAGTCATGGGGTAATTCAGTCTTAAACTTTACTTCACAGAAAATTGGGATGTCCATGAACTATTTGTAGCGGTTTGAAAGAAAACATACGTATTGGCAATTGATTTCAAATTGCTTTGTCCATCATTTGCCCTAAATTTCTCTAATAGCTGAATCTCTAGTTAACTTCTCCCATGGCTGAAATCTATAAATGAAAAGGTGTCTGTCTTGTGGGTTTTGATAAGTAACGGGGTATACATACTTCTACATGAACTACGTTAGAGTGACAGCTTTAGCTGCAAGTCTGGCTGGAAAGCCAGTTTTGTACATGCTGAGATAATGTTGCAGTGCAGACAATTCTATTAGAGGAAAATGT
This sequence comes from Pedionomus torquatus, assembly GCA_013398155.1. NCBI lineage: Eukaryota > Metazoa > Chordata > Aves > Charadriiformes > Pedionomidae > Pedionomus > Pedionomus torquatus. The sequence goes on along the minus strand of VZRU01011953.1, from coordinate 17,002 downwards.
TTTTGTAGTGGAATAATTTGAGTATTTGTGTGGTGTTTCTTTTTTTTTCTGGTTTAGAGAAAGTGTGTATTTGGAAACAGTTTGGAATCACTCTTATGGGAATAATTATTGTGCAAAATCTGATGACTTCCCTCACTTGCTTAAGCTCAAAAGGACCCATTATATCATCAAATGTACAACTGAGCATAGCATAGAACTGGTTTCCTCTGACTGTGTCTTAAGTCCTAACCTAGGTTCCTTACTATAAATGTTGCTTGGAATTCTAATAAGATAGTAATGTTCTAGTTTTACTGTTCAGTCTGAAGAGTACTTCTATCTCCTGAATAATTCTCACTTCTCTTTGTGGAAAAAGTAATGTGTTCTCAATAGAAAACGTCACTTTCAAGGCTGGGACTTCATAGAGAATGCAGTGCCCTTTATGCCCTGCTTTTTGTTGGGGTTTTGAAAACTTTGTCATGGAGACTGCACAGCATCTCTGGGCAATCTGCTACAATGCATAGGCCCTTTCTCTGGAATTTTGTTTTTCTAATACCCAGTTGGACTCCCCTCACTGTGTGGTTTTCTTGGTTTGTGGTTTTTTTTTTTCTCTCATCCTCACAGCTTTTGCTGTGCATCTCTGAGAAGAGTCTGATTCTGCCTTCTTAGAAGATGTCAGAAGAAAATCACTTGCATGAGAGGCTGCCTACTTACAGATAAACTGTTGTCCATGTTCTAACTGAGCTGCCCTCAACTTAGTGGGTCTGATTGGTAGCTGTAAGGAGAGCTTTGGGTTTTTTTTTATGCAAGTCATATTGAGGGGGAAGGGCTTCTAAGATTGTGTAGCTCTCATCCTTTTCACAGAAACTCAAAGTTTTTTCTATGGGTTAAATAACTGGGAACAAATACTTCAGGAATGTAAATGAACCCCTAAAGGATTTTCGTATTTTTCTTGCAGCTTGTAAGCATGCAGATAGCTTACTTGTGTGCACAGCCCAATGACTTTGTCACTTTGGTGCACTTTGTGCTGCATTCAGTTATTCTGGTAAAGAATTGATCTGAATTTAGTGCTTAAGCAGCTCAGGTTTTGAATGTGTCTGGGCAGCAAATGGTTGACTTGTAGTATGATTTACCAGTAGAAAGCTTAGATGATGGTAAGAAACTTAAAGTATGATCAGTTAGTGAGTCTGTCAGACTTGCATAGAGGGACCATCTTTAGTTCCTGTTGTAGCCAATGCAAATGAATTGCAGGTCCTTGTGGGCTTCAGGCATTTCTTTGCCCAGTGTCTGCCCAAGTGACATGTCTGTACATAGGTTGTCAGTTGGTGGAAGAAACTTGCTTCGGGCTCTGTAGCTTGGAACTCAGGCCTGGAACTTCCTTATAATAAGTTGTAGCTTTCAATGCAGAATTTGGCAAACTTTGGATAATAGTAGAAAGTAGCATGAAGCTCCATTCCAGAAACAGTGTGAAAGTTCTGCTAAAACATTCCTCCTACAAAGGAAGGGTACTGTAAAACATTTGTAAAAAGTTAAAGGAAGAGGGAGTTGAACAAGGTTTTGCCCATATTCATTATAAAAATTGAACTTGAAGAAGCTGCTGCTTGTTTTTGTGTGGAATTTTTTTTTTCTTGTTCCACAATGGCTGGACCAAAGAACCGAAACTGTAGTCAAACCAGGATATTTCATTATACCAAATGTTTGAAATTTAACAAGCTGCCTAAACAGTAAATGCCAAGCAAACATAATCAGTCCCTTATCACCAGTAACTATGTACCTCTCACCACACCAGTGGCAACGGGGCAATTCTTACTATAGATATCTGTCCTTACAGTTCTTTGTTCTTTCAAGGGTGAAAATGTCAGTGAATATGAACTCCTTGATTTTGTGGTCACAAGGTTTGGATTGTAATGCATGTATTGGGGTATCAGGAAGAAGACGTGTTTAATACCATGGCATACTGGTTCTAGTGGAACTGTTTGACCTTTTGTTCCCCTAGCTTAGAAGTGGCTTCTTAATGTCTCTCATGTTACTAACTTAAGTGGTTACTAACTTGACAAAAATGGGCAAACATTACCTGCATCAGCTGTATCTATTCAGATTCTCTCAAATTTATAGAACAGAGTTAATACCCAAAAAAAAAAAGTAAATAAACGGATGTAGTGAACAGAACTTAGAGAATGTAAAATGTGAGTAGACTGTAAGAACTAAATTGCATGAAGCTGATGTACGTGAACTGGTTGAACTAACCAGTGAAACCTGTTGTAGCACAGAGATTCTTCTTACTGACTGAGAGACCCAGCAGTCCTTGTCAGTCTGATCTGGAGAAAATCCCTAAATTTTATCATCAGTTTAGCCCATGGAATATGAATAAAACTTCATCAGTCATCTTTATATTGTTTTTGAGAGCATGTCCTACCTATTAAGTTTGCTTTAGACAACTAGATTTTACAGTTTCAGGTGACATTACCTTAAGAGCTGGACATTTCTCATATTCTTTCTTGTTTGCATTCAGTCTCTTTCCTGATACTCTGGTTGAGGTTGCCAGCATGAATGAAGCAAGTATTTAGTGCAAATGATGCAGAACCTTATTCTGACACTTTGTGTTTAAAAGACACTACACTGGGTTCGTTCTATTGTCCAAGCATAGGTTTTTTTCAAGACAGCATCAAATTTCTAAACACTATCAGTCTTCAGTCATCTTAGGCTTTTGTTCATAAAGCAAAGTGCTCTTAAACTGGGATTGTTTTTGAAATATATAGTTCTGTATCTTAATTCACTTGACAGATGCAAAGTTGGATGCAGCTATGGTATGGAAGTAATCAGCAGAATGGTAGAATCATTAGGCTGTATTGCAATTAGACACTGTTTTGGTTCTGATGTAGGGGATTCCCACAGGGGATGAGGGAGAGGTTGTGGGTGTGTCTACCTAGACACCAGTAAAGCTTTTGTCTGTTGCCCACAGTGTTCTCCTGGAGAAACTGGCTGCTCATGACTAGGATGTGTGTACTGCTTAGCTGGGTGTAAAGCTGGCTGCATGGCTGGGCCCAGAGGGTGGTAGTGAATGGAGTTAAACCTAGTTGGTGGCCAGTCATGAGTGGTGTTCCTGAGGGCTTGGTATTGGGAATGGTTCTCTTTAACATCTTTATCAGTGATCTGGACAAAGGAATTGAATACACCCTCAGTAAGTTTGCAGATGACAGTAAGTTGGATGGGAGAGTTGATCTGCTTGAAGGTAAAAAGGCTTGACAAAGAAGGATCTGTACAGAGGTTGAATTGATGGGCTAAGGCCAATGGGTTGAGATTCAACTAGGCCAAGCGCTTGGTCCCAGGTTACAAGTGATAGGACAAGAGAAAATTGCCTCAAGTTGCATCAGAGCAGGTTTAGATTGGATATTAGGAAAAAAATTTTTCACCAGAAGGGTTATCAATCCCTGGAACAGGCTGCCCAGGGAAATGGTTGAATTGTCATCCCTGAAGCTATTTAAAAGGCATGTAGAGGTAGTGCTGAGGGAATGTGGTTTAGTGATAACTTGGCAGTGCTAGATTAAGTTGGACTTCATGATTTTAAAGGTCCCTTCCAACCAAAATGATTCTAGGATTCTGTTACCTGAGAAGTATATCATTGCAATATATATGGTATGAAAATCCACATACTTGGTATGCTGAAATTATGATCCTTTTACATCCCCTGATCTGTCCCTAGTTCATTTATTGGTATGAATGCATGATATTCAAACAGCTGTGAAGTGGACACTGCATAGTGTTTTATTTCTGTTTGCGTAGTTAATATTTCTATCCAATTATATAGAACACTTTCACATTCTTTTAAAAAAATTATAATTTTTCTTTCAGGTAATGAGCATGGTATCAGGATTTGCACCACTGATTTCTGCAGGTATTTTTTCAGCCACTCTGTCTTCTGCATTAGCATCTCTTGTGAGTGCACCTAAAATCTTCCAGGTAAGTATGGAAGCAAACCATGATCTTTTAAGGAATAATTCCAGTTAACTTGGTTTTGTAAGGGAACTCTGACAAGCTGCCATTACAATTCATACTACTTGACATCAGTAGACTGATCTAATATTTGCCTGTTGCTTAGAATGGCAAAACACTATGTTAGAACTGCAAAAAAATGCTGAATGTAGCTAGACTGTAATTTGTTCCAGAGTTCCTGTATTTCTGTTCAGTTTAGAGTTGAGTTATAGTATAGCTAAAACTACAGGAATCTACAAACTCCTTTAGGTTGTTCTTGTTGTACATAACAGTGAAGTAAATAAAAAGATAATAATTAGTTCACTTCTCAAAGTGATCATAGGAGACAGCATGAAGTAGAACCTGTAGCTGTGAAATCTTAGTGCTCAAGAGAATACATTATCAAAATAGCCTACCAGTTCTTGCATGAATCATTTACAATGATTTTTTTGTTGTTTTGTATTCCTGGATGCATTTTACTTTACCTTTTTAATCATTTAATCTCATTCTTTACAAGTTCTCTATAATTGGGTATAGGTTTAGTGTCCTGTAATGACATTCTTTTCCAAAAGTTCAGTATGGAGTCAAACACAGAAGGGGATTTGTTGCAGAACAAACACAGATATTGATGCGGAGAACTGTTGTATACTTTGGGCAAACTTTCCGCTTTCTGAGGAAACATTGTCTCTAAATCCTGATTGTAAGACACCAGTGAAGTAAAATAGTCAATTACTTACAGAAGAGCAAAGCTTGTTCTTACAGATAGAAATTACTGAAGGACAGAATATTGGAAATGCAAAGTGTCAAGTTTTAAATATTTTGAAAATAGAGTTAGTACACAGTAGCTATAAACCACCTTCTTTAAAGAAGATAATATCCAGTGGAATACAGCATTTGTAAGGGTTAGTAAGCATATATTTTGATCAAAATGCATGCTAACTCCTGAATTTTACTTTTTCTTAGGCTTTGTGCAAGGACAACATTTATCCTGCATTTCAGATGTTTGCTAAAGGCTATGGGAAGAACAATGAACCACTGAGAGGGTATCTTCTGACATTTTTAATTGCCCTTGGATTCATACTAATTGGTTAGTTTGAAATTATAATAAATCTCAATATCCTTTTGTCCTTTAAGATGCATTGTATTCATATCATAACTTGACCTGGAGGTCTAGTGCACAGCTTATTTCTAAGCCAGGATTTTATATCTATTTATTTGGAGGTTTACTTTCTCCTGTCTTTTAGGTAGAACTTGATCTAGAACTGTAATAAATTTGAATTGAACGGCATAAATACTGTGCTTTTCTTAGTAACTGGAGGTTAAATAATATCAATCAATAAAAATACAACTTTTTTACTTGAAGTAGAGATATTTTTATATCTTGTAAATATGAAAGTTTTTCAGATTTTTAATAATTACAGACAACTTTAGGGAATTGCAAGCTTGCGTGAACAATTTTTTACTTGTTTAAGTGTTTTTCTGTTATGTTACAAACAGTACAGATGAGGGCTGATGCTGCTGGCTACCTAAAGGTAGCCTAGGTAGAATTAGAATCATAGAATCCTTCAGGCCAGAAGGGACCTCCAAAGGTCATCTAGTCCAATCTCCCCACAGTCGCAGGGACACCCTCNCTTAAGTCCATTGCCCCTGTCCTATTGCAGCAGGCCTTTGTGAACAGACCCTCCCCAGCCTTCCTGTAGGGCCCCCTTTAGGTACTGAAAGGCTGTGATTAGGTCTCCCCAGAGCCTCCTCTTCTCCAGGCTGAACAGCCCCAGTTCCCTCATTCAATGTAGATGGCAAACTAATTGTGCTCTGCCTATTCATGGATCCTGTACCCATGCCTTTAAACTTCTTTTCCCAGTTTCCTCTTTCATGCTTCCTGTCATGTCTGCTTAAGGCACAGGTAAACCCATGATGTCCCTCATGCAGCATGCTTAGTGGAAGCTTGGTTACAAGTAGGACAGACTATCATGGAACAGGGGACAACCTGCGTTTTGATCACTTTTTTTTTGGTGGTGAAGAGTACACAGTAAATGTTTTACCGTGCTGACTCAATAAAAGGTTCTTCCATCTCTTTCAATAAAGAGGGTGTACTTATTGCTGTTGTGATGGTATTGATCTGTAGTAATGTGCTACACTAGTACTAGTAATACAACTCCTCATTTTAAATGTAGGTGGATGAACAAGTGTGTCATATGGCTCACACTAACTTTCTCTGCTACAGTCATTCACCATAGTTGATTGCCTCTTAAACTTAATAGCGTTCTTAGTTGTTTGAGAACCAAGCTATACATATGGTAGATGTAGTAATGCTCTATGTACTGTTTCTGACATTCTTCTGAACCTAGAGTATTGGTGCACTGGTGTTTGGTCCAGCCTTGGTGGGAAAATACATAGAGAAAATTTCTGTTTTGAGGGAAGCACGTAGTGCTTCAAAAGTGGCAGTCCTGGAACACTTGGTAGTGTGGAAAAAAAGGTTTCTGTTTTTAAAACTGAAAGTTACACTCCCTGACTCTTAATGGTGTTTTATTTACTAAGCTATCTTTTAGATAATAGCTCTGTCTGTTGAACAGAGCGGACAAACTGTTTCTTCTCAGAGTAATCAGACTATGAGGTTGGTTGTAGCATACTTTTTATCTGGAATTTACAAAGCCATTGCGTGGTATCTTTCATAACAGTCTTCTCTGTTTTTGATTTTACAGCTGAACTGAACGTCATTGCTCCAATTATTTCTAACTTCTTCTTGGCCTCATATGCCTTGATTAACTTCTCTGTATTCCATGCTTCTCTTGCAAAATCTCCAGGTAGGAACTACATCTTGGGGGTGAGAGTTTAGCTGCAATTTCTTTATGCATAAATACAATTTAAAAGGTATTAATATAAATCAATGTTTAAAATAGTTACTAAATATCTGACCATTGTGGTGGATCTGAATTATGAGTAATATGGTGTCTGCTTGGGTCTTCTGAAAATTTGAGGACTGAGTGGTCAAGTAGAATTTGGGAGCTATTAATTTTGTCATAGAACACAAAATAATTCAGTGTTTATTCAGAAAATCTTTAAGAAACTCTTCTGGCTAATTCACTATCTGGTGATCAAGAAATCACCCTCTTGCTGCCTTTGGATTTCTGTTAAAATGCTTTTTGTTCCAGTTCAGAAGAAACTGGAATTGTAGGTGGCATTGCCATGTTTTTATAGCCTTTAGTGTGGGAGGTTAGCTAGGTTATAAGAATTAGCCAAAACCCAGTACCTGCAAAACAAATGTAGATCATATATGGTTCTCTATGCATTTGTACTGAAACAATGGTTTTAACAGCTTCTTACATAGCTGAACTGGTAGATATCATTATCCTGCCAGAGCATTTGCATAATGATTTACAGAACAGTTCTGTCTAGTATCACTGTTTAATCTTGGGTGTGTTAGTGAGGATGTGTCTGTGTATTTATCCAATTTGAGGTAAACTTGTGACAAACTAGAGTTGCCAGGGGAGGGGAACCTCAATCCATCCCATGTCTTACCAGTATAAGACCAGTACCGGTAACAGATGCCTAGAGAAGGGTCACAGGTCATCAGGAGAGCACCTGGAGTGCAGCAGAAAGGAATACTAACCACTCCAGTAAGTCAGCTTCATCGGAGGCCCAACTTAAATGCCTCTATTCCAGTGCATGTAGCATGAGGAAGAAACGAGAAGGCAGAGATGTGTACCTGCCTGCAGGGGTGATCTTACTGGCATCACAGATGTGGTGGCTTGGCTCCTATGACTGGAGTGTTGGAATGGAGGGATACAGACTCTTCAGGAAGGACAGGCAGGGGAGACAAGGAGGGAGCGTTGCCCTCTGTCAGTGAAAAGCTCTGTCAACAGAGCTCTGCCTGGGGGCTGGATGAGGTGCCAACTAAGAGTTTATGGGTCAGGATTAAAGGGAGGCCAGGGACAGATGTTACAGTAGGGGTCTGCTGCAGGCCACCTGACCAGGAAGACTGAGCAGATGAGGCCCTCTATAGACAGATAGGAGCAGACTCATGTTCACAAGCCCTAGTCCCCATGGCATGCCTCAACCACCCTTGTGCCTGTTGGAGGGACAGCACAGCAGGGCATAAGTAATCCAGGAAGTTTCTGGAATGCATTGACGATAAATTCCTTCTCCAAGTGATAGAAGAGCTAAAGAGGAGAGGTGCCATGTTGGACTTTTGTTCTAACCAACAAAGAGGGACTGGTGGGGAATATGATGTTCAAGGGCAGATTTGCTGTAGTGACCCTAAGATGGTGGAGCTTATGATCCTTAGGGAAATGACCAGAGCACACAGAAAGCTCACTGCCTTGGGCTTCAGGAGAGCAGACCTGGGCCTCTTTCAGGATCTGCCTGGTAAAGTACTGTGGGATAAAGTACCATCTTTATCCTATGGGATATCCTATGGGATAAAGTACATATCTTTCCTGGAGGGGAAAGGGGCCCAAGAAAGCAGTATTTGAGAAAAATGCCAGGAGGCCTGCATGGATGAACAAGGAACTTCTGGAGAAACTGAAACTCAAAGAAGCCTACAGAGGGTGGAAGCAAGGACAGGTAGCCTGGGAGAAACACAATTGTACAAGCAGCTAGGGATCAGGTTAGGAAAGCTAATATGTCAAGGGAGGTGACTCTGCTCCTCTGCTCCATTCTTGTGAGACACTACCTGGAGTACTGTGTCCAGCTCTGTAGCCCCCAGCATAAGAAGGATATGGACCTGTTGGAACATGTCCAGGGGACAGCCACAAAGATGATCAGAGGGCTGGAGCACCTTTCCTGTGAAGACAGGCTGAGAGAGTGGGGTTGTTCAGCCTGGAGAAGAGGAGCAGCCTTCTAGTACCTAAAGGGAGCCTAAAGAAAGAGTGGAGAGGGACTGTTTATCAGAGGTTGTAGTCATAGAATGGTGGGGTAACAGTTTTAAACTGAAAGAGGGTAGTTTTAGATCAGATATTAGGAAGAAATTCTTTACTGTGACTTTCCTGTCAGGTAAGGACAGGACCAGGTAAGACCCTGGACTAGGCTGCCCAAAGAAGCTGTGGATGTCCCATCTCTGGAAATGTATAAGGCCTGGCTGGCTGGGGCTTTGAGCAACCTGGTCTAGTAGAGTTTTCCCTGCCCATAGCAGGGGGATTGAAACTGGGTGAGGTCCTTTCCAACTCTAACCATTTTAAGATTCTGAAGAAAGATGTTAAACATTGTCAGTCCAGTATTTTGACATATCCAAGTTCTGCTTGGATATATCTGTCCTGTCTGACCAAATAGTAAAAACACGCAACTAGAAACAGGGAGTCGTGAGCTGCTGATGCTGATGTTACACTACTGTTGAAAGCAAAAATGAATTCTTAGGCAAGCTATTGCTAAATGTCCTGTAACGTGATTCAATAGACATACTGGCACAAGCATCTTCAAACGTTCCTTTTGAGATATGCTTTTATAGGGCAAAATTAGGGAATATTTACGTAACTGTGTAAGAAAAATGCAAATTCATATGAAAAGTGTTGGAAAACAGAAGGCATAAATGTGCTAAAGTCGTTCTTTTGTACATTAGTGAAACTATCTCATTCACATGAAAACGTGATGCAGAACACTAGGGAAGGAACAGAGGAATAGCACCTGCCTTCTCTTGGAGTGGTGATTAATTCCCCCCCACGCTTTTCTCTTAATTATATTTTGACTAGGTTGGCGCCCTGCATTCAAATACTACAACATGTGGATCTCTCTTGTTGGAGCTATTCTGTGCTGCATTGTCATGTTTGTTATTAATTGGTGGGCAGCACTTCTGACGTATGTCATAGTCCTTGGACTCTATATTTATGTCACCTACAAGAAACCAGGTATGTACTGGGGCTCCTTTTGGTTCTGGTGGGGGGTGGAAGAGGGATGTAGAAGAAGGGAAGACAAGGTGGCCTTTGGGGGGAGGGGGGCGGAAATAATCTTATTTCTGTTTGGCTGACTATTTCAAGCATTTTAGTTGTAATGAAATGTAATTATGGCTTTCTAATCACTGCTGTTGTTGCCCCTCCTCTCAAATTAACAACATGCATTGCTGTACTTAGACATAAACATTTGAATGAAAATTGGAGGAAAAGGTGCATATGAAAAGAGCTTGGGTTAAAAGAACAAAAGCACTAGGAAAGCATGTTATGTTTTGACAGGAAGTGAAAAAGGATGTTTCCTTATGTTTTTGAATTGAAAAGGGTATCAGTGATAGTTGTTTTTTCAGTAAACCATTCCTATAGCCATGAAGAACAGTTTACACACTTTCTTCCTTCTAAGAATATTGTATGATCATAAGCACAAGATGGAACGGAACTGAACCAAAAAGTGTTCCTGAATTTGAAAATACAGAAAAACCTTACACCCTGGGCCATGAATATTATGAACTAGTTGGATGATAAATTAATTGTAGTTACCAAATAGAGAGGATAATGGGAATTCTCCTTCCTTCTGGATTATTACTCTTAAAAGGATGTGAAACTACTTAATCTAGCAGTTCTTCACTGAAAGCATTTTACTTTGTTTAGGCAGTGTTTTGAGATTACTTTTTCATTTGCTGTTATGTAAAATAAATATGCACAGCATTTTTTCCTGAATAGTTAGCTATTTTGGCTCTGAGGTTATCACAATTTTTGAAATGTTGGGGGGGGGATCTCAATTCTTTCTTCATATAAATGTAAAATATGAACTCTAAACTTGTTTGCTAGAAGTTCTATAGCGATCTTATTGTTAAATGGAGTCGCCTATTTGGCAGGAGGTTTGACTAGTACACTTTAGAATGTCCCAAGATGTAGCTTAAAGCTACTATTCAACATTCACTTTGTGATCATGTAGTTTTACAATGAACAACCCTAAATAAAATATTGGAACTTCAAATCTTCCAACAGATGTGAACTGGGGATCCTCAACACAAGCTCTGACTTACTTGAATGCACTACAGCATTCTATTCGGCTCTCAGGAGTGGAAGATCACGTGAAAAACTTTAGGTAATGCTTAATATTAAAAACATGGGAAGTACCTTCTATGTATTCAGTACGGTATTGTCATGATGTTTGCCATCATGGTTTCCATTAAATGCCTGTTCATCTCCTGTGGGTTATAACAACTTTGAATTTCACCCCTTTGCACATATTTGTAGTAGCATTTTATTTCTGATGAAAAGCCCATTTTAGAATCAAGTCTATGGATGGTGCCTACTTATTGCTTTATGCTTTATGGTTTGCACCATGAACTGTGAACTGCAGTCCTCTTTGATGAAACTGCATTGGAAGACGTGCTTCAAACTGCTAATAAGCATTCAGTGTCCCTGCTTGGGATAAAACTGATCCAACCTGGCTGCAAAGTTGGATCTAACTCTGATGTTACATTAAATTGCTCAGGGCCGTATCCAGTCAATTTTTGAGTATTTCCAAGCATGGAGGTCCTGTTGACCGGTCTCTTTTCAAACAGACAGGTTACCTCTTACATGCTGCCTTTTTTCAAATAAATGAGCTGTGGTGTTACCTGTCACTTGGGAAAATACTCTGACTTCTGGCCGCTCTTCGAAGTGACTACATTTTCTTGAAGTACAGGATAGGTACTTAAAATGTGTTGCATACATACAGACAGAAGAAATCAGATGTGTCAGCCAATCATGACAGGTACCAGCACAGCCTCAAAGAATATTACAGTAAAACTAAACTACAAATTTATTAGTATGCATAATAATAGGCATTCCAGTTCCAAACTGAAAAGACTTGGCTGTTCCTAGTTACAAACAACAAAACTTGAAGTTTGTCAAGTAAACAGCTCTTCTTTCTGAAGTCCTAAGTCATAATGTGACATTGTAAATACATCAGGGATTTTAAACATTGTGTTACCTATTAGATCAAGCTGCACTGTTATCAGAAAAAGACTACGTTCAGAAACTTGTTTCTTGCTTAGGTATCAAAAGCAGCAACCTTCAGACCTTCCATAATGCAAACCTAAAGGCTGGCCTTAACAAATGAGGCAACCTTACTTCTGTCTGCTGTGAGGTTTTGTTTCTGCAAACTTTGATGTAGAAACAAGCTTTATAAGAAGATTCTTGCCAAGTATGCTTGTATCCTGCTTGTGCTGATACAGTAAAGGAATGCTTTGCTAATCAGTATCTTTTTAGGACTGCAGTGGAAGAACTTCAGCACTTTGATTTGGGAAGCTAGTGTATAGCTTTCTGAGTTTTAAACTTTATCCAGAGGAGAAGAAGCTCTTAATGTAAGCCAGTTTTAAGCACAGTGGCTTTAGGAGAACTATTTTTGGCCTGCTACTATGGCAAAAAAAAAATTGGTTTGAGTTCTGTAGGTATACTGTAAATGAAAACAGTTCAATATTTATTTCTTTATAATAATAAGTTTGCAGATGACACCAAGTTGGGCAGGAGTGTTGATCTGCTTGAGATGAGCAAGACTCTACAGAGGTTTCTGGACAGGCTGGTTCAATTCAACAAGGCCAAGTGCTGGCTACTGCACTTGAGTTGTAACAAACCCCTGCAGCGCTACAGGCTTGGGGAAGGGTGGAAAAGGACTTCTGAGTATTGGTCAACAGCTGATTGAATACAGACTGGCAGTGTGCCCACGTGGCCAAGAAGGGTAATAGCATCCTGGTTTGTATCGGAAATAGAGTGGCCAGCAGGACTAGAGAAGTAGTCATGCCCGTGTACTTGGCACTAGTGAGACTTCACTTTGAGTGTTGTACCCATCTTTGGGCCCCTCACTGTAAGAAAGATACTGAGCCACTAGAGCATCTCCAAAGAAGACTAATGAAGTCTTATGAGGACTGGTGACAGGAGCTGGGGTTGTTTAGCCTGGAGAAAAGGAGGCTGAAGGGAGACCTTGGTATCGCTCTCTAAGACTGCCTGAAAGGAGGTTGTAGGGAGATGAGGATCAGTCTCTTCTCCCAAATAAGTGATAGGACAAGAGGAAATAGACTCAATATTAGGAAAAATTGATTTTCCTCATTGGAATATGAGGAAAAATTAGGAAAAAACTCCCTGGTATACAGGGAAGGTTTAGACTCAATATTAGGAAAAATTTCTTCAACCCCTGTCATCAAGCCCTGGGACAATCTGCCTAGGGAAGTAGTTGAGTGACCACCCTTGGAAATATTTAAAAGATCGTACATGTGGAGGTTAGGAACACGGTTTAATAGCGGGTTTGCTCATGTTAAATCAAGATGATTGACTCCAACCATTAAAGGTCTTCTCAGGGTAGACCTTCATGTCAGGGAAAAAGGCACGGGTAGGGAGGCTGTAGGTCCTCTCCAGAAGGTAATGGGAGACCTGGCCACCCAGGATATGGACAAGGCTGAGGTACTGAATAACTGTTTTACCTCAGTCTTCACTGGCAAGGGCTCTAACCATGCTGCCCAAGTCATAGAAGGCATAAGCAGGGGCTCTGAGAATGGAGAACTGCCCACAGTAGGAGAAGACCAGTTTCAAGACCACCTGAGGAACCTGAAGGTGCATAAGTCCATGGGACNTCCATGGGACCTGATGAAATCCATCCACGGGTCCTGAGGGAGCTGGCAGACCAAGTTGTCAAGCCGCTTTCCATCATATTTGAGAAATCGTGGCAATCTGGTGAAATTCCTGCCAATTGGAAAAAGGGGAACATAACCCCAATATTCAAAAAAGGGAAAAACGAAGACCCTGGGAACTACAGGCCCATCAGTCTCACCTCTGTGCCTGGCAAGATCATGGAGCAGATCCTCCTGGAATCTCTGCTAAGGCACATGGAAAATAGGGAGGTGATTGGAGACAGCCAGCATGGCTTTACCAAGGGCAAATCCTGCCTGACAAATTTGATGGCCTTCTATGATACTGCCACAAACTTGGTGGACAAAGGCAGAGCAATGGACATCATCTACCTGGACTTATGCAAAGCATTTGACACTGTCCCACATGACATCCTAGTCTCTAAATTGGAAAGTCATGGGTTTGATGGGTGGACCACTTGGTGGCTAAGGAACTGACTGGATGGCCAAACTCAAAGGTTTGTGGTCAATGGCTTAATGTCCAAGTGGCAGCTGGTGACGAGTGGCGTCCCTCAAGGGTCAGTACTGGGACCAATACTACTTAACATCTTTGTTGGAGAGATGGACAGTGGGATTGAATGCACCCTCAGCAAAAGGTTGCCCAGAGAAGTTGTGAATGCCCCACTCCTGGAGGTGTTTAAGGCCAGGCTTTGAGCAACCTGGTTTAGTGGGAGGTGTCCCTGCTTATGGCAAGGGGGTTGTAACTCAATGATCTTTAAGGTCCCTTCCAACTCTAACCATTCTATGATTCTCCAATCTATGTGATGATATGGTTCTGCTCTATTAATCTAATACAGAAAATGAACTGGAACTGCTATAGATATTGAGACAGATGAATTTAGGTGATGGTTGTGATACGAAAAAATATTCCTGATACTTCATTTTTTAAAATTGATGGGAAGGTTGTCTAGAATAACTTCCTTGCAGTTGTTTGACTCTACCTTCTGAGAGACAGTAATTTTGACAAAAGCGTATGATTCCAGTTTTTCTGTAAGGCACATAAAAATCTAGACTAGGAAATGTTGCTAAGTTGCATCCTTTTACAGGTAAAGAATTTCATCCCTGTGACCCGCTCTTGTCTAAACTCTATTTCTGATCTTTTTAAATCTGTAAATTTTCATGTTTAAGGGATTACTAACGTTGGAACAAATCAATCATAGATTTGCTGACAGTTGTGAAGAAATTGACTTTTACTTAATTTAATATAGCCATCTAAAAGTAGGTGAGGTTAGTGCTACTTCTGTCATGATGATTATGTTCTTGTTGCCAATATTTGCAAGAAAATTTTCTGTTCATAAAAAAAGCCCTAGAGCTCCAGATAAAATTAATTCTAATCTTTTTTTTTTCCCCTTTCTTCATCTATTCATAAGACCTCAGTGCTTAATTATGACAGGTCCTCCAAATGCACGTCCAGCTTTGCTGCACCTTGTCCATGCATTCACCAAGAATGTGGGCTTGATGATCTGTGGCCATGTGCATATGGTAAGTGAACTCTACCTTTACTTTAAAGTTACCTTGGTTTTTGGTGTGTGTGTCTTTTTTTTTTTAACCTATTTGCTTTTTGGTTGCTGTTATAGTTTCTGTGGGTTGCTTTTTTTTTCCCCCTGTTTTAAATGAAAGCATTATTAGACATTGAAAAGTGTAAAAAAGATTTACTGATAGGATACACTTATACACAGGACATCAGTGTTCCAGCTAAGTATGCTACATGGGAGACTTCACAAAATTAGTACTTTTGATTATTTGATGCTGAGGAAGCTTTGTAGGAGTAAAGTGTACATTGGATTACAGCCTGGGTCAGCTTCTGTCCTTGTGTCATTCAGTCTCTTGTGCTCTCTCATGATCTGGACAGCGGAGTTGATCGTAAGGATGCATACAGTTAGACTTCCTCTCAGTGTTATTTTTCAGAGGTTTTTAGTCCTGTGTAGATTTCTTACAAAGTGTGGTCTAAAGTAAACCTCCTTGAGAAGTAAGTTCAGGATCGGTTTAGTCAATAGTTAAAAAATCTCTTAAAGTTTGAAACAGGTTTTTATTCCTTCAGTTATCAGATTCATTTCATTAGCAGGTGAAACACTAATGTGAACAGGATTTTCCTTTCCTCTTCCCTTTCTGCCTAGCTTTGCTAATTTTACAAACTTGCCCTGTTTTGGGGGGATGTGATGTGTGTCAAGGCTATTCAGCACGGATATATTTTCAGCATTTTTTTTGTTTTGGTTTGTTTGTTTTTTAAAGTAGTACCTTCTGTGGCAGACCTGTAGATATTTTGGGGTGGGGGGAAGGAAGTAAGCTTCAAGTAACAGTTCTTCAAAAATCACACTTGTTGTCTTAATTGTAATATAAGGTGGCCGTCATACTATGATCTTTACCAAAACTTCAGTTAGCTACAGAGAGGCTGTTGCAACTCTGATAAACATTGGTAAATACATTATGTAGCGTATTTGGCTTGTGTAGTTTAGCTTCCTATTTTAAGCCGAATGTTTTCTGTCATATCACTAAGAACAATTATCAAGTATAAGATTGATTACTGTTAAATGTGTTTAAGTTTACCACACTTAATAAATACGATTTGCTTCTGCTCTAATGAACAGATAAGAGCTAATCAAGTTAAGGCAATCCACATAACATAATTTTTTTTAAGCAATTTTGTCTTGAAGACCAGTCTTGTCTTCAGAATCTTTAATTCTTTTAATTTCCATCTACACAAACTTAAAACTTGAGTAAATGCAAAGGATGGAAACTGAGTAGCACTAGAAAGGTAAGGTATCACAGATGGAATTACAGTCTTTCAAAAGTAGGGCTGTAGTGAAATGAATAAGGTCATGTCATCCTTGTAGGAAAGCAATTTTGATTAGAGATTTTCTGAAAACATATCCTAGCACTACTTAGAATTGTTTTTTGAAAAGAATGACACTACTTTAGTCTTTACAAACTCTGACCATTTGGTCAGAGTCTATGTCCTTTTGCAAAACCACGGCTACTATGTCCTTGACTATACCCTGTCATTCTGCATCTTGATTTGTAGGAGGAACACAATTCCTCCCGATGGAAGTAATAAAAAGAATGTAAAGAGGAGATGACTTTGCAGCATAAAACTGCCGAAGTGATACTGCTGTGACAAAGGCTTTCGGATTAGGATTATGTACACACAGAGCCACACTTGTACATCTTGAAACAAATATTCCCATAAAGCCTAATATGAAATCACCCAATATCTGTTTGTTTCATTACAAAGCCCCTTCTTTTTAAAACTACATTAGGTTTTGAAGGATGAGCTTATGCCACCTGCTGGGGAAGTGGGTTGTACTTTGTAGAAGCAAGATTGCTAATATTTGAGCAATTCTCTGCCTAAATATTAGAGTCTAGTCCATGCTTTGCTGCTGATAATTCCTGATATGTTGTTGGTTTGTGGTTTTTTGGTAGTGTGGATGATGTTTTGAGGTTCTTTGAGTTTGAATTGGATTCTAGCAGTAAAATAATGAAGAAAAAAAAAGGGTGGGGAGC
>VZRU01011951.1:268192-288047 GCA_013398155.1 Pedionomus torquatus | reverse complement strand
GAAAGATACCGCTCTTTTACTCTCTGCTTAGAAATATGTGCAGTCTTGACTGGAAAAGGCTCTGCCCTACATTTCCATCTAATTATACCTCCACCCTGCAGCGAGGGGGGACCTGGAGCCCCCTTTGACATAGCACCCGAGCTCTGATTTCAGATACAACCTGGTTTTGGGCAGGGGGACTGGGTGGAGGCAATACCTGTGCTCATCCCAACACCCTTCTCCCACCACTCTAACCCTTCTCCAGCCAAATTTCTCCAAAGAAAAAGCCTGGAAAGATCAGGCAAACATCTAGCACTGGCTCTGCAGAGGCTTTCTGCAGGATGGTGGCTGAGCAGGAGCTTGTAGCCCGGGGATGGTGAAGCCCTCATGTCCCAGGGCTGAGAAGCCCCTCTGCAGCACTCCCATCATTGCACACTTAGCAAGAATTCTCTGCCATTTGCAGAATAATCCTTTGCTACCCCAAAACAGCATCATAAGATTATCAAACTTCCTCCCCTGTTTGCAAGCTCAGGCTGAAAGCAACTGAACAGAGGGAAATAAATCATAATTTTGCTTTCTATTTTATGAGTCCTTAATAAGAGACACTGGAAAGAAGGGTGGGACAAGCGGACAGTTTGTAAGTCTCTGCATTTGCAACCTGTTGAGCCCTGGGTTCTCTGTTACCTCAAGTTAGCTCAGTTTGACTTCACCACTCATTTTCCAGGGGGTAATACATACCCCATAGCCTCATTCACAAGAGCTTGGGGTCTGGCCATGATGCAGCTGGTAAGGATGCAGCAAGTCTCACTTTCATGCCCTCTTTTTGGCTGGACACGGCCCATCCAAGGGGCACCAAAACACCCAGCTAATGATGGTAGTGCCGTGGGCTGGGCTTGCACCATGTGCTGGGCACTCTTAAATCTGGCAGGTGATAGTGCTTTGGCTCATGACTAAAAGAAACTCCATGCCTTGCCTTCCTTCGTTCATCAAATAGTGCTTTATTCTTGTCACAGCCAGCTGTGGCTATGTTCAGAAACGCACATGACTGTGAAATGCAGCAACACTTGCTCACAGGGCGTCTCAGATTTGATTCCCCACACCAGATGTGCCTCTAGAAAAAAAGGCCTTTGTACAATCAGCGCTCTGCCCCAGCTTTCCCGGCTCCTCACCCCCACAAACAGGCTGGTGCAGCTGTGGGTGGGTGACAAGTCCCCCGAGTCTCCGTGCAGCTGGAGAGGAACCCCTAGACCCACCTCAGCTCCCACCCTCCTCCCTGATGCCCTCTCCCCTGCAGGAGTGAAGCTATAAAAAACCTCAAAGCATTCATTTAAAAACAACATCACCAAAGTATACTTTGCGTAAGTTTGTAAGAGAGGATGAAGTCATGCCCGTTTTTTACTGGATCTGCGGAGTCCCATTCAACTAGGAAGCTATTTCCAAACATCAAAATAAAAAATCCCCACTTTTCAATATACTGCATAAATCTTTATAAAATTGTGGCACGCTAAAAGCAGCTCCACATATTACATAATCACTAATGTCATTTATTACGTTCATCACAAGGAAAACTCCTGAAATTACCCCCCACTTCCCACGTGTGGGTTCTATCTATATCAGTGGTGACTCAGAGCCGCGCTCCGTTGTGCAACAGATTCCCAGTGGGAACTGCACCAACCTCCCTGCACCCAGGTCTGGTGTGGCACGGCGTGACACCACCACAACCCCCCTCCAGCTACTTAATAGCTTATTGCTTTTGCAAAATTTGGCATAGCATGTCACCCGCTGCAGAAAAGCCACCTGTCTGCGGCAAGGTTCTTCCCTTCAGGGTAGGGAGCCCTGCATGAGCCTGCGATGCAGCTGCAAAGGGCCAGGCATCGTCCTCAACCTCTGGGTGTGCTCCCCTGCTCTGTATCCATTTGCAATAACCCGTTCAGAAATGAGGCAGGCAGGCAGGTAATAATTAAAGCAATGAGTGATTAAATTGAGTGAAAGGCTTCTGGCAGTCTTCCAGGTGGGTCAATGGGAGGTGATGCTCCTGGATGAAAGCAGTGAGCAAGCGCTGCTGCTCGCCGTGGAGGCACAGCCTAGCGGGAAGGGCCAGGGACCCCCAACAACCCCTCTCAGCCAGGAAAAGAAACCTGGGGAGTACCTGTACTGCCTCCTTAGGGCATCTCATACCACTTATGAGATGATCTAGACAACTTTTCCTGAAGCTTTCCCCCCAAACCATCTGCAAACTAGAAATATGTTGTTCAGAAAGTGCTGAAGAACATCTCCAGGGGGTCAGACACCAAGCTGAGGACATCTGGATGAAACACCTTCCTTCAAGCCCCCCTTCCAGATCTCCTCCAGAGGGTGTGGGAAGATGCTGCTTAGGGGCAAGGTCAATCTTGGCTGAGCAGCCCCCGAGCTTGGACCTGTGCTGTGGTTAAGGTGGGCCACCAGGAATGGATGAGGCCTGACGCCCTGCATGCTTGCAGGGCTTTTAGGGGTAAGGACACAAGAAATTCAATCCCACTGTGCAGGCAGCAGCAGCATCCCTCCACTTACTCCTCGCAGACATGCTGCTGGGGCAGATGCCCCAAAGAGAAAGACAATGCAGCTTTACTGGACATTTCTTGTAGTGAAGCCACAAGATTTCATTAATTATACATCTACAGGAGGAAAAAAATACCTGGTATCCCAAATTCTGGGGGAAAATACATAATTTCTAATTCTGGGCACATCTTCTAGGTTTGGGGTGTGTGTGGGGGTGGAAATCCCTGGCCAGGTTCCAGAGCACATGCCAGCCCCTGGTCTTCTCCACCAGCTGACTTCGCAGAAGATGGCAAACGGAGGCAGTGCCATTCCTCCAGGCAGGCTGCTCCTGCCTGCCCCACCGCAGCCCTCGGTGCTTTCCCTGGCTGCTGTGCTTCCTCTGCCTCAGACCCAAGGAAATCATTAACAGGGGAGAGGGGATATCAGCTGAGGTTATCAACTCTCCCATCATCATTTTTACCCAGGGAAAGCACTCCTAAAAAAAAATAAAGTTGTGCAGTAGAGCTGAACCCTCCCGTTCACACCACCTGGGTGCAGAGCGCAGCCGAGCAGAGCATGTTCTCACCGCCACGGGAGGGGAGAGGAGGGAAGGGAAGGAGCCTGGATGTATTACTCACATGAAAGCCACAGACAGCCCTTTTCCTGATGTGTTTGTTATTTCTCACTGTCCCACAGGTTTATTTTTACACACACGTGTCCAGCGCTATGTGCCTGAACCTCACCAGCTGCAAGGACTCACACAACCCTTCAGACCCCAAATTATGCAAGGGGAAAGGCAGCATTCCTTCAGCAAGCCAGGCTAGCGTTGGATTTCCATATCTCCGATGAAAACATCAGAAATATTTTCCTGCCCGCAGTCGCTCCTCAAGAGGCATTGGCAGGTGAACCTGGGAAAGTTTATTTTTTAGGTCAGTATTGGCCAACCCATTTGGTTGATACAAAGAGCTAGTCTAAATTAACACGCTTTTTTCTTCAAACCTCAAAATAACCATATAGCTGGACCAATTAATATGCTTTTTCTTCAGATCTGAAAACAAACATATAGCTGGGTCATGCACCAGGCAGAAATGAGGTAGAAGATGAACACCACATCACTTGGGCACAGTGGAGGGAGAAGCAGGGAGTTTGCCTCGAGCAAGCCCCACCAGCCTCTCAAAAATCTCCTGCTGACCCCAAGCCCGTGGGCTTGCCCAAGCACAGTAAGCTTGCAGGGAACCAGGAATTATATACGGCATCATGGGATTTCAGCTTTATTTGTTGATGATTTACTAGAAGTGATGGATTTAGCTCCTCTTTAAGCCAAGCTAAAGCTTTTCCAGGGTTTAAATCTAGCAACGAAAAAAAAAAAGGAAAAAGATTATTTTTTAATCAGTTAATACTAGACATCTGCTTGGAAAAGGGAATATTTGTTTGGATTACACACATATATAATGCTTTAGACTATTACTTTTTTATTTAAGAAGGGTGATGCTGAGGTGTTTTGCATCATTTTGGATGTGTAACTCTTCTCTACAAGGGGATAAACCTCTGACAATTTAAGAATCCAAACAGTGTCCTTCCCTCTTCTATGTCCCTTCTACTTCCACAGAGGTTTCTGGGGTCCTTTACAAGCAGATGCGTAACAAACCCCTCCTGAAGCATGGGGGTACCAACTGATCAATTTTTAGGACAAAAACTCATGCACTGAAATGTTGGAATAAAACTCTTCTTTTTCCTTTGAGGACCAAATATCACATTATCAGGGAAACACAGAGGAAAGCCCCACTCTGCAGTGAGTTACTATTAGTTTGGAACTCGTATGTGACTGGGGCATTAAGGAGCAGCAGCAAAGGTACCCATTGCATTTTTATTTTGATGCAGAAGTGCACATCTTGCACTTTTAACAGCCTCATGCTCCATTTTTAGTGGCAAGAGATTAATCCAAAAATGTCAGTTTTCTCCATATCCTTGCCATTACATAATCAAACCACGATTTTCTCTTTCCTTAAAACACGGAACAGAAGGTGACAGTAATTTCACATTCTGATACCTCTGATGCGCAGGATGTCAAACACTTTACAGGGAACTGGAGTGAATAATTTAAGTCACCCAAGTGTTTATTACTTTCTGGTGATACAAAAGTGATGAAACATACAGTAAACAACCAGAGCTTTCCATGAAAACCATCTAGAGAGATTCACTGATACCGTTGCACAGGCTTAATTTTCAGTTGTATGATTTATAAGTTGGATCATACATGCTTAATAGAGAATTTACAAGGGGTCTGATGACAAGCAGGTATGATAGCTCACCATGCTTATGAATGGAGAATCGTTTCAGCTACCAGCTCCTAAACAGCATAGGGAGATAGCAACAGAAAAGCTAGAGCTGCCTCCTTGCAATTTTGTTTGTATTCTTAAGAATAAGCTGGTCTTTTGGAAATGCAATATTCGCGGTATGCAAAATGCTATGGAGAACATGAGCTTTTCAGCTGGACATGGTAAACCTTTAAGTTTTTGTATTAGCATCATTAAATTAAAACATTATGGTATACCTCATTCTGCAACATTATTTCTGTCCCATTTGGGAAAGGATCTGTAGGAAATCCCACTGGCTACAAACAAATTTGGGCATTTTTGGCCTGCACATGCAGACAGTACCAGGCAAGAGGCCTCACAGTCTGTGAAAGCAGAGGGGTTGGGTTACCTGGCATCAACCACACGTCACTCAGTCACAGCCTGTTATTTTCACGTTGCCTCAACTGAACCAAAATCAAACCTCCACAATCAGCTCTCCCCACAGCCCCAGGGCTAGCTGACCCTCAGCAGCAGCCCCAGCTGGCCGATGGACCAAGACATGCCCTGGACCAGCTGTGCCCAACCTCATCCTCCTCCTTTCGCCAGGAGCAGCCAGGCACCAGCAGTCGGGGCATCCGCACCCGACATGGCCACGCTGCTGGCTGAAATACAGGGCAGACCCCCCCAGTTTCATCTCAAAAGCCCATTTTTTGCTCTGAGCTGTGCCCGGGTAAGGGGATGCTGGCACCAGTGGGAGGCACCGAGCAGCTTCCCAAAACACTTGAGATCTTACATAAAAGATTCCCAAATCTTCGGCCCTATAAATATTGATAGAGAATAACTCCAAATGATTAAAGCTATTTCTTCTGATGCGTGAGCTCTGAGTAACATTTTCGTCAGATCTCTTTGATAACAAATTTGGCAGAAGATTTTAACAGAGCTAATAACCCAGTTATGCATTTTCAAATTCCCCTTGCTGTGCAGCCCACTTGGGCTCACCACATGCAGCTTGCAGGCAGCCTTTCCTATCCCTCCTCCTCCCTTTATTTTTTTCATTTCCATTTTTCAAATATTAATTTTTTTTATATTTGAAAAAAAAAAAAAGAAGTTGCGTTTGGCCTCAGCATTGAGTTTTAACAGCAGGCGGGGGGAGAGAAATCAATGTATTTTCCAACAGTGAAGAAAGAAGAGGGAAAAAAATGCCCTGAGAAGAGAGGGATGAGAGATTTTTCCTGAGAGGATGAAGGACAGGGTGGCCTTCAGCTTCCTCAGACTGGGGACAGCAGGAGTTACATGGAAATGTTGATGAGCTGGAAGCACATACAGAAATCCCACATCCCATCCTCAACACTTAGCAACCATTAAATTACTGGTCTGAGGCCAAAAGCAACTTCTGGATGAAATATTAAGCCCTTTTAATTGTGGCAAAGTCCCAGAAACTCCAGCTCGGCCACACAGGCAGACAGCACTATAACCTGCATTTCAATATGGGCGATTAACTTGCCTTTAGTGCAGCATGTACCAATGGGCTGCACCAACATTCATCCAATAACAAAAATCAGGTGCCCAGTTATCAAATATAAATTAAGCCACTAACCCCATGGGAATCAGAGGGCAACATCTGTGGATGGGGATGGGATTATCCTGCCACTGGTCGCCTCGAGCCCACCTATCCCTTTCCATTTCCCTTGTTCTCTCTGGCAGGGAGCAGCTGAGAGGGCTTATTTCTGGGCTGGCTTTATTTTGCAACTTATTTTACTTGCGAAACGGATAGTAAAAGTACAGAACAGCGACTTGCAGGCTGAAGAAATAAACAAACCATACTACAAACTCACTCTGAAATGAAGTTTCTTTTCCAAACAGCCAAATATTGTAATATACTAATACAAACAGGTAACAGCAACCTCCTTTAAACGCTTCCTCAATAAAAGCATGAGTTTACAGAGACAAACCTCTTTCTGAGTCATGGTCAGGATAAAAATAGACAGAAGGGGATTCTTTACACAGTTCTGAAGCCTGATGTCCATAACTCCAAGCTTACTGACACAGCCTGGCAGGAATACACTCCTTTTTTGGGGGTCTACCTATACTATGCACACAACCCTCCAAAAATCAATAAGCCTTCAGAGAGGTTCAAACTCTCATACTGTTGAGATCAGGAGTTTTTGGAAGGACTTGATTACTGTGTGGGAACAAACCCAGGTCCACGCGAGTGAAATCTGGCTCTTGCTTTAGGTTTGTTTTACATTGTCAGCCTTTAAAATAAAAAAAAAAATATATGTAAAGATGATTATCTGAATTTGACTCCCAACCTCACTGTCACTTGAGAAAGAAAAAAATAATAATCTTCTTGCGCTGCAGCCAGCCTGTGGGTTGGAAAGCTGATTACAATTAGTGGACCGGGCACGTTCTGCAAGGGATATCAGTTACAAGCTCCAAAAACAATACTGTCAGTGATGAGAAACCCCATCCTTGCCTGTTCCTGGCACTGTAGTCCTCCACCGTGGACTGCTGGCTTGCAAAACCAGTATTTAAAATATAAGACATGAAGGTATACCCCTCGATAGGGCAGGCACACTAAGCATGAGGCTGGAAAAAGCTAAAAATAACAGGATAAGCAAGGGTGGATCCCAGCTGAGCTTTATTAGTCATGGAGCGAGGGAGCCGCGTAGGGCTGCTGCCTGGTGGCAGAGCCACACCATATAAGAGCAAGAGAATGACTCTTGTCTCTTAAATCAGATTTTCCTCCCTCTCCTGTTCAGCCTCAGGCACTCTTTTCCTCTGAGCAGACTTGCTCTGGCAGCCTTCAGCTTTTACTAATAATACGGTGTATTGTTTTCTGCAAGTCTTTAAACGGAATAAAGATCATGGGTGATTCATTTTAGGGTGTCTGCTGGAATTGGACCAATATTGGCAGACAGGCATGTGAGGGGTTTATTGGAGGCTGATTTTTTTTTTTTTTTAACTTACACCATCTTTGTGTCAAAATTGAACCCTTGAGGTGAATGATGATTGAGTCACTGACAGCAGGAGTGACAAGAAAAGGCAGTGCTTGTTCCTGGAGGACTAATTTGGATTAGTAGAAAGGGTAAGGTGCAATGTGCAGTGTTTTATCTTGGGATGAAGACATAGGACAGCAGAGGGGCAAATCAATAATCCATGAATAATCAAACACAGCTTAGCCTGGTGGGAACCTCCACCAAGGCTGCTCCAGCAGTGCTCAGCTGCTCTTCACAGCTTCTCTTTTGGTGCTAATTGCAATTACAGCATCACACCAGTCCTACCACACTCTGCTGAGCTGGCACCTGAATAAGCAGGGCCATTGCCTTGCCAAGGGGACACAAGGGACACCATCCCATCCCTCAGACCAGCAGACGCGTAGCAGCCCTGTGCTCATCCCACCCAGGTTCTGCTGGAAGCTGCTGGGTGCTGAAGGTATGTTCTAGGGCCACCTCACCTAAAGTCACACCTTCGCCACTTGGACATCCCAGCCCAGCAAAGCAACTGCCGGCAGCTTTCCAGCACCTCCAATGTGAAAAGCCCTGGGAGTGCTCAAAATACCTGGGAGCGGGAGCAGCACGTCAGGGCCGCGATTGCACACAGTGGCTCCTTGTTCCCCAGGCCAAAACGCAGAGAATTACCATTTGTTCTCATGATAGGGGCTGTCTTCTGGGCTTCTCTAAGCATCACATTCATCCAAAGCAGCATTCAGCTCTCCGAGCCACTTTTCCAGCAAGACTAACTCACGCGGAATTGTTCAGGCTCCATGAACTATTCCGATATAACTTTCAAGTTTAAACAGAATAATGATAATTAAGCAATGAGACAAGGCTTTACTATTTCAAAACTTGTAAAGACAGATGAGAAGTCAAATATAATGAAGAAAAGAGAGCAGGGCTGCAGATAACACTCCTGCTTTGGCCCGATTACAGCCCTTGCAGCTGGCCAGGGGAACTGAAGCACTCACTCCATCCCATGCCCTCCCACAGCCTCTGCATTTAATGTTGTATTTGACTTCTGCATGTGATGTCAAGGACACTAAATCCACCATTACAACCCTGCATCACCAGGACAGGCTGAGGTGGCTCTAGGACTAAGCCTAAACCTCGCAAATAAGCCCCAGTGATGTTTTTGCAAAGCTCCAGGAACTCCCCAGCAATCAGGTAATGGCACAACCTCTCCACATGCCATTAAGCAGAAGCTGGTTTTGGGCCTCAGACTCCCTCTACAGAGAAATTACAGTTTATACATTTTGGATTTTACCAAACTATCAGTGCATGAGGAGCTGGGGAAAAGCTGCTCACAAAGAAAATGCTCAGAGAAGGTGTTTGCTTTCTGCTGCACAGCTTCTCTCCCCATCACCTCCGCTGGGAGCTGCGAGCCCAGAGCAGAAGGATAATAAATAGCATTTTAACATGAAAGCTGAGCAACAGCCAGGCAGGAGCCCTGCTTTGTAAACCAATCATGGTCACCCCTTCACCGGCACCTCCACGCCAAGGAGAATCCCTGCAGCCTGCACGGCCTCCCCATGCCTCTGCACCTTCCCCCAGGCTGGCTGTGGTTCTCTGCTCAATCAGCTCTCTATTGAGCATCAGTAAAATATCTTTTGGCCCAAAGACCTACTGCTGGAAAGCTGTGTGGTCTGTCCTTGGCTGCTCCAGAGAAGTTCGCTTTGGCGACCTGACAGGTTGCCATTAGCTCCAAGCCACTGATGCACCAACCTAGAGAGAGCAAAGCAAAGCTCTTCATAATAAATGCAATTATCTGGCATTTTGTTTGTCCTTGTTTGGGGCTGTATTTCTGCATGTCCCGTGTGGGCTGCAGGAAATTGGGGTGGCATGGGCTGTGCTGGAGCTTGCATTGACACCTCACCTAGGGACCAGAGCCTGGCTTGAAGCCCATCATGGCACAGCTTGGTTTGCAGTGGACAAGGGAATGGTGGATACCAAATACCAGACCCGTGGGAGTAAAAAGTAGAGACAGCGATGAGAATGCTAGCTGCCATAGCCAAGCAACTGCAGCTCCAAGTTACAAAATAAATAACCTCGGCCCGCAGGGCACTGCTTTGGGGAGTAGAGAAGTGCTTTGCTTTACCACAGCGGGTATTACCCCAAGGAATACTCATCATCAGCCTGGAAACAGCAGCAACACATCTAAGACATGGAGATATTTCTGGTGGCCTTCACTGTGGAAAGTTTATTTTACCAAGAGCTGTTATTTCTCCATCAGACCCGTGCTATGTTACATGTTTACTAGTTTTCCTCCAAATACATTACTTTAACAAGCGAAAAATAAAATTTAATAAACTTGCAATTACTACATCGAGCAGTTGGCTCTGTCTCTAGGATGAAATGCTGTCCCTTGGGCATAAAGGCAGGGACATCTGCAGGGTTGGATCAAGACATCAAACTACTCTAGTCTTGATTCCAGCTATGTTTTGCACTGGACCAAACAAAAACCTAAGAGTAAATAACAGGCATGCCTTAAGCAGAGTGTTATGTTCTACAGACAACATTGGCTGCAAGCGTGTGACCTCCTAAAGGCTGAAGCCCTCAGAAGAGCTTTTGGATGCTGCAGAAGCTCTCTAGCATCCATTAATATTAGCAATTTCAATGATATTAACCTCCAGCTAATTCTGTGTCCACATCATGAGTACTAAAGTGTACAGCTAACAAGGCAGGAGGGACCACAGACAAAGCACCAGGGCAGATGGAACTTTGGAGCCATCCTGAAACAGCAGCGCAGCTCCCCAGGGGTAACACAGCTTCCCATTTATGTGTCGGGCTGAGCCATGCAGAAGGCTGGGATGGGGAACAGCAAGCAAAATATATACGCGCACATGGCATATGGCATATAAGGACAGATAGTCCTATCTGTAAAACATGAGAAATCTTCCTCCACGTGTCTTAAGGGCAGCCTGGACTGATATTTCTTGGGAAAGAGTACAGTTCATCCAGGATTTGTGTAAGGAGAAGGGCTGGATAAGCTCCCAAGCAACTTTTCTGTGCAATTTAAATAGTCTTAAAGTACACAAGTATTAGCCATTTTGGTCATTTCAAGAGAAGAGGAGGGACAAGGCTGTACAGAGGTCTGGTCTGCAACTGCATGCCCTGATTTTCACCTACTTTGCCCTTTCCAGCATCAGACAACTGGAAAAGGTTCCAAAGATGATTTTTCAAGGCTACAGGATGTTTCCCTGTTGCCCCCAACAGCCCCCAGGTCAGCCTACAGAAGTAACAAGCCGGGAGACTTCCTCCTAAGAAAAAGTCTCTTTCATCTTTGCAAGGCACAGCTAGAAGCTAGTTTTACAATTTTCAACCTGAGAAATAATAGATGAGAAAGCAGAAGAAGAAAGAAAATGCCAGCTAGATTGTGCCAGGATATATGCTATGCTATTGGATATTATGTATTAATGCAAAAGCACAGCATACAGAATTTGGTAAGGAAAAATTATTCACAGATTAATTTTTTTTTTTTAACTACCAAGAAGAGTTTATCATCAGCCTCCTATCAGGTAAAGGAGACACAGAAGAGCATGGCCACACATGACTCAGGTACAGAATTCTGATATTTCCCCAAGTCCCTCTTTAATAAATTCAATATAGGAATTACATTAAATAAAAAGTTTAGATTAAATTTTTAATAACTCACTAAAAGCATCACAATTCCCTATGGACCATACATACTAGCAGCTTTTGTATGCATAAAGAATTAAGCACTTTAATATAGTTCTCTTTTTTTTTTAGCGTTGCCATCTACCAGCTGAGAGAGGATTAAATCTCAGCCCAGCACTTCCCTTTCCTCCCCAACCCCTCTGAATTGCAACTATTTCCTCCAGCCTAGCCAAACGCTCGGATTTCATTTTAACAAAGCACAGATGAGCTGAAATAAATGGCCTTAGTACAATTTTCTCATTTAAAGGAGATCTATAGATCACTGAGCAGGAAACCCAGATTGGGGATATAAATAAGATCTACCACTTCTGTGACACAAACGACTCCATAGGCGCGACAGGGAAAGACAGAGCACCCCAGAATGATACAACTGCTTGGAAAAGCTGAAAACCCCTGAAGAGAAGAGCAATTATGTAGCACCTCACATCTGAGGCAACAACTGCAGATAATTGCAGAGGGAAACTCGTTTTCCTCTGAAGCCAACAGCGCTTTGCTTACAGAAGCAGGATCGATTGCAGATCCAGGTTAGCGTGCGAGCTGGGAGAAGTATTTTCAAATCTTTTTCAGTTATAGCTAAGGAAAATTCTCAGGCAAAAGCAGATTTTTATTTTTTTTTAAAGTTTTAACAGCCAGCATAAAGCACACCCTGCTGCTTGAGAAGTTGCAGTTGCTCCTCAGTGGTGTCATTCTGCCCTGCACCTGTGATGCTTGGCTGGGGGTGCCTCACTGGGGGAGCAGCCCCTGGCCACAGGAATTTGTGATTCAAGGTGACCAGTCTTGGAAAAAAATTAACTGATCAGATGATGTAACTATCTTAAGCAGCTACTTGTTTTAAAAAAATAAATGGCAAAAGTGCATCATTGGGAGAAACTGGGAAATCAGACTGTCTTTCAATAGTGATTATACCTAACTTTTGTAACTTAACTCGGGAATTTTATACAGCTTCATAATGGGATTCCCTTTTGAAAAACATCACAAAAGTCCATTTTCCCCACCAAATATGAAACGGCGCTCCCTGTAAACCTCCTTTGGGCTGCACCACTGCATCCTGGCCATACTGTAAGTACAGTAATTTGTACAGCTAAGTGTACCAAACTCCTCAGAGGCAGCTCAGCCAAAATATTGATTTATTTCCCACAGAAGCACTTACAAATTTATCACACAACATGGGGAAGCTCACTTTGGCTTCCTACTTATCCCTTGCTTTCTTAAGATGTGAGAGTAAATCTCAAGTATCCCTTGCAAACCCTTGCATGTTTGGGCACAGATAAATACATAGATACTACAGAACCAATACTAAGGAGTTATTTAAAGCCCACCTTGAAGCAGTACAGGTTGGTTTTCCCTGGAAAATCTCTCTCTAGATGCTGTTTACAATACAAGGTTATTGCAGAAGCATGGCTTGGCTCAGGTGCTCCAAGCCCACCTGCCTCTGCAGGAGATGGGGACCTGGCTTTATACCACAGACATTAATTTCACTGATCACACTGTTAGGAGTAGGAGAAACAATGCCCTGAATGCAGCCAGAACCCAGTTATTTCTTTCCAGTTTCTACACAAACTTTAAAAAATAACCAAGTCTCACACTTGATTTTCCAACCAGCAGCCAGTTAGTGTAAGACTGCCTTAAGCCCAGGCAGAAAGAAATAAGGAAATAAATCACAACAATTCTTGCTGTCCATATCACCGCTAAGCCAATTCTGTGGTTAATATAAACACACTTGGTAAGGTTTAGGGGGGTTTTGGAGTATTATTTAAAATACTTAGATAGGGAGTTTCAGCAGACATGCCTGAGGTCCCTGTGCTTTGGCCATTAGCTTTGGAGTCAAGGACGGTCCTACCCCATAGATGTAGGATCATGAAAAAGGCAGAGACTTCTCCATGACAGCACCAGGACCACTTGCCCACCAACTGCATAGGGGCAATGCTGGCAGGGCAGCAGAGGCTGCTCCGTCCTTAGCAAATCACTGCCTCCAATTCTGGCTCTTCCAGCAATATCCGCCTGGTTAGACTTCAACCCTATCACTTTCTGCTTGCTGCGTTTATTTTATTACCTCTTCTAAGTGCCCGTGAGAGTTTGAGGACCTGGTGAGTTTAATACTTGTTCCTGAAAGGCTTTGTCAGCAGCAGCTCTGGCAATCGCTGCTGGGATGGAGCTAGCCTGGCTTTCGAGTGCTCCTCGGTAGATCTGCAATGTGGTTTGAGGTGCACTGAATAAACATTTTTCATACGATTTTTAAACACCCTCTGCCTATAATTTCTCTCTCCACATAGAGCATTATTTTCCACAGTGCCAGGTGTTACAGACACTCCATCCTACTCCACTGCCAGGCAGAGTGCAACCGCAGCAGCAAAAATAACAGGTTTTACACAGTACAGGTCAATTCTGAGAATGCAAAAACCACTACCTTGCATTTATCACACACAATATGCAAGAAACAAGTAAGTATTCCTGCTGCCCACTGTGATTTCATCTCAAGACAATCATTTATGTTTAAGTGTGGATTTGAAAGTATCAGTGAAGGCGCAGCAAGGGAGGGGTACGGTGCTCCAGACTGCAGAACCATTAGATTTCAAGATCACACCAACAAAATTCTGTACTGAGACAATAAAAATTTTTACCTGCTAAAAGATCACCTAGGTGTCTAGAAATCCTTCATGTTTGCTACTTGCTACCCAATACCAAAAATGTTCTCCTTTAAAACATATTCATTGGCCCTATATAGCCAGCATCAGGAATAGCGTTCTTCAATATCACACACAAGCACATTAAAGGATTTACTTTTGCCTGCAACACCATAAGCATTAGAACAACCGAACTTTTTCAGCTTGTTTTGGTGATTTCCACACCCCACACAAACCAGTGACTTACCAGTCGACTGGAAAGCACTGCCAGCTCACTGGGGTCCATCATACAGAGGAATTCATGTAATAGTAATATCCAAATAAAGGAGAATCATTCATCAAAAAAAGAATCTGTTCAGTGCTACTCCATGTATTTAGCACTTTCTTTAATGAAAGGCTCTGCAGCAGCAATGGAGATAAAGTTTTTGCTCAAGGTTATTAATCATGGGCATTTTGTCTGGCCCAGTTTCAGAAGCAGCAAACATACATCTTTCCAATCTATGTAATTACCAACGCTCTTCAAGCAACAAGCATTTTCGAGCACCCGTAGATGTTTTCTTAGCTTAATGACACTGCACACTTTAGCAGAATCATTAATATCTTGCCAGCCTCATCTAACCTTTGAGCTGGGTGGAAAGTGGCCAAAGTACAGTGCTGCTTGGATTCCTTCACAGTGGAACACAGCAGTGATACATCGCCCATGGCCATACATCCCATAGGTCCCGCACCCAGTGATGCTGTGGGGTCACTGGCACAAAACAAGCACAACCCCCCAGTTTGATGGAAATTACAGTATTTTCAACAGCCAAAAGGTTTGGTTTTCATGTTGGCTAAGCCTTTAAACAAATGAACTTCCCCAAGGCACCGCTCTCATCACTACTTTGACTTTCTGCAGTTGCCTGATGAAGAGTTAAATGGTCAAATCAAACAGGTAAAAGAGCTGTCAGCTGGAGAGAGGAGGTCTTACTGGGCCTCTGTGCTGCAGGAATGACAGAAATGCAATTTCCTGCAAGCCAGAAGTTTGATTTTGAAAATTAGTGTGTCAGAAGTTAATGCACTGACAATTCTTGTCTGGGGAAAATTGCTTTCAGGCATTAAACCTTCGGCTGTTACTTCCCGCTCCCAACACTCGCAGCCAAGGCAACATCGAACATCACCTAGGGATGAAGAATCTAACACTTTAAGAAAGCTCAATTAAGCCAGTATTATTTATTTTAAATGAGAACAAACTCACTGCCAATATTCAAGCAAATATTTCCTTCCTAAATGCTAGGGACAACACACCCAGGTAGATCAAAGCTTTGTAACATGCAACACCAAGGCTTTGTGTTTGACCCCAGCCTGCAATCAGTCCCAGACTCTCCTCAGCCCCAATAATCTCGTCGGGCTTTAACAAATATCTGTCAGGTGCAGAAGCATCATTGCTCCCTTCTTTCCTCTATTTCCTCTTGCCAATCTGGTCTACACGTTCTTCCCTTCCACCAAGGTTGTCCTGACCCAGGTCCCTCTTCAGAGCTGTCCTACCATCCATCAAAAACAGACCCCTGCCCAGGGCCAATCATTAAGTTATTTAAAGATTTAATCCTGCACTGTAATACATACTTTGAATTAGTCTCAAATTTGCAGCAGCCACAAGAGACACCAATGAAGCCACAGGCAAAAGAAACATATTTACATGGTCCACGACAGCTTTCGTCCTACCAGCTTTCGGTATCTCCTGTGTTAGCCCTCAAAGCCCTGTACAGAGATTTCCAACTGCTTTCAAATGCAAACCTGACACTTTGCCAACCTACAGATAGTGAATTTAAGATTGTCACCAGCAGCTCTGGCTCTTCTTTACTGCCTTTTAGAGTCCCCACCAAAGAGGTTCACAGATTTCCGCGGGCAGCTGGCCACTGATCAAACACGTCTCTGAAGGAAGCGGGAGAATCCTGCCCACCTCCACCAACTCAAGAGAGCCTTGAGGACAAGTCAGAAGGAAACAAATGTAAGTTCCTAACACACTGTAAACGCACAAGCCCACAGGCCTGAGGGTAAGTTATGTGTCTGGGCAGATGGTGCTGCTCTGCGATTTCTTGTATGTACTGCCAAAGCTACTAGATAACGGGCATCTATCTGCCTCGACAGCGTATGTAGGACTATTTTAGTGACAAAAAGGGAAAATACAGACTCCAGCACATCCTTACCCGCACAGGAGGCCTCTGCAGAAGTCCTGAAGACTGCAGGGATGAGCTTCTATTACCACTGCCTGCAATAAGCCTGCTTTGTGGACAGCAAAATTCATTCTGTAGTGCCATCCATCCACACACTGTCACAAGCACCCAAGTCTTTTTTCGGGGGGTAAGCTGGCTGGCTGAGCCATTTCCTCTCTTGCAAGTGTTTTTTTAATTGACTATGGAATTTGCAGAGAATATTTTCAGAAAAATACATCCTATTGATTGTAATTACCATCCTCGGAGATGCAATGGAAAGAATATTAAAACCATTAACGCTGATTTGGATTTTATTAGAGCCATTAGTGAAATGGCAAGCAGAGCACTGTTGCTTCCCGAGCACCTCAACATCTCCTAAGCGCCATAAATCATTTCATGGCACAGTTGATACCGCTTCAGATACAGTCAGGAGTTGAGCAAAGGGGAAAAAACTAGGGGTGGCAGGCTTCCCACAGCTGGGTGAGGAGATCGGTCCAAGCATCTTTTTGATGATGAACTTTCTAAGCATTGACTGCCTTCAAAAAAGTAATTGCTTCTCTTAGATGGATGTCCAGCAGACTGAAAAGTCATCTAACACAACCCCCTGGGCTTGTGCATGTCACAGTTAGCTTGCACACAGCGTGCCTGCCCAATTGCAGTTCTAGAAACTGTCATTTCACCCTCATCAGAAAGAGCAGAAAGAAGGAAACGTCCTCCATTTTGAAACATCATCTTCCCATAGGTACCTGACCCACGTGAACCTCCAAGAGCCACCAAACTGATGTAGAGTTAAGAGACCTGGGTGGTACCACAAGCAGCCCATATCTTGAGAATCACTTGCCCGTGGAGATGGCATGGCCAGGATGGACACTCATGGCCCGGCACCATCCAACCTGGCTGCTCCTATGGTTCTTTCGCCAGCGTCATTTAACAGGGCTGCCAAAGCTGAGCAGAAACTACCAGCCTCTTCTCAAACACTCCTGGTAGGAGCTTCTCAGTCACCATCACCCTGTGTGTGACCTGAGGAACCAGCCTTGGCTCTCACATCTCATTTATGTTGTGTCATTCCAGCTGGAAGCCAACCAACAGCCATTCTGATGTAATTAATATTCTCTTTCTCTGACCTTCCCAGTGACGTGGGGCAGACCCCTGCACGTACAGATGTGACTGAATGTCCCCTTTTCAGCTAAAATGCTTTATTTAATCCAGTTGCAGCCCTCCCGACCCCTGCTTGAGCGTCAGTCCAGATCTTCCTTGCCTTAAAAACCTAAAATCATGTTAGTGTTTCCTTAGAAGTCCAAATTTCTTTCTCCTGTGACTCCTGCCTGACCAACACCCTTCCCTCAACAAGGACCCAGCACAGGTGTAGGCTTGGGGACCACCAGAAACTCCTGAAACCTGCTTTGGATGCTGCCACACAGGGACAAGAAGGCAGGGATGAAGGCGACAGAGTTCTCCTCCTAGCACCACGTCTGACCCGATGGTGAGGAGCACAGCACCAGCCGGGCAGCAAAGCTGAGGCCAGACGGAATCGTGATGGGTCACACCTGCACAGCGGCCCCTGCCCTGCTTTCTCTTGGAGCACGGTAAGAGGCAACTACATATACTAGTTGTCTAATTTCTTAGGAGTCGCTTTGGATTTTATTTTCCTTAATAGAACATCTACACAGGATTCCTGGTAACATAAACCAGCCCAAGAAACACTTCCACTCAAAGCAACAGCTGATTTCACATCACATCCCTGGTGACGAGATCATTTTAGACTACACCAGCAAAAGCCTATAATAGCGAAATTTCCCTTTTGCTGATATATTCTGCTAGCAGTTGGAGCAAGCCAGTCTATCTTCTCTGTGCTGCTTCCCGGCTTGTTTAACTTCATGATCTTCATGTTTACAAACACTTGGGCTTCCAGCAGGGCAAGGCAAGGTTTTGTTATAAATAGCAAGATACTGAACCACAGGAAAAT
This sequence comes from Pedionomus torquatus, assembly GCA_013398155.1. Lineage (NCBI taxonomy): Eukaryota > Metazoa > Chordata > Aves > Charadriiformes > Pedionomidae > Pedionomus > Pedionomus torquatus. The sequence goes on along the minus strand of VZRU01011951.1, from coordinate 269,798 downwards.
GTCAGGGGCAGGAGAAGAAAAAATAAAAAGAGAGATGTTCTCTTCAATCTGGTTTTAATGAACCTTGAAGGTACTGAGACTGGCATAGGTCTGGGTGCCACAGACACAGCCAAAACCATGCGGGAGGGGACAGCAGTACCATGGGGGGCATCAAATACCTCCTTTGAGTTGGCCAGTAGGTGAAATGCCCCTTCCCAGTGGGGTCTGGGCCGCTCTTTCCCTTTGTCCCAGGTGGGAAACAGAAGGAGCAGAGCCTGCATCTCTTCCTCCTTCCTGTGTGCCAGGAGGAGGGGAATCCCAGCATCGCAGGAGTAAAGACAAGGCCAGGAAAAGAAATCAAAAGCTACTTTGTACAGCCTCCAGGACTGCTGGTTGGATGGAGGGAGGGTTGAGTAAAGCCTCTTCAGGGCTACATACTTGTGTCTGCACAAACTTGTGTCTGCACTTGCGTCAGGGCTAAAAACTTGTGTCTGCGGAGCAGGGAAACTCCCATTGCTTGTGAGTGAAAGAGGACTGGCAGCTCAGCCCTACCCACAGGAGATACCCTCAAGATGCTGGACTGCTTGATGGCCTTAGCCAGGCACCCATTGGGATTCAGCTCAGCTCCATGTGCTGCTGAGGAGCACCCGGGCGGCTGGGTTGCATGGCACAACCTGAAAACCCTGACTCTGGGTAGGACAAGTCAGGGCAGGAGGCAGCTGTGAATGCCTTCCAGTGCCTTTGTGCTCACAGGAGGGAAGGGAAGGATGGAGGAGGAAAATCCTTACAGAGGTGAGCAGGCAAAATTCCTTAGGTGACACCTCACCTAGTTAAACACATACCCGCAGGCAAAGAGTTTCTAGCACAGCTGATGCTTCCACCAGCTCAGGGCAGCAGGAGTTTATCAGATAATGCTGTAGAAATAAGCTCCCAAACCACAACAATGAACTCCCTTTTTCTTTTTTTCTTTTTCTTTTTTTTTTCTTTTTTTTTTTTTTTTTTCCTCCAAGCCAAGTTTCTGCACAAATGACTGTAATTAAGGAAGTTACCTGTCAGGTCATCAGGGCACTGAGGCTACAATATTCAGACTTCGGAAAATAAGTGTCCTGCACAGCAGCTGTCCTACTCTTCTATTAGCTTATTTATCACATCCAGCAGCCACCCAGATTTCATTGTAATTCAAGGATTTAGGGGGAAATCCCCACCTTCCTGAGCCAGATGACTCTGTCTGAAGTAAGGGGATGGAATACCTCAAAAAGAACCCCAAACCCAAACATAATAAAAAAAAGCAGCACACCAGCAGTGAGGCTGCAGGGTGTGGGTGGTGAGGCACACATCTCTCATCATGTGTGTCATCGCATCTAAGGGCTCCTGCAGCAGTTTCAGGAAATTCTGTAGATTCCTTTTGATTCATATATTACGGAAGAGTCTCAACCGGCGCGGTGGCACAGGCGCGTGTGCTCGTTCATCTAACCATTGCCGCGGCTTGCATCTCAGAAGTTACATCCAATTTCTAAAACACTCTGCAAATAACGCGATCGGCTAGCGATGTACACGTCTGACGGTTTCATCCGGGCTGACACCGGGCTCTCATCATCCCTCACACGAGGGGGACGTACACCGCTAG
>VZRU01011951.1:234518-266859 GCA_013398155.1 Pedionomus torquatus | reverse complement strand
TTTTTGGTGTGCAGTAATTCAAAGTAACTGGTTAAGAGTAGCCTATAAATAAGTCTGCTAAAAAACCTAATCTAGTTTATATATTCTGGGACGCTGAAGCCAAGTTTAACATGCACATGTTCCCATTCCCAAATTCCTTTAAAGAAGACCTTTTAATGTTGCACTGCCAAAACGAAGACCATTAATCTCACAGAAGAGCACCTTCAACATGGTGTTTGGGAGACGTGGCAGCACTCGGCTGGCTTCTCAGTCTTGGGTGGCAGATACTTACTGACCAAATTAAGCAGAATGTTAAACTTCTTACAGCTCTGGGGTCTAGCAGAGGGAGAGCCAGCAACTAGTCTCATTTATAATTACATTCAAACATTTAATTGGATTGTGGGTTTATTTTCTGGCAGAAATAGAGAAAGCCATGTAAAGAAACACATCCTTAAGGTTGTGTGGGGTTTAAAACTGTTCCGTTGCGTAGGATGGTGAGGGTGATGCCAAGCACCAATGCACGGTGGAGTGTGTATGTGGCACAGACACTCGCTGAGTGTGCACAGGCCTGGCCTGGCAGTGCTGGGGGGATCTGTCCCCTCTGGTTCCCTCCTCCAGCGCTGCCAGTGCTCTGCTTGCATGCCAGCAGGCAGCCTGGGTTTGTCAGTTCTTCCAAACCGGGTAAAGGGAAGAGGGGAAGGAGCGAAACATCTGCAGCTGGTTAACTCCCGGGACTTTTGAACTCGTTGCTATGCAGCTGGTCACCCCAAGCAGACGACAGACCTTGCACTGCAGGAGCAGGGGAAGGACGTGCCTTCTCTGCCGACTTAAAGTCTTGTTCAATGTCCATCTCTTTGGCAGCAGTGACCAAGTGCCACTGAGAGCCATGGTTTCAGTTCCAGGAACTCATGCCAGGTACCAGAAAACCCGCACCATGAGGCAGAGAGAAAAAACATCAGTGTAACCTGTCAAGAGCCAGGGCGCAGACTCAGGCTGAAATGTTTTAGGAATTGTGGAAACACTCACTTTTCTCCCATCTAAGCGTGCCCCGTGGGGTGCGAGACCATGGCTGCTAGCCACCATGCAGGAGGGCTAAAATGGGACTATGGCACACAGCAAATAGTAATACAGCTTATTTGACAAAGATGATATTAACCTCTCTGGTTAAGTGTCTCTACCAGGGGCCTTCCAGGTTACCAGCAAGAAGTTACTGAAGATACTCTCGTGTTAACTGAGCGCAGCCATCGTCAAGGCTGCTTCCCTTCTCGGTGCAGCATCTCTACTTGCCTCCCAGGCTGCCAGTACTTGCAGTTGGGACTCATAGAATTAGTGACAGTGAAAAATACAGTTTTAAACATAATTCCTGCAAATGACAGGATGGTGCAAGAGTTAAGCCTTGATCCTGGAAATGGATTGTATTGGCAAAAGCTTTTACCAGTTGCACACCTGTAAGGTGAGGAGAGTGATGGCATTTGACATACTTTGCAGGGCATAATTCTTTACTAAAGTCTATTTTAATATTTCTACCACCTTAGGAGGCAAATATCTACTGAGCAAAGTGGAAGAGTTGCCTCATTGGTTCCAGTTTGGCAGTCACAGGCTGTGAGAAAGCGTTATTTATAGGATCTGATGGTGTGCCTGATTGATTAGGAAAAAATCTTTTCTTTGATGTGACAAGTACATTGATAGCATCCTGTGGAGGATGAGAGAACTCCTTCCCATGTAGTCCATTGAATTTCCCAGTGCAGAGCCAGTCTGCAATGCCCAGAGGGGCATGATGTGGGTGGGTGGCAGACACCTCCCATTGCAAATGGGCCTGTTCCAGGTGGCATAAGGCTGTTTCAGGCCCTGTGACCATGGTTCAGCACAACACAGTTGACTCAGTTGACTCCCTGGCACTGCTTTCCATGCTGCCAGACCTTACAAATGCCTGCCTGCCTCACTGTCTTCAAACTATGCAGTTCTCTCATGAGGTTAATAAGAATACATGTGCCTGATGATTTTCTACATTTCTCTCTTTTCTTTTTTTTTTTACTCTTTTTAAATTTTTTTTCATCACAGACAGTTGCAATCATTTTTGATCTTGTACTCAGCTCTCTACATTTCTAATTATACACGGAGAGTGTATTTCCACTCGACCCTTCACAAGAAGAAACCAGATATTGCTATTCAAAACACATATGTAATTCCTCTCTTTTACAAGCCTACATCAAATAGGTTGCTTCTCCAACGCAATGAAAAACTTGAAATTCACATGAATTTTAAAGGGTGAGGAGTGTGAACACAAGCCCTTGTAGATGAAAGGACGCACTTTACAGTTATTTTATTCAGTGCAAAGGAGGTTTCAATACAAACAAGGCATGTTGAGTTTATTCTGAAGCAGAAATAGAACATAAAAATAAGATATTTATTACTTTCATTGAATGAAAGCAGGGCCGTTTTAAAAGCCAGTTTGCTTATTATCATAAGCTATTAAATTTATTTCATTTTACCATTTTGGCACTACTCTAACTCAATTCTAAAATGTTTTGTGTGCTCTCTCTCTCTCTCATGCTAAATTGCAGAAGTTTTTGGGTTGAGGAAGGCAGGCAAGCAGGGAAGTCACAACCACCCTCAAGCTGCCTCTTTCTCCTGGCCTTCACAGACAATATCCAAATCCATAAGAACAAGAACATCTCTGCCAGCTGGGTTCTTCCTCTTACCTACCATTCAGCATTCTCATCTCCACCCTGTGATCCCAAACCCTGAGCAGCCCAGCACAGGAGATGCTGTCCAATGCAGGTGGTGAGATATGAGTAGGAGACCATCTGCCACCGAACACTGGTGAGTTCCTGGCATCAGCCAGGCCTTGGATAATTTCTCATGACAGCAGTTAGTGATAGACTGAAGCACACTCAGTAGCTACTGCTGACATTTGATCTGATATTTTTTAACCAAATGCTTTTGAATTGTGACTTTTTAAAAAGTTTGGATTTTTCCCAGCTTTGAAAGCCTGTCTTTCCTGACAGGCTCTTTGATTTAGTCTCTCCATAGTGCTTTCTCCTAGGAGAGTGCAAACCACAGGATCTCCAGGTGAGCTAATTCATTCTGGGCTGAGTTGTGAGGAAAGCGAACAAAACTGCACCCTTGATACTTTGAGTTGAAACTGGATTGTGTTCCTAACAGCAAACAGGCTTGCTGCTCAGAGCTGTGCACCCTGGAGCCCACTGAAAGCCCACAGTTAGACCTATAATTGGTCCAAGGAAACTGTGCATTTACCTTTAAAGTCTGGTTAGGGTGTTTGGTGGGATTGCTCTTCAATTGATGCAAATAGGGATTTGCCAGGGAAATGATGCTGACCTACCTGCCCTGAGATAGTGCAGGAATGTGCAGTTTCCTCCAAACACAAAGAATTTATGCCTCCCACCACACCTAACAGGGAAAAGGACTGCTCTGAGATCACTGCACATTTCCTCTTCCCAGCACAAGCCCTCTGTCATCCCACAGGCATGAGAAAGGCTGTCAGTGTTTGCCTAGGGTCTGTGTGGGACCCCAACACACACACAAGTGAGCGTAGGCCTCCAAAAGTCAGATGGCCAATATGTTCATCAGCCCCTAAGCTACCTGTGTTTGTTCAGGAGCTTTTTTTGACTCATTCCTCTTCTTCTAGAAAAGCTTTCTGCCACACATTCCATGGGTCTGTACTGCCTGAACTCGCTGTGGAGGTATTCTAATCTTTCATTACAAATAATGCATCTGCCAGACTTTGCACAACATGTAAGCCAAGTGCAATAGCTGTGGTTTCTTCTTCCTAAGCCTGCAGGGGCCATAAGGATCCCTGGCTTCATTCACGTCAGTGCCTTGATTCTGAGGCATCTTTAAAATATCCGCTCTGGTAAATATTCCCTGTCCAAAGAACCACAGCTGTCCCCAACCATGGCTGTCCCCAACACACTGTGGCCCTGCTCCAGCACCAGCTGGGGAGGAGGAGGAGGGAGGGGAGCCCACAAGCTGCCTCCATCTGGGGTGTCCCTCGGCACCACCATCACATGCACACCCCCCTGCCTTGTCCCATAGCTCAGGATGGGCATTACACCATTTCCAAGGAAAAAGAACCCTGCTTTTTCTGATGTGGAGAAGAGCCTGGTTCTGTCCTGCCTGCAGCACACAGATACCATGGTGACAGACACCTTCCAACATTACGAAAGCAAACAGGAACTCATGAATTTGTGTTTTAAGGCCAAATTATATATAGGAGCACCACACGCTTGACATCTGTTGCTGCTTCCTATTAGTTACTCTTTGCTTGATTAATCCCCCGCAGCCAGCCTAGCCCTTGGCTAGTGCTGGGAGGCGCAGCTCAAGCTTTCTAGGCTCTACTGGAGGGGATTTAACAAACTCCTGTGCAAGGTAGCCCTGGCTGCTGCTTGCCTGAGCCCTGCCAGCCTCCCACGCATGTCTTGCAGCACGTGGGAGAGAGCAGAACAAACCACCACCAGCTTCCAGAGGGGCTGGGGATGACTGTGGGAGGATGGAGGAACCCAGGGACATTGGAGTATTCTCATTGTGTTCAGTTGCAGTTATTTAGCTATTTTCTCAGGTGATGCTGAGAGTTCCAGATAGAACTGAGCTGGTGTATTGGTGCCTCTAAAATAATTTCCACAGACATTAGAGTAGGGAAGGGAATGAAAAAAAGGTCAAATTTAAGCCTGAATGCTGCTGGGAAAAGGAATGTATCACTCATACAGAAGCGATGACTATAATGCGTTTATAAATATAGCCATGCGAGACCTGCTATTCCCTCCATCAGCTGTCCTTGGCACCATGTGCCACTGGCAGTACCTACATCTCTGCCATCTCCTCACCCATGCAACTGGGCACTGATGCTTTGGTTTATTTTTCGCCTGCCCTAACTTTTCTTACACTGACCACAAGGTCTCACCTGTAAGATTTTCCCACCTCATGGGATTTCTGCCACTTTGGGAGCAGCTGTGATCACACCTAGCTGGGGCTTCTTGCATCGTCTCGACCCAAGTGACAGAGAAGCAGCAGCAGTGTTCTCAACACAAGCACTGGGATGGGATTTTGCTCAGCACTTTGATTTCAGGGATCATTTGAGCCCCGTTTAAGTGCTGTGTGAACCCTGGGGCTGGCAGCATCCATCCCCACCCAGTAAATAAAACCAGAAAAGGAAGAAAATGAGATTGCTTTTGCTTGAGAGTAGCAGGAGCATAAAGGGTGTTGGAACTAGATGATCTTCAAGGTCCCTCCCAACTCTAACCAGTCTACGATAAAAGGTCCTCTCCTCTTTAAACACCACAAATAACATCGTGCAGCCTCTGCATGCTCAGGTTATCCCTATCACATGCCACAACGCTGATGGTTTGGCTTTGGAAGTTAGAAGCACGAGGATGCTGCACTACTCCACATTTCCCAGCCAGCCTGTGTACATGGCTACAACTGAGACTCCAGCCACAAACACAGAAAATAACACCATTTCATTTAAAAAACTCACAGGGTCAGGTGCTCACCTGCTGCCCATCAGGGCACAGACGTGGGTCTGGTGGGCTGCATCCCTCCTTGGGCAGCTGCAGCCTCCCCTGGCATCGCTGGAGGGCACGGCACAGGGCAGCTTACAGGGCTGCAAGAAAACCTTTTGTGGGAATCGTTTCTGCATGTTGCCATTTGGATTTGCAGGTTTAACTATTTAAATTTAGCAAATTAATCCTTTGCTTAATTTAGAGGGGGGATAAGGGAGGAGGGAAATCGCACGAGGCAGCAAGAGTGTGAGTGATTATGCTCTCATTAAAGCTCTTCTGCTGGCAGAGGAGGTATCGGAGGTGGAGGAGAGGAATAACGGCAGCGTCTCAAAACTAATCCCCTCTTAGGTTGTGTTCATCTTTTTTGGCTCTGTCAGGCCCTGTTTTCCTGTATTGGGATTCAATTTTTACAGCAAGAAAAGCTTCTGGGATGGCTCATCCCCTGCCAGGGCAACCCGAGCTCCCTCACCGGACCTGGGAGGAGCACAGACCTCCTGCAGGTCTCCCCCACCCCAGCAGGGTGACAGCATGGGGACTCCTGCTGCTGTCTATGATGGCCACGTCAATACGCCTACAGCAATACATTGGCTGCAAAAATGGCCCTTACTGGCAGCCCAACGTGCTTTGTCTGCTATCCTTTGTACAACTTAAATAATAATAATAATAAAAAGTCCCTGTACAAACTGTTTTTTCTCTAATAGTTTGCTGTGGGCTGGAGGATGAATGGAAGGGCAACATGACATGAACCAAGCAGTTGAAAAGGGGTGAGCTTTTTAAACAACTTCTCTTACATATCTCATTTAACTTTTTTTATATGCATCTCTGACCAAACTCGGTGACAAATTCACATCCTGATATCTGAGGAATGCTCAAAAAGATAATGGTGGGGAAGGAAGAAGAGAGGACACACCTCTATTTTCAGAAGAACTCACCGTGCCTTTCTGCTTCTCAGGGGATTATGAAGGAGAAAACAAGGAGGGAAAAAATATCCCCTTAAATTAAAATTATTTCGTGACCATTTTGATAGAGTAGAAAACTGCTGAATTCTCCTGAGATCTGTCATTTGGGAGACCAAAGCGGCCAGCCAGGATAACTAATTTTATTCCCAAACACTGTGAAATGTGCTGATACACACACCAGAGGTTTTATCACTGCTTCGGCAAGATGGGGATTACCACCTGAATATATTTAAACTGAAATTATGCTGAAATCAGTAGGAAATGAATACTGCCTCATTGCTTTAACAAAGGTGCATTAAAGGCAATTACCAAAAAAATACCCTTCAAGGAATAAATGGTTGCAATTAAGTTATTAGCAGCCCTGTGCCAGCATTCCCCAGGGACTGCTCATCTCTAGATGAAGGGTGTAGCTCTGCTTATCCTTTCTCCTTTGACCCCTCCTGGCATGGATGCCCATGTCCTCCACTGTGCCCTGGCCATGCCCATCACCTCCAGCACACCACCAACCAACACACCCCGCTGTTCCACTATGACACATGGCATCTTGGGGACCAGGACTGGGAAGCTGAGATGGATTGATGCAGATGTGCTTTCTAATTTAGAAACTTGATCATCGTCCCTCCTCCTCCCAACCAAGCCAGAAATATGTCTCCTATCCCATATTTTTCCAACAAGGACACATTGCTGGGACTGATCGGTGATCAGTGAAGTTGTGAATTCCTCTTTCCTTCTGCTCTCTGTCCTGCTGGAGCTGTTTTCCTGGTGCCAGTTCCCCTCTGGCAGACATGGGAGAGCCAGTAAAACACTTAGGGTAAACAAAAGGCAAGGTCAATAGGCATCCTCCTTATCTGTCTAAAGGCCTCTGGAATTTGGTGTAATCATCAAGGCTGTGGAAAAAAAAAGTGCCCTTTTATAAACCAGATTCGCAGGCACAGGGGTAAGGAATGCAAGTAGGGAAATAGCTGAAATATTTTAAATGCATGAGTCCTCAGCAGCGCTGCCACATCTTAATATTTACTTTGGTTACTCTCAATGCATTAACTCCCAAATTATTATAATTAACACACAAATGTGCAGAGAAGGTTACACAGTGTTTCTGCTCCGAACCACCTCCTGCCTGTGATCCTTTGGGCATAAATGCAGAGGTGCCGGGGGAAGGCTGTGGGTCCTGGTGTGGGGCGAGGGCGGCGAGAATGGGAGGATGAATCAGCCCCTTCATTAAGTTTCAATGAGGAGAGCAATATCTGTCTTGGGGGCTTCTGTTATCATAGCTGGGGCTTGAAGGCAACTATTAACAAAAGCAGTGAGGACAGCACTCTGCTCCAGCAGTACTGCAGCAGATTTTGTCCCAGCTGGCGGAGCCGAAGCTGGTAACATTTAGAGCAAGAACCAACATTCAGGAATTTCTCCCAGTTTTTTGTTGCACCCCAGGCAATCCAGCCCACTGTCTGATTGAGGGCTGAGAATCTAGGATCATAAATACCTTATAGCAGATCATTTCTTGCCCAAACCTATTAAATGAGCCACAGAAAATGGCTTAGAAAATAAAGTCAAGCTATTTCTTATGCGGTCATGCAATCTCTTCCCATGCATAATGTTTACCAAGAAGTTTTACTGTCCTTTCGCTGCTCATAGTTCAGTTTGGCTCAGGGCTGGATTCAGGTTACATATAAATAGGCCCAGTCTAAGGCAGTGAAAGCCTGGGATGCAGAGGGAATTTACGCACTGGGAGAGGGGAAGGTGCAATTACTGGTAAAACAGATATTGGTGCAGGTGCCCTTCAAAGGGTGGGATCAGGTTCCATCAATCTGCTCAATTACCATTTAATTTTGAGTCTACAACTGTTGCTGATTCCCAGTTTCCAGTCAAGGGCAATTATCTTTTGTTATTTCTTTGTCTCTGCCTCTTTACGAGCCCATATACATTTAGATGCAGTTCAGGTTTACAGGAGTACATACTGCTGCTTTGCTTTTCTCTAATGATTTATGATATGCTTAATACAGCCGTTCGCAGCAATGCAATATTAACATAACAGCTCAATAAACAGCCTAAGAATGAACTTAGCTCTTAGTTTGCTGTTGGGTTGGTTTTTTCCTTCTAAATTTCCTTCTAAAGATGACGCCAAACTCCCTGCACTCCCTTCTCCAAGCTTTGCCCATTATTTATTTCGCTGGTGGTGGTGCAATGCTGGGTGGTGTGGGGTGCCCCCCCCCCCCCTTTGCTCTCCTTTCCCCTTGGGCTGATGAGACTCGCATTTACAAGGGTATCACTGAGACCACCAACCCATTTCTTGGGGCCTGAGGCAGAGCCAGCAGCCTCCTCGAGCATCATCTTGCAGTTATTTCCCCCTGAAACCTGGCTTGGGGGGGCAGCCCCATGGCAGCAGGGCAAAGGGGGAGCCCGGAGAGGCAACAAAAGGTGCCAGAGCCCCCAGCTGCATGGTCACAGCTTCCTTCCAAGTGCCAAAGGAGACCTGCTTTCCAAAATATATGTGCGTGTGTAACAGCCGGCTGTTAGAGGGCAAATTTCGGTTAGAAAGCTTTTCCTCCATCATCCCTTGAGTCAAATATTGCAAATACAGAAAGGCCAGACAAGCCTTATCTGCTATCGCACCTAACAGCTCTGCACTCATTCACAGGCTGGTCGCTGGCTTTTTACCCGCTTATTTCTGCAAAACATACCGAAGAGCTGATGGCCACAGATTTCTAATGTACCACATTAGGAATCTGGTCACCCAGCACTGGGAAGTATTTTGGTACTTGCCTGTATTCAAAGTAAGAAATGTAACTTCAAAAAAAAAATAAAATCCACCCACAATAAAACAACCCCAAATCCACATGACAGGCAAAACTGGGGAAAATAAAATATGTAACTACAGCAAATGTAGCTGTGAGGAAACAAGCCCTCTTCCCTGATGATGAATTATACTTTGCTTGCAACAGATGCAGCTCTTTATATTTGTTTTCTGCATAAATCTACATATTAGCCTGAATGCAACTGTATGTGCTTTGTCTTGCCTTGATTCCATCACTCACTGCTCTTTTCAGCTGGGGTCTTCGAGCACAGCTTTGCTTCAGCAAATGGCCCATTTAGTGGCTTTTCCAGCCCCAAAATCATAATGAGGGAGTGGGTGGACAGTGAGCACGTAGTGACTTTGCTGCATGCATGGTGGATTGTGACCTTTCTTCTGCCCTCAGCCACTGGTTCCTGCTGATGGGGTCGGCATCTCCCCAGCCACGAATGATTGGCGGAGCCCTAGGGCTTGTAGCACCCAAGGAAACAGGGAGGGAGAAGCCAGGGTGGGTGCCGTGTCTGTGTAACCCAGTGCCGGAGACAGAAGCTGCTGTAACAGCCACGGGTCGTCTTCTGCAGTTCAATTTATATCATCTATGCTTTTAAAATGTGTTATTTATATTGCACGCTGCCAACCAGAGAGGCTGCCCTGGAACTAGGGTGGCCAGTGAGGCTGGCTGTTGGTGTACTGCAGCAAATCCCCAGCGTGGATGGGCAATGGGTTTGCCCCAGGAGCCTTATTCCCCAAGAAAAGCTAGAAGTGGGAGCATGCATGAGGTGCAGGTGGCAGCAGGAACATTCTACAGTCACAGCCAGAAAAGGTGAAAAGGATAGGTACTGAATATAATTACCTTATTAAATTGTGAGCCCATTTTTTCAGCTTTTCTTAATCTTGTTTAATGCTATTGGTGTCAAGTTAAATTATTTTTAATTGTTTTTACAAAATGCATCTGATGAATTTATGGTTTTCTCTGTAGGATCTCCCACAACATAATTCTCTGGGAGAATTTATTTTCCTCTCCTCTAAGGAATCTTATTTAATATCTGTGCACTGGAAATTGAAGTGATGAAGCAAGTAAGCAATTACTGCGGTGTATCATTAATGGGAGCAGCCTTGTCCTATGACTACGGGGAGCATCTCTACCCTCCTTGGCAAACGCCTTCCTTGTTTTGCTCCTTCCCAGGGTCCCATCTGTGCTTGCCAGCCTAAGCAGCTCCTGCTGTCCCAGAACCTGTCCCCTTCCCTGGGGAAAGCTCAGGGATAATATCTCCTTTACTGGTGCTTGTGGGAGGGAAGGCAGGCTCCATCCCCACTGAGGGCTTGCTTGTTGGTCTGTGGGGCAAAACTTATGTGAAATGAGGGATGGCTTTTGGCTGAATTTAACAACTGAGGCAAGCCTCTGCTCATTTTACAGGGTAAAAGCATCACCTGCAAGTGGCTATGGGACACAGGAAGGTGTGTAGGGAGAGGCATTAGTGGAAGCAGAGAGGATGCAGATACCAACAGTCCCCTCTCCTTCTGGTTCTGCAAAGCCATTTTTCATCACAGAGAATGAGTATGGAACTTGCCAAAGGGGGTTTAAATAGGGCTAAGGAATAGTAAGCTCTCACAGGCAGGGCTGAAGGTTGGGGGGGTCTGAAGGGTCCCAGGCACCCACAGCTTGGCTGCTGTGCCTGAGTGGGGTATCTTCTTGACCTCTCCCCTTGAGTATGGCATCAGGCCAAAACCATTTCCGTGACAGAATGGCACTCACCATTTGCAGGGACAGAGAAATATGTGATTTTTTTACCCCATAAAAAATTGAAAATGGAAAAGTTTTGCTCCTGAAATCTCTCCTTACCAGAGCAGCAGGTCAGAGGGATGCTGCTGAACTCAGCGCACAAATGCTGGGGCAGGACAGCAAAAAATAGCAAGCAAATTGCCATGACCTATTACTTTAGAGAAAAGATCTATTTCTGATACAAGCACTATTTAAACACAGGTATTGCTAGCTAGTCTCAGGCTGTAACCCACTTAGGCAAAGCTTCAGACATAAATCAAGGTCATTGCCAGCTCCTGGCTGCTTACTCACCAGTGACACACCAGCACGGCACAGCAGGATGGAGTGAAACTGATCTATGCTATCACAGGGGGAACAACGCAGAACATATTAAAAGGCTAAATTATTAGTGCACAGGGTTAATTTCTACATCTTTAGGTTGTAGCTCTGGCAGGTTGTGGGCTGTTAGTGTGAGCTCTGAGCTCACCTATGCTGGGATGGGAAATCAGATTCTCTCCGATCCTGGGAAAAGGGAGCTGGGGGCTGATAGAAGGAGACCTGCAGGGGACTCTGCCACAGCCACACATGCTATGTGCACTCGACAGCATCCTGCCTTCTGTGTAAGGTATGGTGCCAGGCAATACAGTTCTGACTACTTCATCAGTGCCCAAGAGGCAGGAGAAAGTCTCCTGGATGCAGCCACAAAGAGGATTATCACTGACATAAGCTCTTGGTATTCCCCAACCTAAGCCTTGTGATGCAGCAAACAAGAAAAGCTCTCAGTATGATGGAGAGAGATGTTATTGCTGAAGGCATCTCCCCCTCGTGCTATTCCTAGCAAAGCTTCAAGATATGGACTGAAAACTAAGATACAGGTCCTGGTACTTTGGCTCAGCAATTGGCATTAGGGTTATGCTGTGTCTAACAGGAGAGGCTGGCTCCCAAACAGACGGCAGATTCAGTTCCCTACTGGCATTACAGGATATTTTGGATAAACCAGCTGTATCTATTTAAATGCCTTAATAATCAACAAACCAAATGCAGGAGTTCAGGAGTAGTGGTAGATTTAATCCAGTTCTTGAGAGCTTTATCTGTTTATTTTACAGGACCCTTGCAAGGCAGAAAACTCCATCTTCAGCTATTCCTAAACTGCAAAGTGGGCGGGTTGGGTATTTCTGACTGTGCTGCAAGAAAGCGTGGGACCAACATTTGCATTCCCCTGCAAGAAAGCTGGCTGGCAGAGCTAGGGAACAGAAGTACCTTTTAGCACCATAAAGCCTTAAAGCCTGATCCTACATTACATGGAAGAAAAAACCTGAAGTTAACTCCCAAGACTGACCTAGACTATATAAAAGGTAGGACACTATAGCACATCACTGCGGTGGATGTTTATGTCCTTGTACTGCAGCTTGGGCTTTGGCTACGGCCTTGTGCCACCCATTTTCCCACTGGAACTGGAAGTCGGTGAAACAGAAAGTGAATAATCCTCTTAGTGGGGCTGGCGCCGGCTGCCATCGCCCATGCTGCGCTCCAATTAACACCAGCAGCTAAGCCTCGCTGGAGGTTTTGTTATTAATTATGGGAGGGAGGGAGAATTGAGCATGCTTAGTGCATGGCTGCTTGGGCTGGGAGAAAGGAAATGCCCTAAAATAACTCACAGGGAAAAAGCAAATTAATGCCTTGAGAGTGGCACTGAATCAGCACCATCCCCACAACAGAGGATTCTTTGTGGTGGGAACCAGTCACCAGAGTCTCTGTTCATGCTGGGGCTCACCACAGACACCCCCATAAACCAGAGCCGGGGACATCCTCCTGAAATCCCAAAGCTGCTTTTCTTTGGGGCCAGAAGGTCTAGAAATGGCCCTGGTGTGTTTCCTCTGCCCCAAGAGCCAGCAGTGTGACTGAAGCTCAGCTTTGACTTTGCACCCCAAACCAAATCCCTTTGCCATCCATAGTGTCAGACCCTGCACAAAACACAGCCCAAGCATTGCTTCTGCTTCAACAGGATTTTGAAATTGGAAGCTAACCCCTGTGACTGTTCCAGGTTGACAATTGATCTATGGTTATGCTTTTAAAGAGAGGGTTGCAGAGCATGTTCTTTCTGTGAATGTGACAACTGGGGGTCTCAAGGTTCCACTGATCTCACAAGGGAAAATCTTGCTTATTTGCTTTAAACACAGAATTCACAAGTAGTCAATGATTTTCCTTCTGGGAAGGAGCAAGAAGCCCCCCCCAAACATGCACAGGATGAGATGGGACTAGAGCTGTAGCATCCTCTGCTCCCTCCCAGCAGCCTGGCTGGGGACACAGACACATTGCACCCACCCCAGCTGCCACCCAGCTGGTCTCACCCTGTCCTGCACCCCAGGCACTCTTATCATTGTGCTTCTTGAATAACTCGTAATTTTTAACATACTTGATAGCTTTTCCATTTAACATTGCAAACCCGTAAGTAATGAGAACGTACTTAAGATAAAACAGTCTGGTTACGCTAAATAGGGAGTTGCTTTGGTACACACAAACCAGTGCCTTCCACTGGACTACCAGATAAAATTTTGCACCTCTCTGAAAGGACACGATGCTTTAAAATAGTCTACTTTGTTCCAAATGCTTTTTAAGGCAACTCAAGACCGTTATTACACACCATAGGAAGTGATTTTTTTTCTCCTTTTTTTTTTTTTTTTTTTTTTTTGGGTCGAGGTAAATAGAAATATTGCTGGCAACCAAGAAAGTGCAATTCTGGGAGCCCAGGGTTTGTTGTGGTGAAGAGGATGGCACCAGGCTGCCCACCTCCCACAGCACAGATGCCCCATGAGGATGGGTGAAGAAAGCACTTCACTCCAGAAGCTGCTTTTCCCCATATTTCCCATGCCTGGAGGCTTTGCGAGGGCAACTGGAGGGATGCAGGAGCTCAGGCAGGTATACGGGCCCGGGGCAGGTCTGCCTGCAGCTCCTCACGCAGGCAGCTTCCTCCCCTTACTGCTTTGTCAAAACAAAAATGTGTAATTCTTACATTGCAACATAATCAGAAAGAAATCAGCCTCAAAATGAGATTAGAGGAGCTAGTAATTGAACAGGAATGAATAAGTGTACAGCTCTTGGATGCTGGGGGCTAGAGAAAATGAAAATAATTCTTACAGGGTTGGGAGGAAAAACCCCTTCGAGGCTGAGGCAGGATGGACAGACAGACAGGCAGCACGTGACACCAGGCTCTTCCCAGTTCAAGAACTTATTAGCGTAGTTGTACGCCCAGTGCTCCTTGGGATCCCATTTAAGGTCAGAGGCAGAGGTGGCCAGTGACAGCTGGGTACAGATCCAATTAGGAATGACTTTCACAGATGGCTCCTTTTCATTTTAGCTGTGGTTATTAATGCCAGGACAGACCTGGTCTGCAGGGCTGGGGTGGACAGAGGGGCATTGCCCACTGCCTTCTCTGTCCCGGACGTAGCTCCCTTAGGGCCAGAGCCATGCTGAGCCAAGGGGACCTGCTCCCTCAGGGCTGGCAGCAGAGCTGGTTCTTGGGTTGGTTGGAGAAATCATCACATCTTCTCCCTCTCCAGCCTAGGCATGATATCCCTGGCAGTGACATCAATGTTCTGCTCCAGGTGACCTCCGGTACACCCCCAAGAGATGCTCACCATGGCTGAGGAGCATCAGTTGGCCCTTTCTGCAGCTGTCCCGCTCTAGAAAATGCTTTACAAATGTTGGTTCCTCCATGCTCTTATGTCCAAAAAAATGGGACAAAACAGGAGCAGGGACAAGTCATGCTGTCAGGAGCCTGAAAAATGCCATTTCCCCAGAGTATGCAGCAGATTTGCAAAGATTCAGGACCAAAGCTTGGCTTTGTAGCATCCACATCTCAGGCTTTTGGCCAAAAGCAGCCAGGAAGCCCCCACATTTCTGCAGATTGTGAGTGCACAACTTTCCAGGGATCGCATGTGGAGAGGAGTGACAAGCACGCTGCTTCCTGAGAGTACACATGCATATGTCCGGCAGAAGGTAAATACAGCATCGCTTCTCCTCTGTGCACAGCTCTGGTGTGGCTTCTCCTCCCTGCACATCTCCACCATCTCTTCTCCTTGCTCCACAGTCTTGCCATGGCTCTGTCTCAACGGGCTGTTTCCTCCTTTCCCTGCAAGAGTTATTCTAATTTTCCTCACTCGTGAGGGCTTCCACTGGCTTCCTCACGCTGGGCAGAAGCCAGAGGTGCACAGGCAGAATCATTTCCCCCATGAGCGAGACTGGAACCACGTTTTCTAATCATAAGTTTTGCTCAAAATGGTCTAGCAGTTAGGGGGAGCGTAGTCACGTGAACGTTGCTTGTCTGAGTCATTAAAACAAATTAAATGTCACTCCTACTGGCTCTTGGCAGGGTGGCCAGTAGTCTCCATACGCCAGATTTCCCCACGGGACCTCAGCTGCTCTGAAGCCGTGGCCCCTCTGAGACACTAAAGATGCAATGTATTTTTAAGAGCCCTGAGCATTATTACCCCACTGAAAGGAGCCAAATGCATATGTTGTATGAAAATCTGTTTAAAACAGGTCCAAAAGACAGCAGGGGGTCGTTGCCTTCCCAGCACCTCCCAAGCCTGGGGTGGGCACCCCCTCTCCTGGGGAGGGCTTGTTGCTCTGCCAACCCCCAGGTGCTTTCTTTGCTGCCACCCTCTAACCATCACCTAGTGTGGACCAAGCAGATCTGTGAAATACAGCATACGAACCAGGCAGCTCCTTCCCTCCCACGGGGAAGAAAATGAGAGTTTCCCCCTGCGCGGAGCAGCATCTGAAGCCAGAGTCCCCCTACAAGAGGCACAGGGAAGTGGGGGCCCCCCCACAAGAGCATCTGAAGCCAGAGCCCCCCCGCAAGAGCCCGGTGCCAAGGCTGTGCTGCAGAGGGGCTGCACATTCTGGGGATCCCCAGGGACCCCAACCCACCGTGCTCTTCTCTGCACACCTACCACTGGGGCACAGCTGCTTGTTTCAAGCTGCTGAGTCACAAACACCAAAAATAACCGCAATATCTGCAGCCCCTCTCACACTTGGGAATTGCAGGTAGATTTTTGCCTGTCCGAGCAGAATGTGTCACGATGAGATATCCAGGTTCCGAAAGGATAGAGGCTTGCAGCATCTCTCTCACACCCACAAATGACCACAGCTAAAAAATGGTGTTGGAATAATTCCCTTCAAAATTTCCAGACACAAAAGCTAGCTTAAGGTCACACGGAGAAACCTATCAACTGCCCTTTATATACTCTTTAAGAAACAAACAAAACAGTCCATGTAAAATTCATCAAGCAAATCAAATTACGGTTAAAAATACTGATTTAGGATGAATTAGGATCTCTCTCAAGGATCCAGTAGGTTTGCCTGAAATACATCGACATCGTAGCTGTCGCTATTGCTGGTAAATAAAAGATGCACCCACGAACGCTTCAGACTGGGAGCCGCAATACATTTGATCATGCAAAGCACTAGATAACACAGAGTATTTTGTGAAGTATCCCCTAATAGCTTTGTAAGCTGCTGAAAAGCAGCAAGAGAAGAGCTCAGGCTGAGCTGGGGCTCTGAAATCAGAAACACTGAATTCTTCACTATCCTTTAGCTCTCTCCCCAGTGCCTATAGAAATCCTGCTGTGTCTGAGCTTGTTCAGACAAGGGACAGGATTTTTTTTCACTTCCACCCACATTACATCAAAAGGGCTCAAGTCCCAATTTTCCTACTGCTTTATAGTTTGCTACATAATGCTATCTGTAAGGTGGTGAGCCAGATGTGCAATAGCACTCTCAGGCAATCAGACTGGGTGATATTTACAGGATCTGTCTCCCAAACTGTGTTTCTACAGGGGTGGTTAAAGAAAAAAAGAGACCAGCCAGCGTGAAAGTAAAGCGCAGTCTGAAAGCATCCGATTTGCAGCGTACTCACATTCATCTTCTACCCCAGGCTCCTCTTTCAAGCCATTTTGTGAGAAATCCCAGCACTTGTCAGGCCAAGTTTCTCCCTGCGTCGGCTGCCTATGGCTCCGCTGCCTCCTTCCCCTGCCCACTGGTGGCCATTCCTCCGGGACTTGCCAGTTGAGTTGAAAAATAGACTTTTAATTCATTTGGCACCAAAGATCCCGGCTTAACTCTTCTCAGCAGCTGTCATGTCCCACGGAAGGAGCCGCAGTGCCAACTGCTTCCAATATAATCTCTCCAAATGCCTCAACGATGCTTGAACTCGTCTTAACCCTCTGGATGGATGGAGATCTCTCCACAACACCGGGAGAATATGATGCTGCTTTTTCCAAAAGCCTTCCCTTTTACATGCCTCGACCTTGCAAGGGAAATCCTGTCTCACTTGAATTATTCATAATACTTTCTGTTCTGCAAGCTCCAGCGTACATTTTCAATCATTAATATGTCATGACTTTTTATCCTTTTTGGACGTTTATCTTTTCTCCTGCAGAACTCGCTGCTTTCAAAAATAATGCAATCATGGAGGTATTAATTAGCATTCATCTGATTTACTAAATAAAAAAAAAAAAGTCTCCATCCTAATGCACGCCCTTCCTGGTGGGAAATACCATTTGAACAGCTTCAGGAACAGGGATAGTGCTGGCTGGTTCTAGCTAAAACAGTGCAAACCATGTTTGGAGCTCACGCTTTTGGCAGCATTTCCCAGCTTGCAAGCCTGTCTGGTGACGGAAGACAGGGTAGGCTTCCAGCATCTAAAGTTAAAAAAAAGCCCAAGGAAGGTAACTGTGCTGTGAGTGCTTTTATAGAGTGGTTTCTTATCCTTTTTAAGTAAAGCTGCTGGTAAATCATGGCATTTTTGATAGTGGCCAGGCCAGGCTGTGGTCCCTGTGGTACTGTCTGGTGGATGCATCCCTCTAGCTCACACCAGGATCTGTCCCTGAAGCTTTGCCCAGTGATGTGGTTTGTGGTGATCCCAGACCTATCCTGGAGTCTGGTAACAAATTAAACTGCCTGGAGCTCCTCAACCTTTCTTCACGGAGCTCAGTGGGGACCTTGGGTGCTTGAAGCAACACCAGACCCTCCACTCCCCTCAAGTCCAATGGGTCCACTCTCTCCCACAGAAAACACTTATTAATTGGCAGTCAGATGAAACAATTAGCTGGTTGACAGGAGGCTAACGCTTCTCTCAGCTCCTGCTGCTCAACCCAAGGTTGGAAGAGCTGAAATTTCTGTCCCATTACCTGAAGAACAAAATGGCAATTCAGCAGTGGGGAACCTCTGCCAATAAAATCACAGCCTGAACTCATTGCTTTCATTATCCCTTAAATTATTTTCTGTACTTGAGGCAGGGTTACTGCTAAGTCTGGGCTGTGTATAGAAAGAAGAAGGGTGAAGGACTGGCTGTCACATCCCTTGGTGAGACAGGGCTGGTGCCAGGACCCTCAGCCAGGACTGCTCAGCACCATGCCCGGTGCTAGCTTTTCCCATTTCACTTAAGCTACACAAGCATTTGCTGCCTGCTCCGGCCCATAAGCATATGGCAAATAACTACACATTTCCCAACAGCTAAATTATTGTGAGCTTTCCCCCCCCAAAAAGAAGTCAATATTGTAAACATTTACATGGACCTCTACTACGTCTGGAAGTAGTAGAAGCTCCACTTAAGGATAGGCTGTCCTTGGCTCAAGCAGGAGCCGACTCCAGGATTCAGATCTCCAGGAAACTATTTCTCAGAGCTTTGTAGGATTTTTGAAATCAGTGATCGTGAACCAAGAGGAAATTTCTAACCAGCATAGCTGGGAGCTGCAGCTTAGTTTTACTGAAGTGATTAAAGGCAAGATGTTCATGTTGGGCACATACAAGTTGCAAAGCTTGCTCCCCCTGTTGTAAACTTCAATCCTCCATCTAAATTGAACCAGTAGTCTTGCTGGCTCATTTCTCTCTCTCAGATATGGGATCTACTAAGATATTACATATTTCAGTATTTTCTAGCATGCAGTTAATACCTTTCACCAAATGTTCCTTACAATTTACCTACAGGTAAAGCAGTAGCAAGGTCAGGACTGCGGTACAAAATCGAATCCCTTTGCCTGCAGCCGAGGTGCAGAGCTCTGGGGCCATCCCATCCCACTCAGGGGACAGCAGCACCCATGGCCGTGCCTGGGCCATGGGCACGGTCATCTGGAATGGCAGCAATTCTTTGGGACACTTAATCCCCCCTTTCCAATACAGGATTAGGACTTTCTCTAATAGGTTTCTGCTAATTCCTTAAGAGAGTAGAGCACAAACAAATACATCTCTGCAGCTAAGAAATTTTTCTTGATGCTGGAGCTGTCATCTTCTCCCCATGCCCATCCTTCAAATACATCTCAGCAAGTGCTTCCATTCCCCAAAATAATCACTCAGGCAGCTACAAGCATGTCATCATTCCAGCCACCTGCACAGACCATGAGGCCCATGCTGCCTGCAAGCCCATTGCAGGGCCTAAGGCAAGGAAGGAGAGCCATGGGCTGTCCATGGGTAGCAGGCAGTAGAGATACAGCTGGAGGAAGAGGCTATAGGAAAATCCAGCCCAGCTCTGGTATGCTGCCCTCCCCAGGTTAGGTGCTCTCTATCAGAGAGGATGAGTACTCTGCATCCCTTTCAGGTTGGTGCTGGGTGCAGCATTCCTTGTTGAGTCCAGAATACCACATCCTCCTCCCCTGGGGTGCTGCGGGCTCTTGAGCTAATCTGGTAATGCAAATAACATACAAGTGGCCTGTGGGAGACCACAAATTATTTTCATAGCCTGAGTCCTAAAGAAGCTATCAAGCATGGTCAGGGAGCTGCTGCATCAGAGTGGTGGTAGCAATTCCCTCCTGCAGCCATATGAAGCAGCAAGGGGCTAGGAGGATGACCCATATATTGAGGGCTCAGGAGATACTCAAGGTAATGAATAATAATAAAAACAAAAAAAATCAAATAATAATTGCATGGATTCAGCAGCATAAAGCCCCCTGGACCTCTTGTTTTTCCCTCAGGTGCAAGGGACCCTGCTGGTCTATGTCAGACCTATGTCTGCTAGGCTCTGTATAGCTCAGGAACCCACCAGTTACAAGCCACTTTTGGGCAATAAGTACAAAAAAATAAGGGTTAAAAAAACAGGTAAGCATTTCTAATCTTGTTAAGTTTTCTAGCAAAGCAATTTCAGTTTCAGTGCAGCTGTGACATACAGCTTCCCCATGGAGATATTTTTTTTCTCTTGCTGGCAGCTGCAGGGCTGTGCTCTTACTTTGCTGAGGCTGCTCCTGCCTCTGCAGCCCTGGGACCAGGCACTGGAGGCAGACACAGGGGCTCAGCTCCTTTGCGTACCACAGTTTCACCCTGGTGTTGTTGGATTTACATTTGAAGCTGCTCTTGACTGCCAAGGTAATGAGGAGCCCGTGCAAAACTTGGCAGAGTGAAAGAGGGTGAAAGTCACCCAAAGAAAGGCTGTGAATGCACTGATTATGCCTGGGCTGAGAAGTGCTGTGGTTGGGGCTGATACTGCTTCCCATGAGCGATGGAGTGCTGTATCAACACAATTCACCATCAGCAAAATGTTCAGGCGCGAAGATATTTTAGGGCTGGGAATGCTGCAACTTGGACAAAATACATTGAGGAAAAGCCAACAGATTCCTTTGCCTGAGCACCTGCACGTGCCTGGGGCTGGAGAGTTGCAGGGACTTGGGGAACAGGGCATGGAGGAAGTGGAAAGCTCTTCAGAGAGCTAGAGGCCACCATAAGGTAATACATGCTTGCTTCTGCAGCACTAACAAGTAATTGTAATGTAACATAATTGTTTCACTCCAAGCTTCTTGTGTTAAAAGCAGCAGGGTGGGTTAGACACCAGGATGCTGTGCCCAGTGCACAGGGAGGTGCTGCTTGGGGCTGGTACCCATGGCATCCTCCAAGCTATAAGAAAAGGATAGCAAGGCCCAGGCTCATCACACATCACTGGGGACCTTGTTTGTGTATCAAGAGGACAGTGACCTGAGGGTTGCATTTACCCCAGGGATATTTTATGGCACTATCCATAAACATGGGTGAAGCCACAGCATCTCCAGCAGCACCATCTGCACCTGTCGCACTGCCAAGGACCAGGGTACCGGTGGTTCTGCCAGTACACAGCGTCTGCTCCAGGGTTACCACCAGCAGCCTCCCCAAACCAAGCTTATCCCAGTGCCACAGAGGAGAAGACCCTGTTGTCCCGCTGGCCAGGTGCCAGCTGAAATAAGTGCTCAGCCTTTGCTGCTCACGTTTAAGGGGATGGGGGGGTGGAGGGAGGGACAGACACAAAAAAATAGACAAAAACTCATCTCTTGCTATTTCTGCCTTCCCAGCCTCCCTCCATCACATGTGGTATTGGCAAGAACAGCAGCTATATAAAGTTCACAGGTTTCATGCAGTTTCTTCTGTTTTAATTAAATCCCACTGCCATTTTTATTTACTTAAAATTTTTCCTTCTCAGTCTGCTTGCTCAGCTCGTATCAGAACTATATAATTAGCACCAGTCATTATGCAGCTCCCCAGAGTTCACAAAGTTGGCAGATTTTTTTCATCCATTTAAGGCTTTTAGAATCCAGTAATAATAATTTTGTAATTAAAAAGTATATAATTTGCTCAGGTGGTTTAGTTCAGCACAGCTCTTACCTTGCACAGCAACAGCCTCAACCCTATAAAACCCTTTCCAGGTCAGTGGTGGTGGAGATGTTCTTCCCACACCTCTGTGTGAGAGACATTCAGGGGTTAACTCTGCTGTATACTTTTATTGCCATGTTTTATTTCATTATTACAAGTGTATTGTGAAATTTAATTGGCAGGTAGGTAGTAGAGCAGATTAAAATGCATTAACGTTTATTGCAAGCTCCATTTATACAATTCTATTTATTTCAGGTTGACTGTGGTTCACAGCAGCATGTTGTTTTTAGTGCGGCAGCCTTTTAAATATGCCACTATAACAGTGCTTTGTTTATTCCCTTGATGTATATTTGAAAGAAAGATTTACTTAATAGGCCTAATCTAAAATAAAACCTGTTGAATTCAAAGAGGCGTGGGTAGCTTTAGGGGCCAAATACTTCATGGACAGATTTGCAGTTTTAAGATGGGGTTATGCAAACAGATATATCAGACCCAGCCACAATGCACCTGGGACTGCCCAGGTCTATCTAGCCCATTCCTGTAATTCCAGGTACGAGCAGCTCCCATTCCAAGGAAATTCAACGGCAACACGCACTGTGAGAACCTGAGGTGTTCACAGAGAAGCCTATCCATCATGCTCAGAAGGAATAAGAAGGGAGAGGAAAAACTAAAAAACCTGTGGGGAAGGGCTGGCTAGGAAGCAGATCGCGCCCCAGCTCCTGTCCCTTGAGAGAGGTGCTCTCAGACGATGTCCATGCAGAACAACAGCCTGCAGCAGGGATGCTGTGCTATAGAGTCTGCTCTTCCTCTGCACCTCTGTATTTAAGCACATGTGAAACTGCACGAACCAGACACAGCTGCCAACAGCAAGAGGTGTGAGCACCCCTGTGGTGCTGGGCAGTGCCTCCATCTGCACCCGCTCTCGGTCCAAGGCTGTGCTGCTCCAGAGCACCCATCCCTCACACCCTTCTTCTGCCTCCTTTCCTTTGCCTGTTTTCGGAAGATAGCTTTCCTGTGACAATAGACCCTGCTTGAGGTTTCTAGCTTCAGTCTAACAGCATCTCAAGCTGTCTTGAGAAAAGCTCCTCAAAAGGCAGATCAATTATTTGCTCATTTTATTAGCTGGCAATAATGGCTTGTTATTAAAGCTAATATTAAGGCATTTAAAAAAAAAATGCTTTGGCCTGATAGAGTAATGGCTCCTTTGTAAATCTTCTGAGTGGTTCATTAACCTGACTCTGTCAGCTACTATGCATGTAGAATTGTGTGTTGTCTAAAGTGGGTTGCAGAGCCTCTCGTCTTGCTTCCTCCTCCTCTACTGGGGCTGCCTCCACTACCCAGTACTGGGCATGGCCCCCTGGTACCAGGGAGTACCTTTCAGAGCTTGAGGTCACCAAACTGACCCCAACCCATGAAACAACTGAGACTGAGATAAAGCAATCCCAGAAGAGCACAGCATCAGCATGATTATTCAGGCAATAACAACTCAATCATTCATTTTAATTAAACTCCAGTAAGTTGATAGACAGCAGTCACCTCTGGAAGACGGGTATCGCTTCATAACTCCTCTTTCAAATTGCCTTTCCTGAGGTTGTGCTCAAAGAGATCAGTCTAATTCCTCAAGCATAAAATATTTTAGGAATCTATTCAGACCTTGACATACCAGGCTGTGATTAATCAAAAAATGGATTTTAAATGTCTTATCAGAAAGAAATACAATTGTGTGAAACAGCATTGCTTCTTCCAGGAAAGTGAAAAAGCCAAAGTGATGGCATGGCAGAACTGAAGGCTCAAGGTGCCCCAAGCCCACCCCTGGGCTGGGGTGGGAGGGTATCCTCCAGGCTGGTGCACCAAAACTCAGTATTTTTTTTAGTCTGTTCAGGAGATCGTGAGCTTCTTTGTGTTTCTTCATTGTGCAATATCAAGTAATTAGACCAGAGCAGCTCCAGGTAAAGTGCCAGCCCTACAGGGACTTGGGTGGAAAGTGTGGCTGGAGTGAAGGAAACCCATAAGACGCTGTATGTGGCACTGATGAGTTAGCCGCTCTTGAATCACCTTAATTGCTAGCTTTAAAGTTTGTGCAGCAGCTCACCAGTAGCAAAGCCAAGAAATGAAAACATGTAGGTGAATATAGATGTATAAACACATCACATAGAGCGAGTGTAACCTACAGCAAGGATGCAAACCCTCCATTCCTTACACCTCTGCACCCTGCCTGGCTGACAGCAGCAAACGGGGTGGTTCTGAAGCCTTAATGGGCAATAATCAAAATTACAGGTCAAAAATCTTGCCATGCTGCTGCTTGTAACAAACTTTTAGAGCAGATGTAGGTAGTAGCGTGAAGCAGCTGAGCAAGTGCCAGAAAGTGGTAGCAGAAAGGGAAAGCACAGCTCAGACAGCAGCATCTGTATTGCAGTGGGGAACCCAGGTCCTGAATTGTACTCATGCCATTTATTTTAGTGTTATCTCTGGTTTCAACCTCTGTGGGCACAGCAACCAGGCCGGACACGCAGGGCAGCAGCATCACCTCCCACAGGAGAAGGGATACTCCCAGCACTCGCACTAAATCACCCCTTCTGTTTTCATACAAAGATGAAGTCAGACTTTCTGCTAAAACAGTAATAAAGAACAATCCCAAACTCATGTAATCCTCTACTAGCAAAAATCCACCTGCCTATCTGATCACAAGTGAAGTGCCAACAACATCCAGGGATGCTGAATACAAATGGGCTGGGGTTAAGGATTTCCAGGCCTCAGGAGATTTAACTTATAAAGCCGTGTTTTATTTCTCT
The DNA here is from genome assembly GCA_013398155.1 of Pedionomus torquatus. Classification (NCBI taxonomy): domain Eukaryota; kingdom Metazoa; phylum Chordata; class Aves; order Charadriiformes; family Pedionomidae; genus Pedionomus; species Pedionomus torquatus. Next base: position 242,446 of record VZRU01011951.1, on the reverse strand, counting down.
GAGCTATTCTCAAGCTGTTTTCAAAACGTATGTGTCACTTCATTTTCACATCTTTGTATTGCTTTGGGCTTTGAAATATCTTCTTTGCCGGTTGAAGCTGAGCTTACAGTAAGCCATCAATATCAGCCGTTCCGAATTAATGCCAAGAACTCCCAGCTAATATTTTCTTCATCAAAAGAGATCATTGGAGAAAGATCCTAATAATTCTTTGTCCTTTGTAACAGCATTAGGATGTAGAAGTATTAAACAGCAATTATGTCTTATCTGCTATGTAAATGGCTATAATTTGAATTTATGAATAAAGACTACTCCTAATACGGCTAAAGTGCGCAGCCCACTCAATTGTGCAGGTATTACAGAGTCCTGAGGCTTGTGTGGGATTTATCACAGTCGGTTTAAATGTTTGCATTATGGCAGGGACTGCCTTTACACGTTCCGTTTTTAAGAAGCCCTGACAGCTCCCGGGGGACGGCCAGGGCTGGTGCTCCCCATGAGACCTCCCATCGGGTCCTTACCCTCCCTGCTGCCATCATCTGCACCCCAGCAGCATTGTGGTGCACAGGCTGCCAAAACAAATGGGAAAACTGTTTCTCAAAGGTAAAATTGGCCTTTTAATACATTGCAGGCAAGATTTCTAAGGAGGTTTCTAGGCTTTAGGCTTTCTCTTTTTCCACAGCCTGTATGAGGTTTGTTTGTCAACACGGTGTTGACATCAAGACACTTCTGTTATCCTACAATCTGGCTGAGCAAAAATAAAAAAAAAAAAGAAAACCTAAACCAAATGAAAAGAATGAAACCCCCCAAATCCTCACATTTCTCTGATGGTCAGCAGCAGCCCAGGCCCTGCTTCTCCTCCATCCTGTGCAACCCAATCCAGCCCAGGCACAGTCACAATAGGACCAGCTGACTAAACTGTGTCCTCACCCCCATAGTGCAGGTCACCCTCTGTGCCACCCTGCCTCTGGCATGATAAATCATTTGAGGAAAAAAAAAAAAAAGTCAGAAATATTGCTAGCAATAAGCAAATTGCAGAAAGTTCAGAAATGGGGATTAATTTAAAGGCACCAGTTCTGGGCAGTTTGCACATCAGTCTCTCTCCCCATCTCTACCAGCTCTGCAGATGGCAGAGATGGGGGTGTGGGAAAGGGTCTCCCCTTTTCCAAGCCAATCCACTACTAAAGCATTCACCAATTAATTTATTTCTGACCCCGAACACTGCACTGCTTAACACCATTTTACATTTTCAGTTGTCACAATCCACTTCTTCCTTTACAAAGGTTGTAAAGCTTTGTTTCACCCCATCAGGGGGAAATACTCTCTTAGATAAGGATAAGCTTGTTTTGAATGCTGAAATCCTCTTTCTTGATGGACTAAAAGGAAGCTGTTAAAGTTTCAACCACAGATGCTTCCTTACAGGAAATTCAGGCTGACACTTGGAGAGAGAGGATCCCAGGAGAGGTGTCCTCAGTGCCCTGCTTTGAGTCTTTCATATAGGTTTATGGAAAATATGATGTTAGCTGAGAATTTGAGAACTGTGTACAAACTCCTACCTGCAAGCCTCTTTCAGGAAAAAAAAAAGTGTTATATTAGAAGATATTTGCTCTACATTATTTTTTTTTTGCCATTGCAGTCGCTGAGGGATGTGCTGAAGCCTCAGGGGATTCCTTCTGGGGAGAGATACAGGACAAGAAATTTCTTAAAGGTTTTAAGAACAGACATGGGGAATGCCATTCAAGAGAGAATTTTTAGTTTTCAAGGATCAAAATTTACCCTGATCAAATAAAAATAAGCTGCACTGAAGAAAAGAAAACAAACTCCAGAATTTGGCATTCTAGGTCCATCTGCTGTTGAAAATATGGAAATATCACAAAAATATACGGACTGCAAAGTATCACCAACGTGGCCAGCTAGTGGGAAACACCACCAAGAAAAGCAAGAGTGAAAACCAGACTGAAAGAGTAGAGTCAACAGTAAAAAAAATGGGGTGAAGGGATCTTAAAAGCATAAAAATGAAAGAAAAAACAAAACAAAACAAAAAAACAAAAGAAATCACTAAAAAAGGCTAGAGGAAAAAAAAAACAATTAAAAAATAAATCAGTGTGGGGCAGCAGTCATACAGAAGACTTGAAGACAGCAGTCATACAGAAGAGAGAAGCCCGAAAATATAAAATAAAGGCAAGAAACCAGACCAGCAGAAAAAAGGTCTGGGAAAGGTGCTTACAGCAGCAGAGTTACCAGAAAGAAACCCCAACAAACCAAAACAAAAAAATGTTTATTTCACAGCTGGGCAGCAGAGGGTAGAGGGGATGCCTGCACCAGGGGCAGGATCAGACTGAGAGCTGCAGGATGCTGGGCTACTGCCTCAGCCGCCCCACCTGTCTCTGAGGCCTCCCTAAGCCCTACAGCACTGCTTGGAAAAAAGATATTAAAGAGGAAGTTAGCCCATTAATTATTAAATACTGGGGGAGAATTAAAAATTGAAAGAAATGTTAGATAATTTAAAAAAATAAAACAGAGCTATGCTGCAGATGGGGATGCTGGGTTCTGAAAAAACAGGAAGAGACACTTCAGATTGGTAAATAATTAATATTACATTTAATTTATTCATATTTCTTTACTTTACTAATGTTCCAGAGAGAATAGAAGGGCTCAAAGGATGGGGCTGTGTAACTGTAGTCATAAGGAAAGGGGAGGGAAGGTGGGGAGCCCAGAAGAGCCCAGCAAAGCTGTGGCCACCAGCAGCACAGCTGCTTTTTCTCTCCTGCACTTCCAGCATTACAGGAGACATATGTTTCATCACAGTTTCTACATTAAAAGCGTACTTTGATCTCTTTTTATATCAACGAGGTGTCTAAAATAAATCAACCTTGTTAAAAGTCATCATTAATTAAGCTATTCTCTGTGTGGAAGGGGACAGACGAGACATGCTTTTCCCCAAGTCTCAGGCAGGAACAGGAGGTATTCCCACAGCCCTGCCCTGGGCTCTTGGGTCTATACCATCACAGAGAGAAGTATTATGAAGAGCTCTGGGATCTCCCTGTTTCAGAGGGGATACAGGAACACAATAGGATGCAAGCGGGTCCCCAGGGCGCAACCGGGCTCAGGATGGTGATGGGACACCCCAAGGCTGCTACTGGGGGGTACCACCAGGTATGGTTTTCCTTTTTTTCAGTGATTAAAAGGTTGTGGATTAGCCTTGGGTATCATTTGCTCATGGTTTTGGAGGAGCTCTTTTGCCTGGCCTCCTCCGCGCATGAGGCCCCAGCAAGCACGGAGGGACAACAGCCCACAGGATGGCACAGGTCCTGACCTCCTGCTCCCACACCCAAGAGGATGCGCTGGCAGCCACCCTTCCCCTTCCAGGATTTACCTTCAGATGAAGCCAAGAGCCACCACCAACTATCAATTTCCAATTTTCTTCCTGAACTTTCTCCAACTGTCTAAAATGAGTTTGGGGAGTAAAGAATTTTCCTCAGACACACATAATCGGCATAATCAGCAAAGCCCTGTCTTTCAGCCCCCTAATTTGCAATGTGATATGATGGCACTTTTTGGCAATAACTAAAGTGATCTATAGTCATGAGGATATAGTCCCCGAGTAGAGGGGAGATTTATGGCTCCGGCTATAACAGATATTTTACTCCTCAGCAGCAATAAAGGCATGGCTGAAAGCTCTACAAAATCAAAATAAATGCAGAGAATGAGGAAGCTTGTCAGGTAATAAAGGAAGTTCTTTAAATCAATGGGGAATTTAAGGGAAAGGTGACTGAAGTTTTTGAGCAAGTGTTGCACAAACCCAATAGTGCTGCGCAATTACTTCCAGCAATGCCAACTTTTACCCTGCCTGTGGTTAATGCTATTGTCTATTTTATAAGAGGCTTATGCTTAATTAAAATGCTTCTATAGATTACATTGTACAGTTTTGCAGATCTTTTATTTACTCCATAACACACAAATCCCAATTATTAAATTATACATGTTGGGTGAGCACATAAGTATCGAAAGTCTCTAGACCAAAGGCTGCTTCTTTAAAAAAAAATTGAGTTACAATAAAACAAGGCAGAGAATTACAGCTATTAAAGCCTGGGTTGATGCCTTGAGAATGATGTTTCCTATCCTGGTGGTTCATCTGCATGGAGCCTCTCTGAGCCAACCCAGCAGGGGCTGGGAGCTCCTCATGGCCAATGGACACAGGAGAGAAAGCCACCGGTGCTGCCAGCCCATCGGCTCGGGTGTTGGCAACACCAGGAACCCTGATACTGGTGGGCTGCCCCCCGTGGATGCTGTTGTTGACATTACACTGCCATTACGACATTGCTTGGAGAAGTGTAACTGGTGCAGCACTGAAAATGGCGCTGGCAGCTGGTGGGCTCAAAGAGCAAGATCAAGGCTGTCCCTGCTACCCACGTGCGTGCATAGCCCGCATCATCCCAGCATTGGACCATCCTGGCAGCACCAGCCAGATGGGCATGTGCCTCCTACTGGCAAATACACAACATTATTGCTGTACCACAATCATCTCTAATCTGCCATCCTGTTTTAATCTTCATTTTCCATCTTTACCACAGCTGCAACACAAAGTGCGAGCTCTTTGGAAGGAAGACAGCAAGTCTTCTCACTGGCTTCTATACAGATTTAGGAGTCCCAGTTTAAGAGCTTGAAGGCTTGAGGTGCCTTCATCAAAACAGAGAAAAAAAAGAGAAATAAAATGCAATGCTAACTAAACCTAACAAAAATTAACATTGCCCATCAGCCAGTAATGATGATGTTCTTACTATTATCCATAATACAAACATTGAAAAATGGTCTAAGTCACCTGGGTTCCTTCACTGGTCAACCACAGGTCAGACAGCGCATTCTCACACAGCTAAGCCCAAGGAAGAGAAACACCAGCCCCAGGGTCAAGCCAGCCTTTTCCCATCTCTTAGAGGATACCGTCTGGAGTAATCTTCTGTAATGGATTTCACAACAAAGTTTCTAACTCCGCACAATAACCTTGAAATGCAGAACAATATATATGTATTAATAAATCAAAAAGTGAGAAAACTCAAACTATGCCTATTATAATTTGTCCCCGAGTATAAATTTAAAGGCACAACAAATAAGCAAAGGGCTCAATCACAGACAAAAATGCAAAATTTGCACTGCCCTCAAGTGATTTCTTAGTGTTTGTCCCCACAAAAAGCAGGTGCTGGTGTATGAGCTATATCTAGAATATACCACTATTGTATATTAGAATAAATATAATATATCCATGTGTTTTCTGCAAGTGCAAATTGGCTGTCAATTATGAAGTATCAAATAATTTACATTTACAGTGAGGGTGGCAAGACACTGGCACAGGTTGACCAGAGAGCTGGCAGATGCCCCCCTCCCCGGGAACATTCAAGGCTAGGTTGGATGAGGCTCTGAGCAACCTGATCTAGTTGAAGACATCCCTGCTCGTTGCAGGGAGGTTGATGAGATGACCTTTAAAGGTTCCTTTCAACCCAAACCGTTCTATGATAACTGACATTGAGGTTTTTATAATATAGAGCAGGCTGTTTGAACCTCTTAAAATGATGTTTCGTACTGACAGAATGTAAGAAAAGGGTGTAAATGGACTGGAGTCGGGTTTCATAGTGTCTCTGGTTCAGCAGCCAGGAATGTTGCCAGCACGGCTGGGACTCAGGAGACCCCCGAGCTCCCCATCACACTGAGGTACCTCAACCAGCAAAATCATTGCAGTGCAGAAATTGCAACAACAACAACAAAAAAAAATCAGCACACATGACTCACGGCAGCTCGTGTTTCTCTATCTTGTCAGTGATACACAAGCTAATTAATCCCTTAAGGGACCATGACATCAAGGCAATTTTTCCTACCTGTTAATTTAGCATCACCTGGTTGCTCGATGCCACACTAAATAAATGGATTTTAGCCTTCCTGTCAGCAGAGACCAGTATCAAACAGCAGTAAGGCTCTGTAATACAGCCTCCAACAAAATCTCCTATGTTAGCTTCTTCCAAGAGTTCAAGCCCCACTATGCTCCTGAACCCTACAGGACAGCTCATGTGGAAGAGACAAACATTCAGCCCCAGGACCCACCAGCTCCCTGGTCAGATTCTGGCATAGTGCTGCCACCCAGAGAGGAGCTCCTGGGTTTGGGCTCTGCCTCTCTGGAGCACCTTCCCAGTAATGGGTGCTCCTTCATCCCTGGGCGGGCAGCCCCTCTTTCCCCTAGCCCACAGGTAGGTGCAAGCAGCGTGCCAGGGCACAGCCGTCGCTCTCTGTGCTTTGGGAGTGCTGTGGAAAGAGAGATTTCCACCCCTACACCTGCCCACTTTATTACAGTGTTTGCACTTGCAAAGTATCAAACAGATGTTGAAATAAAATAAAACAACCCACAAGCAGGAATGAACTTCCACGTGCCAGCAGAGCCCAGAGTCACCAAGCAGACCTCTTACAGAAATGACTCCAAGGAGTCATGAAGTCTCCTTGGAGCCAACCACAGCAGTCAGGACTTAGCTCCCACCCCAGGCAGTGCTAGAGCCCCCAGCGTGCCATATCTCCTCCAACCAGCTACTCCACAGTCTCTCCCAGCTCCTGGGCAATATCCCATGGGAGCAGACCAGTACCTGGCACAGGACTGATCAGATTTGCTGAACATATTTTGCAGAACACTTCACCATAATTTAGAGTATTTGCTCAGGAGCTGGGATTTGTAAAACATTAATAAACTTGTAGTCAGAAACAACAAACAATTTGATCCCTGGGATTAACCTTAATTTCCAAATTGCTGTGTGTTCCACTCAGGATCAGGTGCTCATCTGCACGCTCAGCTAATGAGTTCCCAGACAGTGTTTTATCAAAGAAATGTGTCAGGGCCTTTCTGTTATTGCTTCTTGTTCTGGAGCGTCAGTGTTAGTTATTAAAGCAAAGCATGTATTTTTTTTATTATTTTTCTTCCCCTTGACAGGAACTGTTGAGGGCTGTCGGTAACAGCAACCAGGGTAGGAACAGCTGGCACATGTTTAATGGTGCATCGTTGCGTTGTTAACACAAAGCTGTTACATGCCTTGATAAACACGTAACAGGACTCATGAAATTAAAAGAAAATTAAAATGCAAATGTTTAGACAAGATGTACNCCCCCCCCCCCCTTTTTTTTTTTTTATAGAAAAACCCACTTATTCACCTGCATCACATGCGTAAGATGGCAGCACGTGATAAAGCACAGCTTGCAGGGTCATGATGGTTGTGCCACCAGCTCCATGGTTGGGCACAGTGGATGGGAGATAAAGGGACACCCACATGGTCCCACTGAACCATTTATTTGCAATTAACCAGCCAGCTGTAACAAGGTACTAGTCCTTATAGCAAGGTGCTGCTCATCCCAGTGCTGTACAGCAGGAGGTCATGGCTGGGTGCTCGGGCAGCAGAGAGGGCTGAAATGGGGTCCCCCCAGCTAACAGGCAAGACAAGAAGGGTGAAATAATACAGAATCTTCCAAGTAACAGAAAATACACTCCAGTTGTCTTTGTGCAGATGGCTCTTCATTAAATCTACACTAATTGCATGAAATTGAGCTGCGTTTGATGTGCACGTCAGGCGGGAATAGGTCTTGAAATCAGACAGGAAAGTCTGAGGGTCTCAGGAAAAGATGGGATAAAACTACTTGGGTCCTGGGGGACACCCAGTCAGGGGTGTCTTCAGTCCCACAGCACGTGGCTCTTGGGCAGCACCCGGCCTGCAGGACTGTTTAAGGAATAAAACAGCACTAAACCAGCACTCAGTCTGAGTCAAGTAACAGACAGGAATCTGGCTCCTGGAAATCTGCTACTGTAATTGTTGTCACTGCCTTTGGGAATATCAACCCAAATGGGGAGAGGTGTGGTGTTCTGGTTGGGGTTTTTTTTTTTTTTTTTTTTTTTGAGGTAAGTTTCTCAT
>VZRU01011951.1:190598-234415 GCA_013398155.1 Pedionomus torquatus | reverse complement strand
TTTTTTTTTTTTTTTTTTTTTTTTATAGCACAGGAATAAAATACAGCAAAGAGGTCCATCTGGGCACACAAGCAAGTCTCAAAACAGAGATTTATCTGGAGCCACCTCTCTTTTGATAGACAGAAAGCAGCTCAAATGCATCATGCAAGCACCGTAATTCTCTAACCAGGATAAAATCCAATGTTTTAGACTAATACTGGGAGATTAACTTGTTTAGCACAGAACTATATTACTATCCAGGGATGGAGGTTGTTCCACCAATACATTCATAGAGCAAGACCTGCAGAGCACGCTCAGGAAAGTGGCAGCAGACAGTGCCAAACTCTATCTTCCCATAGTAATTCCCTATATAACCAAGCACAGAGTTGTTAAATGCATCGTTGCTTCTTTGTCAATGCTGCATATTCAGTGCAATAAATAGTGGCTTCCACAGATGAAACGGCATTGGGGTGTGTTATAGTAACTCCCAGGTACAGCTTCCCAACAGGTCTATTTTCTACACTATTGAGCAAGCGCCAATGAAAGGAGCCACTTCATCGTAGGTGGAACAAACCAAGAGCTGTGAGAAGCTGTGGTTGACGTGGATCCATCCACAGCAGCGCCAGGCAAGCCATCGGCATCTCCACCCGTCCCCGGCTGCGCTCACCCATTTGGGGGACTACACAAAATGAAAAAATCCTGAAATCCTGATTTCATTCCCAACTAAGCCCAGACCTGGCCTGAATTCATCTTGGTAAAGTAGTTATGTCTGATATGACCAATTCTTCTCTTTTCTAAAAAAAAAAAAATAAAATATAAAAACCCAAAGAGTGCTTTCAGTATTAATACTTCTGATTATATGTAAATTATGTATACATTCCTACAATTGCTTTCAAAGATGAATCCCTAATTTGTTTGCACAGCAACATGGATAATCTCCCTTGATCCATGACAGAGTGTGAGTAGGTCACTAAAATAATAGCATTTAATAATTTGTCTCAAGAGGGAAATGATTTGGGTTTTGTACTCTGTATCACTTCAATGCACTGTGAATTGCTTTAATACCACACAGTTCCCGCTATTAAGCTTTGATATTTAGAGCTGATAATTGGTAATTCCATCTAAATCTCCTCTGAATACACTCTCTGGTAAGGAGGAAAAGCTTCATTCTGGCTGTGCCTCCCTGTCCTACCGCAGATGGCATTTGCCAGCTCCTCTTCCCAAATTTTTAGAGCATGGATGAAGCGCTGCAGAAGGAGGGCAGACACCTGCCTCCTGTCCTCATCCTGTCTTGCAGCTGCTTTACCCCCAGCATCCCATGACACTGGTGCATGCTCCTTCCTTTCACTCAAACACCTTGCTTGCCTGAGAAACGTGCAGTTGCCAACATACCTTATGGCAGTTCCATATTCACCCATAAGCTTCCATAAAACCTTCTTGCAAAGGGCTAAGGATAGTATTGATGAGTAAACATCTACTCTACCCACAGCATTCAGACACCCTTCTGCACCACTGGTTTTTACCACTTCCAAGTTACTCACCCACTGGCAGCTGAGTGGAGTGGGATGGGCAAAGGGCCTGTCTGCAAAGGGCAGCAGCCCCTGGGACGTCCCTCAGGGACTGCCCAGCTCTACCATGGTAGAAACACCACACCCACGGTGAGGATGACCACAAGATGGATGCAGACTAAGAAATAACCAGCTGGAGTTGTGACAAGCACAACTCACATCCTACCCTTAAACAGAAATCAAATCTGTTCTAATCATCTTCCCTGGTGATAAAACTAAAATCCATTCAACGCAGCAAGTAGATGTGGACTTCTGCTGAACACACACACAGATGAAAAAAAAACAAATGTACATGAGAGCCCTTAGAAGAGTCATCTTTTGCATGTGAAATGTGGACATCAACCAGCATGTATTTTTTTCCTGCTCTAGCCAATAACAGGTGAAGTGAATCATCAGGCTTTTTGCTGGGGAGACGCCTGGGACTGCACAGCAGCCTGCTGTCACCCTCCCCAGGCAACATGGCTTATGGAGCACATTGAAATAAGCATTTTATTCTTTACTTTTTCAAGACAGAGTTTGGAAATGGTATCTTCTGATCTCTCTACCTCTGTGGCCTTTGGGAAGCTGCAAAACCCTTTTAAACTCACGTTTGTCACAGCAGTCCTTGATGACAGGGAATATTGAACAGTCTTTATCATTAGTTGTAAGCAAAAAGGTGCCAGGGAGGAATGGGGCAGTAAGGAATGTGACAGTAATGACAGAATAATTGGTTAAACCACACCCAAGCTAAATCCCATGCTCTTCTCCTTTCTCACAGTACTAACGCTGAGATGGATGCCTCACTTGACTCTTGTGTGTATAGAAGCCACTTACATCACACACAGTTTGCTCCCGCTTTCTCCATTTCAGCTTTCAACTTTTGAAGAAACATCTTGGTTCCCATAACAGCTCCCATCCTACCTCATATTTTGGTCAGCAGACAAATCAAGACTGATCTAAACCAATCAGGTTTTAGCATTAACTGTACAACTCTTACAGAAGATTATCATGCCATATTTCCAGGGGGTCAAGAGAGAAACAGCAGTATGTGGGGCACAGAGTTCATACCTGTGCTTTTTTGACTGAAATCACTGAAAATACAAAATAAAGTTTGAGAGACACAGATTTTTAGCTTGGCTATTTATAAGGTCATATAAATATAATTGGTCATCTAAACTACACATTCCTTTCCTAACCACACATGTCAACAGAAATGCAAGGAGAGAACAAGGTGTCTTCCTACCAACCTTCTTTGGTATCTGTGATTTTTTTTCCTGTATGTGAATTCTAAATGTGTGCTTTCAGAAGCCATTTCAGTTTTAGGAAGCAGTGCATGTTCTAGTTCCTTTCATAAGGCCACATGCCTGCAGCCGCTGGGCAGGATTCCACCACAACGCATGGGTATTTCCATACAATAAATCCTTAATTTCCCCAATGGCTTTCACACTATCCCTTCCATAAGAAAATCACAAATAAGATATACTGGGCTTAATTGTCTATCTTTCCTTAAAAACATACATTACCAACCACACCTAGGGCTTGCAACTTAAGTGAAAAAAGAAAGGAAAAGCAACCAAAAAACATGCCTCAGGTTCTATTACATTTGTCACACGTGAGAGAAAGCCTCATATATACAATACTTAGAACTTTTGTACATAGCAGTCTATGCACTACTAAAAGCATTGCATTAAGCCCCTTATATGATATGTTATATCCTATTAACTAGGACCAGCAGAATATTTAATTAAAACTAACTTCAGTGAGTAGGAAACCATTTTTCTCATAAGATGATAATTAACAGGTATTAAAACTGCAGGGAGGAAAAAAAGCCCCTAATCCATTTTAAATCACACCTACGAGGAAGATAGGCTAAATTCACCTTCCTTATGACACTTATTCTTTCTGCTGCTATGAGGTAGGTCAGTATAATTAGGTCTTTTCGCAAGAAATTCTTGGAATCATTTGCTTTTGAGAAGAGCCAACATCTCTAGTCGTATGGCCTTTAAAGGGACACCACAGGAAGTTCTGCTAAGACCAGAGCTCATTTTCTCAATTGCATCTTCTACAGTGTCATTTTGCCCTTTCCTCAGACTGTTGCAAATTGAAATTGGGTTCTTTTTATCTATCTGTCTTTATCTTTTTCCCTCCTTTACTAGCAGCACCCATAGGATGAAGAAAGAAAAAAGCCTGACTGAATTAGGCTTTCTGAAACTCTTGTTTACTCTACTAGGAAAAGTCCCAACAAGATGTTGTCGTGACACAGTTTTGTGTTGCAAGTAGAGAATTCAAGTCCTTGGGAGCAATTTTTCAGAGGTGCCAGTGACCCAATTTGCATGCTGTTTTTTTGCCATAGTGCTGGGAGCTCTGAGCTTGCTGGTTCAGACCATCCCCTGCAGAACAGTAGTTGTGGATGCTACATGTGGATGTGTGTGGAGCACAAGGCACCTGAGCAAGAGTACAGCATGAGGCAAGGACCAAGTGATCTAAAAAAAGGTGTGAAGTCTTCAGAGGAATGGGTGCAGAGGAATTCTTTCTGCTGGTGTCCTCAGTCAGCAAAGAAGATTTTGGGTTCAGTTCTCCATGAACTACTGTGGCCAGCTTTAGAAAGGCCAAAGCTCTGTGTGGAGCTCTTTGGCTTGTCCTCCTGCTTTCCTTTAGCCTGCTCATTTGCCTGCTTGGGCAGCAGGGACAAGAAAACCTCCTGTGACAAAGTTAACTATCATTGCCTTTCTGAAAGAGCTGCACTGAAGAGCTCTTAGAAAGGAAAAAGAGTTGCAGAGTGCTTGGCCCTGTGTGATCCTACACTGTGCCTCCCTTGAGCTGCCCGTCAGCAACACGTCCAATTTTGAAGAAGTCACAGGTCCCAGGCAGCAGTGAACCTCGGCCAGTGCCAGGACAGCGGTGGCCAGCAGACAGCAGGATGAACTTCAAGATGTGCATAGACTGACTTTGAAAGGAAAAAATAATTCAACCATAAGACTGCCTTGGTTATACATTAATGGGGTGCAGGAAGTGTCTTTACTGCTCCACAGGTCTCGCTTTCTCATTGAGTGAAGGAGACAGTCGACACCTCCTGCAGGAGCCATCACCACTGCTCCCTTCTACCCACATCCAGTCTCCTGGGCAAGCCCTGGGCAGTGCCTAGAGAAGAACAGCGTGCTGGCAAAGCAAAAGCCTCGGAGACTCATATTACTTCCAGCTTGCAGCTAATGAGTACATGAAAAACCATTCAAGTCATGAAAAGGCCATTTAGGCTGGTAATAACCTATATCCCTGCTGAGCAGGACCTGGCTACAGATGCTCAGGCAAGATCTGAGCTGCAAAGAAAAAAAATCTTTACGGAGTTTCTACGTTGTTAACATAACAAAGCCCCTAAGTTATCTAAGCAGCATATAGCTGTGTGATATTTTTGTTACTAATAAGTGTCTTATCACTAAGTCCACTTAACTAATTTTGAGAACACAACTTCCCCCTTCGCCCCCGCAATCAGAACACAGCAAGTTTAGAAACCTGTGCTTTAAAAGTAATTGGTTAACAACAAAAACAATGATTAAGTGCATAGCAACTTCATACAGGCAAAATATGTTCAGCTTGAGCCCAGAAGGATACTGAATATTTAAAGGCAATAAAATTCTGATCCTAGAACTAATTTATTCTACAACCTATCTTGTATTTATCAGGATACTTAATCAGAAAGAAACAACTGATTTTAGATTATGTAAATCTAATCAAGGAGATTATCATCTAGTATAATAAAATTATTGCATTGTGAGAGACAAAAGAAGTACTTACTGTAAATATATGTTCCCTCCTGTCCTAATGTTACAACAATCTATTCTTAGGTTTAATTAAATAGATATATTTATTTTGCTGGTGAACTCAGGTGATCAATGAGCTCAATTCAGCTATAAGAAGTAGAATCAGCAGATGCATTAATTTGCATTTTTAAGGTAACATCACTCAGCAGCACTGACAAAGCAAAATCAATGGTTTTATTCATGAATCTTGGATAACTATTAATTGCTGGCTGCAGTATTGTGTTTGGGTACGGATGGTGCTACCCATACTTACTGTAGTGTATTCTCGCATACCTGCTGTGAACAAGGATGGGAATGACAGTGGGTCCAGCTGAAACACCTCGGGGCTAAGGGGAAGCTTTGAGTCAGCCCCAGCTGGGATTTCTCAATGGCAGAAAGCAGAACCAGCTGTAAGGCATTTTGCAGGGAAGTAACCACATACCAGGGCTGCTTCCCAAGGCAGAAATCAACTGCACAAAATAAACACACACCAAATCAACGGGCTGTCCCAAATCCCATGTCACACATGGGGACCCCTCCTCCACTACTGGCTCTGCAGGGAAGGTGAGGGACAGAAATGTCTCCTTTCATTTACCCTGGGAAGAGGAGGAACCTGGTGGGACATCCCACCAGCCATTCCCTGTGACAAAGAGGATGGGGCACCCCAACAGCCACTGTGGGGACAGGGCTGTCAGCACACCCACAGGATTAGAAAAAGCTGAGAAACAGGGAACACACTGGGACAAAAACAATAACACCCACTCAAAAACAAACAAACAAAAAAACACCCCCCAAAACAAACAACAACAACAAAGAACCTAACCCACACAAAACCCAACCTCATTTTAGTAGAAATCCTGATAAAAATCAATAGTGCAATTACAAATGAACTGCTTCAATGATCAAAACCAGCCAGATTTTGAGAAATATTTCTGGCATAGCCAGGGAAATGTGATCATAGAAATTACCGTAGCATTTTACCCATGTTATCCAGGCAGCGTCATTTTGTGTGTTGTTTGTTTTTAGGTGAAGTGCTAAACAGCCCATCAAGACTTCAGTTGTTTCAGCCTACATAATCCACTGCTTTTGGAGCCAGTCCTGAACTGGCCATTCTTCTTTCTTAATTTCTTTCCCAGTCCTGCAACAGCATTTTGTCCTCTCCATGTGGTATCCCCCACAAAAAGCACAAGAGCAAACTAATTGCCTCTGGTTCACTTTCCCTGTTATTTTGGAATAATTACCCGAACAAAATTTTAGAGATGCAAGTGAGAAAATGCCAGCACCAGAGAAGCTGCAGGCAAAGCTAATTGCTTGATTTGCTTACGTAGATCTAATTTAAAACAGGAGTTGAACTTCTGGAACCGCTGCTTATTTCCTTGGAGGCATATCCATCAGTCTGATGTGAGTAATTTCAACGTGTAGAGACATTTTTACCCTTCTCTGTAGGTATAATTCTGTTAATGCAGGTGAGCCGCTGCTTCTGGGCATGCAGGAGGGACCACAGCCTGAACAGGGAATTTGAAAAGAAGTAAGCTTGTAGCATGCCCCAAATGTTTTGTTAGGATTTCATTTTTCAGTGCTAATAAAAATCTTATTGAAACTGTCATGTCTCACCCCAGGGTCCCCTGGAGCTGGGGGTTATTTCTCCAATACCTTGCTGTTCCCTATAACATGTGCCATAGCTACGCTTTAAAAGAGAGAGGACAGTGGTTAAAAATGTGCTTTTCCAGTAGGTTCTTTAATTGTTACGGGTTCTACAAACCTGATGTGCAGTCACCTAATTCCTTAGACCAGGGTTTCTCATCCCAGGGCCCCAAATCCTCAAAGGCTTGAGGTGATCCTGGCACCATCCGTGAGCGAGATGCATCTTGTGGCACACAGCTAGTCTCACGTATACTAGTCAACACCCATGGTATGAATTACAGCAGATATTCTTTGGTGGACAATCAATAATGACAATGTTATGACACCTTTGATATTTAGCTACATTTTTTATACCCACCCCCCCCATCTTTCATGTCCTCTCTTTAAACCACAAATATAAAGACTCAGAAGCCATCCTCATGTTGGGTTTTTATTGAGATCCCACTGCAAGGCCCATGTGAGTGTATGTAAATACACATGCAGAACGATTAAAATAATGCTGCTGCATTTTCACGGTTTAATCAAATAGTAAAATTAATCAGTGGTACAGCTGATTCTACACTACTTCTTACAGAGAAGTGAATGCAATTAAAACGTTGCCCAAATTCATAATTGTTGAACTAGTGTAATAAGCGTGTACAAAATGGGACCCTTGAGACACACAGTTGAGTCCCAAATAGCTTTTTTATTCAAGATGAGCCCTAGCATCGTGGGAGCAACAGCAGCAGAACTCATTACTTTAGCAAGACCTGCTCTATTTTAAAATAAATTAAAAAAAAAAAGAGAGAAAAACAGGTGCTAAGATCAGACCTTGTGGCAACATTTATCCTTTGCCTGGCAGCCCCTCACCAAGAGCTTTGCGGGTGGATCGTCTGTGTTACATGGCCCCATGAAAGATGCGGGGACAGAGCTTTGCCCTAATAAAATCCCAGCACAACCGAGGTATAAAAAAAATCCCACCATGCTGCGTTATTTTTCCTCTAGAGGTATTATTAATAAAGAACAGCAAAAATAAGCCAAATGTACCATTAATAGGATTGAATGGTTATGGAGAGATTTCAGCTCTGGCTTGAGTTACCAGCTCTGGGCAGTGTGGGTATGCACTGTCATTCAACACAATGTTTTCTTGTGTGTATTTCTCCCAAACACGGAATGCTCTGAAGAATGACAGTGAGCAAGCTTTTATCCCTGGGAGATACCCAATATGCTCGGGGAGGAAAAATGAGGTGAGCTGTTACCGAGTACAGGCAGAGTTACCGAACTAAAATCCTACAGCTATTAAAAGGTAAAAAAAATGTGGTATCTAGACCCAATACCATAATACACATGAACAAGTTATGGATAAGACTTTCCAAAGAATCCAGGAAAAGCCCCAAACCAAAATTTTTTTACATAGCAAGAGCAGTTGGAGCTCAGTGCGACTAAGGCTTCTTTTATTCAATTTCTGCCTTTTGATATCCATTTTCTGCAAGGACATGTTATACCTAAATCACACGTTTCTCTGTAAGTAGACCCCACATAAGAGCACAGAGCAGGAAAGATCAATTTTTCCAGTGTCTTTTGCCAAGTGTATTTTGGATCACCCTTTGCCCAATCCTGGTGATGCCAGCCCAGCTTCAGTGCCAGGTTTGATTCCAGCTGTTCACCACCACTCTCTGGCACAGACAGACATAGATCTGGCAATAAAGCATCTTGTGAAGTTTATAGTTTGTATACTCTCTGCCACCCACATTGTGTGACATCGCTTTGTTAAAACTACACAATAAGTGATTATTTCAATGATTTAACCAAGGTGACTTTTCCAACTTCTCCTGCCTCCATCTTTCCATCCCCAGTGTATATTTTAGGCACAAAGTACTTTGACTCCAGATTCAAGGCATGACCCAAACTTAGCCCCAGATGCAGTCTAAGCAGAGTTGTCCCTACCAAAGATCACCCCAAACCAGGTCGGATCTCACTGCCTGCTGCTCTCCTGGCTTTTCCAACTGACTTGCCAGAGTCTGTTATTTGCCAAATGCCACTTCAGCCAGACCCCAACATAAAGGGCAGGAGCAACATAACTGTCTGCCCAACAGGATCCCACAGGACCTCACGTGCCTCACCCTGCCAAGATGGGCAGAAGCTGCTAATGAAAAACATTTGATGGAGAATTTGTTCTGCCTGGCCTCCACTTGCTCTGTGACATTTTGCATGATAAGTGCAAAATGGCCACTAACTCTCTCATAGCATCAGAAAAGCCTGTTTGGAAAGGGAGAGCTTGCCCAACTCTGCTCAGAGGCCGTGGTCTCCTACGGTGGTTTGAATCTAAAGAGTAATTTAGACCTCAGAAACCCAGGCTGTTGAACCTGAAAGTCAAATGAAATTCAATGCTTTGGAGGAAAAAGCAGCATGATGCATTTAAAAGAAAAAAGACCCCACACTCCTCCAGACCCATTCAGCTTCCCCAGACAGCCTAAAACAATCCGGTTGCTCTTTAAGGTCCCTAACCCAATCAACTAAACATTAGCAGCAGACTTTAGCAGAACAGATACTGCAAATAAACACTGAGCAATTACAAAACGTCAGAAGGCCACAACTGGATCTCACAGCTTGATCATCTTGCTGCAATGGTTGGGACTGGTCAACAAGTGCTCTCTCCCTGCTTTCGCAAGGACCTGTTTTCATTTTCTACCTTGCAGGGATGCCACAGCCTCACACTGAATCTGAGTTAGTATTATGGCCAGAGATACGCGCTACTTGCTCTTCAGTAATAATAAAAAAAGCCCCCAAACAACCAAGCAAGCCACATTTAGTAAATACTTTTAGATAAGAAAAAAAAAAAAAGCTGAACCAGGTAATTATGCTAATACCACCTCATGGGATAGAGTTTGGTCTCAGTTTTACAGGTTGCTGAAGTGCAGTGGTCCTTATCTGATGCCACACAGCCTGGGGAGGTCTCCCACTGCCCAGCCCACCTACAGATAGCTTTTCATAACCCCAAACCCTGGGCTTGGCTGGGCTTTCACCTGTAAAGCAACTTTCAAATGAGGTAGGAGAGTAACTGTCTGCACACCAGAGAGCTCCTGAACTCTGCATATAATCCCTCCCCCAAAAGTCCAAAAGCTTGTGTTGGAAAAGCCATCCCATGTCTTCTGAAGGACACCCCAGTGGCAAGATCAGCAGCACCTGGAAAGTCACTTTGCTCTGCAACAGAAATCCACTTCTGATCTCAAAGCACTGGGGCGTAAGGACAGATGCAGTCTAGTTGGGCAGAGCAAAATCCAGAGCAATTGGATCATGCTTTATTTGAAGCAACAATTACTTTGTATTTGGGTTATTGTCTGCATTTCAGGTGGGTGAGTTAAAGTGCTGAGTAAGTTGGTGGAAACCAGGGCTGCAGAGTGCACAGCTTTAATGCCAGCAGAACCAGACAAACCCACAGCGTTCGCAGTGCCAAACTGAAGCCACAAATACTTAATTGGGGTGACACTTATTATATTTAGATCCACTCCCACAAAAAGATCCCAACCAAACACAACAGAAACGCATTGGGTTTCATTCTCCATCACATACACACTGCCAACACCTGATCACACAACCAAGCCTATACCATGGACACTTTAAACATGCCCTTGTCTCATACCTGGACACAGAGTAAACAGATGGGTTTGGATAAATGAAAATCAATCGGCTAGCAAAAGCTTCTCTCATTTGATTGATCCAAGCCCCCAGGCACAGGCACAGCAGCATGCAAAATGGTGTTAACATAACAGAAATATAAATTTCATTCACAGGAAATACAGTAACAAAAATTAATAGCAGCACAAATGCAGCCCAGAGTATCATTGATCCCAAAACATTAGATGACAGCATCAGATAATTTAATGAACAGTAAAGATCTTTTAAGAGCAGCAGCCGCCTGTTTAGCATTGCTTATTTTTATCTCTGTATCATTTGAGCAGCACGATGTCGTATATCTTGTTCAGCACGTACATAACAACCATTGTTTAAGCACTGATCTACGAACTATATTTGGGCTTATAAATTCTCAGGGTATTTTCCTGGTAAGGTTTTTACATTGTTTCCCCCACTAGATATATTGCTGGGACTTCTTTTATTACACAGCAGGCCCTTTCTGCAATACTGCACCGTCACATCTACCTACATTGTCATTGAAAAGTCTCTTAAATAACATCTGTTGCAGTCTAAAACTGATGATTCATTCATAGGTAAGAGCACATACAGTTATCTCCAGTTTTGAAGGCCTGGTGCACTTGGGGTGTTGGGTCTCTGGAGGGGGTGCAGGATGAGACAAGGGGGAGTTGGCACAATATGTGTTAATTCTGCAGGTTCTGACACTGGTGATTAGGTTGAGCTGAATTAACCGTTCATGTATATATAAAATATTAGACATTGGCTGTAACAGAAATAAAGACTTCCCCCCAGCATATTTCCCGTTTTAAGGAACTGTATCTTTCTGCCTACTAAATCAATTGTTCATTTTTCACCAACTTCAATAAGAGCAACACCCAGCCTAGATACGCCTGTGCATTAGTATTGTAAAGAACATCCACAGCAATACATCAAAGACACTGGATTTCAAAATAGCATTGATCTGCTCCAGAGATTTTCAAGAGTCATTAAAGTACACCTTCATGGTACACACAGTAAAAGCACCAACAACTTAATGCATCAGAAAACTTTTGAAAACCTTGTCACTGGCTGTGACGCGGCCCTACAAATTATCTGAAGCTTTCATTTACATCCCTGGGAGAACTGGTGGATACAGAGGAACACGAGCTTGAAGCCACAATAAACTCAGGCAAAAAAAATTCCAGATGAGCCCCTGGCAGTTCTACTCAAGGCCAAACACTGACAAAAAGTTAAAGAAAGACTCCCACAGGCAGTTTTTCTGAAGTCTTTTAACAATCGCAGAGAAACCTGCTCAAGGGCTGTTAGCAGATTGACCCCTTTGCCCAAATCACCAGCTTTGCCCCATGCCCCTGGTGGCCAAGTCCCAAGGACATCCAGGGAAGGCACAGGGATGGTGTTCAGCCTGGTGGGACACCGTACAAGGTCAAATGAGAAGGTCTAACCCCAGATTTCCACATCTAGTCCCCAAACCCCACATCTGCCTTTCTCTGCCCCATCTTTCTGCACGTATCATTTCCACCTACCATACTATGAGATTTGCCCATTTTAAGTCCCCAGCACACGGTCACACTGGTTCAGAGAGCAACCTGCTCATTTTACAAAGGACATCCAGGGAAAAATTGCAATAATCTGTGGCAGAGAATATGCCAACACCATTTTCTCTGCAGCTGAACTTTGGGGAATGAAAAGTTAATGGTTCTCATCTGCATGTCGGGCCCAGACATGAGACTACAGGTCTCACTTCTAATACACAGCGATTTATATTTCGAAGTATTTTTCCCTTGCATCCTTCTCTTCCTAAAAGATCACTCAGGCATCTGAGGGGTTGTACAGATTTGATTCCCTAGCTCCTGTGCTGCTTAAAACGGTAATAATTATTTACAGACAAGGCCTCATTTCTTTCCAAAAAACCTGGAAACAGTGAAGAGATGCACACTGAGCGGTTCCCCCCCAACAAGGAGCCACAAACTGTAAAAAAGGGCAAAAATGAACATGCATTTCATTACCATTTTTTTGATTAGCAGTTCCTGAGCCATAACCTCTAATGGCAGTAATTAACTCTCTGAGCTCTAATACAGGCATTACAAAGCCCCCGCCGCACGCCAGAGACTCAACGCGCAGGGCAGACACATCCCCACGCAGCTGCAAGTTTTAAGATGTTGTAAAGAACGTCAAGGAACAATAAACATGATTGAAGAGCTTGTTTGCGGGAACTGTTCAAATGCTCTCGCCGTACTGTGAGCAACAACAAAAAAGGAGAAAACAGGCTTAATTGTCTTCATTACGCCTCTCAGAAAGACAAGCTACTGGGGAAAGCAGCGTGCAGGCTCGCATCACCCAAGATTTCACTAAAATCCTGAGGCTTGTTCCACTTCAGTTTTCAGTTGTCACAGCGAGAAAACACATTTTCAGAGTACAGACAAACAGGGAATTTGGTATAACAGTTCTTTTGTGCCTCTTGGACACACAAAAATAATCCCTGTGTTATCACTTCCAATTGTCCCAGTATAAATTCTTCCCCAAGGACGTCCTCTTTCAGGATAGACAGGTTCAGTGATTGTCACTATTTCTTTTGCCCCTAAGCTGCATGAAATCAGGCCTTGTGCTGTTACACCCAAAGCTTTAAAGCTTTTTAGAGAGATCTTCTAAAATAAACTACAACCAATACAAATAACGGTCTCCCACACAAGAGGGAACATAGGGCTTCCTCAGAAAGCTCCCAAATTGCTACTAGGAGAGTATTTGCTCAACCTCAGAGTGTTGTACACACGAAAACAGAAAAATTCATTGGAGTTACCATTTCTTTCCTGTACCTGCAGTGCATCAGATGCCCAAAGAGCATGTGTGTGCTGCTGCTGGGGCTGGAGGGCAATCGTGTGGTTCAGCCCCATTGCGTTCAAGTTACAAGTGCAGATTTCAAAGGTGCTTTCACATTTCATCTCTCACAAGACTTGCAACTTCAAGACATGCAACCTGTGAAGTTGCAAGCCGTTTCAACCCAGTGCTTTAGGCAAGGCTGGACAGGCAGGATCCTGCCTACGTGCCAACACATGGCAAAGCCACAGCCCTGAGTAGGGTGGTCCTGAGGGCACCCTTGCCGAAGGTCACAGCTCACCCCTCCTGCCAGGGACCTGAAGGGGAAAATGCGAGTCCCACAGCCACTATCAGGGACCAGCAGGGTCTTTACCAAAGGGGAAGGGTATAAGCAAGGTAGTATTTCTTTCCAAAGCCTCTTCTGGAGCCTCTTCACAAGAGGAGCTCTGCAGGGGTTACAGATATCCCACCTCTTCCTTCTCCAGCATTCTTTCTCAACCAAGGACAGGGTTCGGCAAGGACAGTATACAAAGTAGTGCATTCACTGCTATCAGCATATTCAGGGTCATTCAGTATTTGCTTTCCCAGGTTAGGTCCTGTTCCCAGAGACCAGGGGATTTCCTGAGCTGCTGCACAGCCAGCAGCTCCCAACCTCTGTTACAGAGGCGGAGACTTTCTTTGCCTCAATACTTTCTCAATCAGGCACAGAAAACGCAGCCCTCAACAGGAAGGTTAATTTATGCACAGAAACATAAAGCCATACCTGGGATTTCCAGAGACACTCTCTTATTCTGCAGGGTGAAGCCTGTAACCTTGCCCAGCCATCCCAGCCTTCAGAGGCAGCCTCTACCCCTGGTGCTGCTGAATCACAGTCCCTCACAAGGAGCATTCCTCATCAAGCCTGCAGGCTCCTGCTGCAGCTCTTTTACCAACACAGCACCAATCAGCACCTCCATCTTCATCACCGACACCACTAACCAGGTGGGGATATCTCTGCTCCAGCTGAGGAGCAGCTCATTAAACCCCCGCCGTTACCCTGCCAGAAAACGATTGCCTTTAAATGCCTTATAAATCCAACAGGCTTCCTTATTAAAGCTGGTGCTCCACTAAATCATTTCACCACTTAATAGCTCAAGGTTTAATCTGCACTTGACTCCTCTGTTTACTATTTTCATGCTTTCTATTACCAAAGGCAGTGGTCTTAATTAAATGCAATTACACATCTCCTGATGAAAAGCTGCACGTGTTGTGTGAGAGACTGGCACTTGAGTAGCACAAACCAGCCTCATGAGGGGATCGCAGCTGGGAGATCGTGTCTCCTCTCCCTCTGTGCTTCACACGCCCGCTTGCACACTTGCTGTAATCAGGATATGTGCATATGATGATCTGAAAAGTCTTTTCTCAACATTTAAAAAAGATGTATGATAGGGCTTTTTTTAAAAAAACCTTTGTAATAGGGCTTCTCCGTCATCAGCCCCGCACCCCAAGAATCCAGCCAGCATCTCCATCCACACCTTTATCCTCCCCTTTTTGTGAGGACAATGCTTTATCCAAGCAGCTATTAAATATTTGCTGCAAACCTCGAATGAGTTAATCTTCTCCAGGAAATATATATCCTGTTAAATATGTACTCAAAATGAAGTTTCCTGAAGGCATTGCAACCAGTAGAGTAAAAATCCTGGCAAAGCTCAGCTGTCAGCTCTCAGGCAGAGTCTCCGGGTCCTGCAGCCCTGCGATGCAGCAGCCTGGAAAGTCAGCAGCTGCTTCATTTAATTTGAAATGGGAGAGTTTGGAGGAGTAAGGAAAGGAGCTGTTTTGAAGTGCCTGTGTGCTGTTTTGACACGCAGCCCTTCCCCAGGGAAGGTTGGTGTGTACGCACGTATTGCCTCTCTGAGCCTGCTGCAACAGGAAAAGCAGCAACTCGAAAAGAAGCGGTATCTCTAGTACTGAAGTGACTCTGATGGTAAAATAAACCTCTGAGAAACACCCGTGAAAAGTTAAACTTAACAACTAAACCATAGCGCTGAAGTGAAAATATGGTATTGATTTACTTTTTTAATGATTAATACCATAGGAATGGAGCAGCCCAATTTTAATAAATGTAAATTACAGTAAAGCAGTCTGTAAATTTTTAATTGACACG
Organism: Pedionomus torquatus; assembly: GCA_013398155.1. NCBI lineage: Eukaryota > Metazoa > Chordata > Aves > Charadriiformes > Pedionomidae > Pedionomus > Pedionomus torquatus. The sequence goes on along the minus strand of VZRU01011951.1, from coordinate 218,858 downwards.
CTGGCTCAGTCAAATGTAAAACGGCAGAGTAAATACCAACAGAAAGCCGTGCAGTCATGCAGATGTAGCAGAATGGAGTAGCACGATGGGGTGAACACATCTGCCCTTCATCCACACCCTCCCTTCCCTTCTTTCTCCTAGCCAGGGAGATAATTGTGAGTGGGTCCTGCCACCAGCTCCATGCTGCTTTCCCATGCTCAATATAACAAATATTATACATTAATTGGGAGCCTTTTTTATTCCAGGCATGGCTTGCGGCTCATTAATGGTGTGTGTATGTGCAGAGTGTGTTAATTTATAGCTTATTCCCTTAAGGAGATTTAATATTGTATTAACTTGTTTAGGTTGAAGGGGACATCTCAAGTGCATGAGGTAGGTATTGATATGTTGTGCCCAGGTATTGGTACACCCAAGCATCAACATGAGCTAACTGCATGAGGAATTCCCTGGAAAAATTCCTGTGTGCTGTCATTATGGTCAACCAAAAAAAAGCATTGACTGAAAACAGGCCATGATAATTTAATAATATGTGGTAAATATAAAGGTTGTGGCTGGAAAATATTTCTAAAACCTTCTTAAGGTCTCCAGTGGAAGAGCTGAAAATAAATAACACTACAAGAAGACTTCATTCCCAGATTTTTGAACTACTTCACAAGTATTCAACCGCCAGAACATGCACCTTGGAGGCACTTGGTAATATTGCCGAATTTCTACGTTCTTTCTACACAAAGCCTGCTGAGCACTGGCCCTCCACAGAAATGAAGAGGAAATGAAAGTTCAGTCATTGCCACCCCTTCTCTGTCAGAACAGGTGTAGATTTGGAGATCTAATGGTACTGCTGCCTTCTGCTGTTGCAACGCAGCCACAGCAAACTTGCTTATGGCAAGGACAAGGGAGATTCACTGTCTTTACAATTTGTGATGCTTCTGCTTGTGTGCTCTACTCAAAATATGTCTTACTGCACTTGAGCAACTAAAAAGAGACGATGTGAAGATGGCCCAATGCCTTTCAAAATTTCCCAGGCAGGCTACACTCCATCAAAATCGTCTTTCGGCACCACTTTCCACACATCAAGTTATTTTCCTTAGAGAAGAAATGCAGCCATAGCTGTTGCCCAGGTGTTTTAGTGCAGCTGCATATGGGCAGCACATCTGTGCTAATAAATACTCCTTTGACAGATACTAGAAATTATTTACATGGCAGAACAGATAAAGTGTTGAGAGAAAATGGAAAGCAATTCACTGGTACCATGAAAAATCAAATTAAATGAACCCCACAGCATCCCTCACCTGTGCTGGGGTGCCAGAACAGGTCTGTGCTTGTGGAGCAACTGTGCTCCCTGGAGCTCACCCTCACACCTGACACATGCTCCTTGAACTAAAACATTTAAAAGATGTCCAAGAAATATGAGTTGAAGCATCCTTTGCTGTTCCCATTCACTGGGGGAATCACTGTTGGATCCCATTATGGGGTCCAGAAACATCAGGTGACGTCTCTGAAATAATGATGGACCTCATCAGCAACATTCTTCACTCCTACTGCTCCCTCAGACTTTTCTATCAGACTTATGCAATCCTCTTGGGCAAACCAAAACTGTGATAGCATCTGGCCAAACAACACATGATATGTATTTTTTCCACCTGATGGGATGGAGCACACCATCTCCAGCAGGCAGCGTCCTCCCAGCTGCCCAGGGGACAGGCCATTGCCAAAAAACCAGGGGATTTAATGGTGAATTTACAGCAGAGCTTTTCTGAGTGCAGTACCTGCTGTTAAAATAAGGAGAGAAGTCAGCTGGGCAAGTGTGATGCTTGGTGTCACATAATTATTTGAGCTTTCAGTAGAGGAAACCAGTTTCAGGTCTACAATGAATGGCTTCAGTAAAATGTTTGCTATCATTTAAGCGATAATAAAACCAGATAGCAGAGTATGTCAGGACATCCCCGAGTGCCACAGCCTTACCTGGGAAACTTATGTGAAAAGAAACTCAACAAACAATACCATATCTGTTCAGAGAGATAAATGGTCTTCATGGTAATGACTTTTTTATCACCGGGGGGAAGAGGGAAGAACAATTTACTTTGCTGGTTTCCATTTCTCCATCTACTGTCAGACAAAATAGCAGACAGACATAGAACCTTTTCAAATGAGAGCTGGCAGGTTCATGGGAAAATACTTTTAATATATTTGAGTCCAAAACTCTCTACTTTATATTATTCAGGATAAGCATGATTTGCAGCTCTCACAGTGTCAAGTTTTTCTATTAATTGTTAACGAAACATCCAGATCTCCTGGGGGCAGAGGGAGGTGTTGTTTTCTAATTTTTCAAATCAAGAATATTGTAATAATCTCTCATTAATTCAATCATCTTTCTGTCAGATAATTGCTGTATAATTTAAGGGGTAAGGTTTTAAATAAAGAACCTGGCAAAACGATCAAGTTGATTTAAGACATATCTTCCATCTAAGTAAAACTCATAACCCTTGGAAACAAATTAGTCTAAAAATCAAAGGTAGATGGCAACAGAAATGTCATAACTCTTCATATATGTCTTCTTTTATCTCTCTTCTCCTTTTTTTTTTTATCAATCTCTTTTTTGTTATGATTTTTTTATCACTTGGAAAGACACATTGATCATGCTCCATGTATAGTCCCTTTGGCTCCCTGAAAGACATCTTTTCCATCCTTGACCAATTTTCAAGGAGAAGCAGGAGAACTTGTCTGGGTTCAGCCCTACGAAGCCCAGTGCTGCTCCCCAGCCCTCCCTTCTGCTTGAGAAACAGGTTGGCAGATACAGCATCAACTCCTGCTCCATCCTTGACAAAATACTGTATGAACAGCATTGACTGGTTGTCTCCTGTTTACCAGCTCTGCTCAGAATTACTTGCTGAACTCTACACGAGTTCATTGGTCCAAATGTTGAAGAAATTGGATAGCACAAGTATATAGTAAATGCCCAGATCTTCTGGTTTTTTTGGGGGGAAATGTTCTAAGCCACATCAGAACCTAACGCAGTACTAATATAATACCCTCTAAAAAACATTACCCAGTTTCTTTAAATGAGTTGATGCTCAGTTCCCTCATTTTCCTGGCAGTCAGGTTATATCACTTAGGAACACCTTATCACGCAAACAGGAATCATCTGCTTTACCTCTGCTTCTCCTGGCTGGCTGGGCACGTGATGCCAAAGCCAAAAAGTAAGAGGCTGCTGTAAGATATCTTTGAGTCAAGCTGAGCAAAGAAGCTTTCTCTGTCTTTTTTAAAAAATGTTGCTACATTGAACCAAAGCATCCCTCTAGAAGCTGTTACTGAGGACGTTTCTCAAGCTCAAGAGGAAATTCCTGGTCAAAACACACAATAGCAAAATCTGCAATGATGCCTTTGCATTGTGTATCCCGCGTACCTGTCCCCAGCCCCAGGGTGCTCTGGCTTTCTGGTGGATCTCAGTCTCTCACCCTCTTCTCACACTTGGAAGGTTTTGAATTTCTTGCGCTGGCACAAACTAACAACAACATTTTCAAAACTAGACAGTTTTTGGTGATGGATTTTCATTTTCAAATCATCCCAAATTATTGCCATGTTCTGCCAAATTTGCAGCTTCTTATCTGTACCAGCCATGACAAGCGAGACCACATCTATTCAGCTGAACTTACCAACTAATAATCAAAGTTGTCTTGCCTTAATCCTTCTTATTCAAGGGTCAGTACATGTCCTGACACCACATCTTGAAAGAGCACTCCTTTACAAAAATAAAATAATTTAAAAAATCACTCAATACTTTGGGCTGATGTTGGACAAGGTTGTATCATGGGGAGAGTGTCCACAGTCAAATTTGCCCTATTTTCCATGAAAATGTTTATTGGGAGAATGCAGTGGATGCTAACACCTGTCTTACAGTGTTGGAAATGATCGGTTAATGCAATTCTACACTTTATTTTCCTGAAATTACTGCAGGTGGTAAGATAGAGCTCTTGGCTGTTTGATTCTTGCAATTCATTCACCGGGATGATCATTTTAACTTGCCCCATCAAATCATTATTCCTAATTAGAGATACAAGTCAAGAGATGTATGTACTTAAAAATAAATATATTTTCCAAATAGCTTCTTAGGTAAAAAGAGAAAATTAGGCTAATTTAAAAGTAATAATACTAATAGGCTGCAGAGAGGAATACAGGAAAGATGAGTGTTAATTTGATACAGATGGAGACAAACAGAAGACTCAGGACACCTTTGCTGAGATGATGACCTAATGCTGCCCAGAACAAACCAGCTGTGGTCAGAAGAGCCAGAGAAGCGTATTTGACTTCTTGGTCAAAATACTCTAGATGACTTCATCTAGGTGAGCTGCAGCAGAGGTCAGGAGAAGAGCCAGCCCTCTCCTCCAACTGCTGATGGAGATCCTCCACCCTGTGCCCCCACCTTCCCTCGGAAATAACATTTTGCTTCCACTTCTACAAATAGCAGCTCTCCTTAAAAAAAACTCTGTTGAATCTGGAACAAACCTCCTGGGAAGCACCATAAACCAGCAGCACGCAGGTTCATCTTCACTTGGCTTTAAGACAAGCTGTCTCAAGCACAAAGTGCAGTGACGTTAACAAAATACTCATCTGAAAGATAACGCTACTAGGCACGGAGGGAAAACAAGCTTTGGAATAGGACTTACAATTGTATCATTTTCTGGATGCACAATAATTAGCATCCCCTGAATTGCTAGAGCCCCAAAGGCTAATGAATTGGGTGCTATTTCCCTTGGCTCCACAGGAATATACATCATCAGGGCATGGACGTGTTTGAAAAACAGACACCTGTTTTTCAAAACCTTGGCTAGTACAGCACAAACTCCATCACATGCAGTGAGTGTCTTAAATGACTTCAAAATTTTGCTGAAAAGTGAGGGATAAAAGAAATTGCTAAAGATATTAGGGGGTGTGTGAGGATGTGTATATGTGCAGGCGCAGGTGTCTTGAAACTGCTAAAACTGCCACTGCATTATATATGAGACTGTGTTGGACAAGTGAGGTCCTAACCCCTCACTACCATTTGAGCTAAATTCCAATAAAAAGAAATATGTATTTTCCCTTGTTTTACTAAATCTTACTTTAAGCACCTCCTTAATTTAGAAGTTATTGTGTGATGTTTTAAATTAGCAATTTTTTTAAAGGTCTTGCCAGGCTTAGTACATTGCTTGCGTGCCAATTGTTGTGAGCAACGTAAAGGGAAAACAGTGGGATCATAAAGAATGAGAGGGCTCCTGGATCCTGGGATCCTGTTTTTGATTTATCCAACTGACTAGAACTGTTCTGGCAGTTTCTTGCCATTATTGAGCAAATGCTATTTATGCAGGTGTGATTTTTTTTTTTTTTTAAATGCTGGATTCTGTCAGCAACTGCTTTAATCTGTTTTCATATCTTAATAAGTGGTAATTGGAAATATCAACTGTTTTTATACCCTGTTCTCTTTTAGAGAAACAAGTGTTGCAATGATAAGTTCAAAGAAATGGCATAGCTGTTTCCCAGCTGTTATTTAATAAGCAATCTGTAAGATTTTAGGTCCTCTGGAGAACACGGAGAATATGGTCAGTGTCTGGCACCAGCCGTGTTTCGGAGTCCTGAAAGTATTGCATCTTGTAATGAGTCTTGCTTTAGACTTTCATAGAGAAACTTCTCATGAATCACTATTTTTTAGGGTCATATAACTTGTTGTAGGAGGTTTTTAATATTTCAACTTATCTTTAAATATCTTTTAGATCTTTTAGAAATGGATGCAGGACTGAATACGATACAATACATCCCAGCTTTTCCTACTTCAACGCTTGCTGTTACCATATATTGACAAAAGCCATTACGGGAAAACATTGTGTACCCCACCTCTATTTTTCAATGTTCAGAATAGCTACTTGTGTCCTTGTAACTGCTGCTGGCTGGTAGAAAACAATGAAAGGCAGGTAATCGAGAAGTCTGCATCCATATGGTGCCTTGAGGGCCTGGTCAGGTTGCTACTAACTCATTTATTCAGTAAATCTGTAATAACAGATAACAACATCACATGGCAATCACAGAAAATAAATACATGGCCACAAAGGTTTAATGGAAGGCTGCTTCATTTGTATAAAATCATTGTTTTCATAAAATGAGTAGCCGATTAAACTTTGCAATAGCAAAAATAATTCCTTGAAGAGCCTACATTGCTCTCTTAAGACTGATCTTTATTGGCAGAGGGGAGAGCGTGTCCACTCTAATGGAACAATTTAAATGCATAACGGTTAAAATAAACTCCTTAAAGTATGTCTCCACATTCTTTATGTTGACTAGTGAGACATCGCTTTTTCGTAAAATACTGTATAACTGAGAGATATTTAAAGCAGCAAAAAAATATTACGCTGTCTGTCTCAGGCTGGTCTGTAACAATTTCTACACTTAAAGGCATGATTGATTGTGTGAGAGGTAAAACTAAAACGCACTTCACATAGCTTTGCAGATTTAAGCCCCCTTTCTGGTTTTCCTTATGCATATGTAACATTCCCAGGGATTCTAGTGTGGGGAAGAATAAAGAAGCAGGGGTCATAATGGAAGAGTAAAAATGAAAAAAAACAAACCAAACCAAACCCCACAAAAACCCAATCCTCAAAATATCTAACCAAAGTAAACCAAATCTCATTCCTGTATGTTCTCCCTGTAGAAAACTCCTGCCTTTGCCCAGCCCAGGCTGGTGGAAGGTAAATCTAATTCTTCCCATACACCTTGGTGAATCCCTGGGACCCTCGAGGCTGATGCTGCAGCTCGGCAGCTGCCTCAGTGTCACCACTGCCCCAGTGTGACTTCACTTTGCAGGGGCTGCCACAGGAGCAGAGCTCGATGACTTGCACTGCTCCTCCTTAGGGTTATCAGCAAGCTCAGAGTTGATGATTCATAGCAAAATAAATCAATTCTGGGTACTTTTCCTTGGATTTCATTTTAAGAAGGTTAAATAAATAAATCTACATTTCAGCAAATTTATTATCTGGCTAATGCATTGCAATTTTACACTGATGGAAAGCAAGAGCAATCAAATTAAAGTCACAGATAGGCTGGAAACAAATCAATGAATTAGAATGATCAGATCTTCTTCATCAGCCATAAAACAGATCAAAGATCAGTTTGCGATGACAAAGAATTACCTTCTGTCGGGAGAACTGATGGAGGCTTCATCTTGCTTCCAGTGTAGAGCCCTGACTTAAACTGGGAAGGTATCAGGTTGAAAGCATCTCAAAATTTTACTTAAAATACAATTTATTAAAAAATAAAGCAAGGGGACATCCTAGGGAAGACGAGATGAAAGGACTTGGCCAGTGGAAAAGAGTGAGGTCCTTGCCCATCCCTTCAGACAGGTAAGCCAATGCCTGCCTGCATGGAAGGGGAACAGATTGCTGCCATCCCTTCCACAAAGAAAAGGACAAGATCTTTTCCCTGTGTTTTTGGTACAGGAAGACACCAGTAAGGACACTGGTGTTCCAGTCACTGCACAGAGACACAGAAAAGCAGACAACCTGACAACAGCAGGGGGGATTATTTGCGACTTTTGTGACTTTTCTTTAAGAAGCCAACAACTAGATCTTGAATTTTCAACAAGCATGTGGAAAATATACATAGAAACCAGCTTGCTTGGTAGAAAGGCTATTTTTTATTAAAAATCAATTCCCTCCACCCCATTTCCAGGGACAGCTAGTAAATCCTGAGCACTCAGATTCACATCTTATATGCAACAAGATGCAACTACTCCTCCCTAAGACACTTCTCTAAACGTGAGTAGTGCCTTGAGTGCCTCTGTCTCCATCTCCCTTTGCATTTTCCAATGCTGTCAGCTCGCCATTATGAGTTGCTGTGCCACTGGGTGACCCAAACCCCGCTTCTCCTGCTGCCATGTCCTGGCACCCCACTGTAAACCTGCTCTTCCATCCCTTTGGCAGCAACACAAACATCCCTGTACAGCTGCACGTTCTTTCTGGCTGCTTCTTGCAGCTGCATGGGCTTGGTGTTTCCAGACAAGGTCTTGCTCTTAGGAGATGTGCCTCCACCTCACCCATCCTCACGCTGAGGATCATGCCCACATTAGTGCAGCACAGAAAAAACAGTGTCAGAGCCCTTTGAGATCCCAGATAAAGCTTTAAATATCAGTCAGAAGCATTAAGAGTAGTTAATTCCAGTAATTACAAGTGATATCAGTCAATTTTATGCATGTGTAGTTAAGACACCAAAGGCTATAATATCATATAATAATGAAAAGAACAATCCTAACAGCTTTTATTTATTACCTCTTCTATCACTGGAGACCACAACTAGTGCTGTAAGTGTGTAAACAATACCAGTGAAGGCTTTAATGCATTTTGTCACCGATTTCCATTGTCGGGAGGCCAAGGAGACAAGGCTTTGTGCTCCATGTATTGTGTAATTGAGATATTTTTAATGAAAAGCAAAGCCAAGACAGTTATCAGCCAATTTATGTAGGAAATTGGGGACATCTAGCACAAAAATACACAGCATAGAGGCAAGACTTTTGCAGACATTAGCTACTTAATTGTATTTATTATGTACTTACTTGTATGAAGGGAACACAGACAGATGCCGATTACAACTGCGCTCAGAGAATGGCAAATCCTCTTAAAAACCAGCAAAAATAGCTGGGTTTGAGCCAAGTAGGTGGGAAATTCTCACAGTCCATGAGGCTCAAGTGGGGTCAGCCTCCTTCTCCTTTTCCTCCAGCATGTAACAAAACACACAGCAAAATACACCTGGATGGTGCCCCACTTCTTTGGGCTGCTTTGGGGGTGTTTGGTGCACCCTGGGAACTGGGTTTGGTTGTGGGGCTTTTTTTTGGGGGGGTGGTCATTCCACTTGGCTTAGTCAAGCTACAAAAAGCCTTCTTTCTAAAAAAGTTACCCAAAGAAAACACATTTCACAGGTTTTCTAAATACTGTCGGATGCCTTTGGGCTAAACATTCTTGAATTAATTCTGTTATATCTTTCCTGGCTGAACTATAATTATTGCAGCAGCAGGGATGAGTCATTGCTAGCTGTAGTTTATCTTCTGGAATATAGCATGTACTGTACCTAATACTGTGTGCACTGGGGCTAAATCAGCTACTTATTCCAGTATCTTTATTATCAAAAAAGAGCCAAAGACGGGATCTCTCTGTCATTCACATGCAACGCGTAGCACAAGCCCTTAATTTGCACCTTTCCTACAAGAATCACAATAAGAGATTTGATCTTACGTTTAACAGCTTCCGTGTGCCGTGTGTACAAATAAAGAGCAACAATCTTGGTAGAAGAAACTCAGAAGCTGGTAAGAAAGAGGTGGAAATAAAGGAGGCAACCCTGCTGTGGGTCTTTGACCTTTTCCTCTGCGTGCCCTTGTAGGCGTGGGGAGGCTCTGGGTGGCCTCAAACCAAGCCATCCCCCTTGGGGCGATCATCCCCACGTCCTTCTGGAGGAAACCTCTGGGAACTGTGGGTTCATGAGAAAGCACAGCCTCAGCCATAATAAACTTTTTGTACATTCTCAGAAGGAGTTCAGATTTCCTCATTTTATCTCTAGTTGAAACACCTTAATTGAAGCTTCCCCTGTTTCATTAAATTAGCTACTGCATCCTAATTAACAGCTTGTGCGCTTGAGAAGTGTAATGATTCCTATTCTAGGTTCCCACCTAATTTGTTCTCTGCCAAAAACTTCAGAGATAGCAGCTTTTAATTAAACAAAAAGGTAAGACATCAATTTGCCTGTACTACCCTTGTTAAAGATTTCCTTCACAAAAGTTATCGTTGCAGCTTATTGCACTGAAGCATTCAGAGATGTGCTCCTGCTCTTAATGGCCATGTCTGCTTGTAGCTTTAGTTTTTGCGCTAAAAACATCTTCAAATTGGATCAAAAATTTATCTTTTCTTCAACAGCAGGCCTGCTAGAGAGTCCCTACTATGAACATGTCACTCCCAAAGAAATCAAAAATATTTCTGTGACCACACCAGCTTCTCCCAAATTGAAGTGACAGCTCACAAGTCAAACACCGTGACGGGCAAAAATGCAAAGCTTGAGAGTGCACCTGTGCTAACACTAGGAAAGAGCATGGATTTCCAATGTTCAGAGACAAAGTCCTCGAGAACAACTCATATTTGTCTGACCATTCAAAGAGCACCCAAAAGCACCAACAGTGCAGGTGCCCAGGCTCACCTGAACACCAGCAACAGCTCCTTGGGCCAACACACCAAGTTGTATTTAAGGTGAAATTTGGCCACCCACCACATGGGAATCATGCTCCTATGAAGATCAAGCAAAGTTTACGGGCACGCCACAAACCACCTTCTTACAGCAGACTTCTGGTTGGTTGGCTTCTCTTCTGAATGGTACTGTATTTTAAAGGATCAATGCTGTACTGTATTTTATAGGATCAATTTTTTCTAATCAGATTGTCAAAAAAAAAAAAAATTACCTGAATGGTGTAATTTTCAAGTTATATCTGTCAAGTCGATTGAGCAGTTCACACTTCTAGTTCACTGAGCTCTGTTTCCATATATATTTTTTTTTGCTCAGTGTCTGTGTTTAGGAAACATTTTAAATATAATATACCTTCCAGTATTTGGCCACTCACAGCTAGATTTATCTTTCCGTGCTCAGATTTTGCTACTGTGGTACTTATAAACAGAGACAGTTATAAAGCCATGGCTGAAACTACCAGCTTTCTCCTCTAAAATTAAAAAGTAGGCTCTGGCTCTCATCAGCAGCATGACTTGAGGTAAATTAACTTTCACTTTGGCTTTTGATAGATGTATAATGAACTCTGCATTGTTCAGCTGGAAATCTTGGAGCTATTTTTCATTCCAAATGTCTTCTGAGCAGAACGTTTGACAGGTTATTAAGATTTTAGTATCACTGTGGAAACATTTTTCTAGGCTTCTTGGCTAGGTTCAGGAGAGGTTCACCGCACCTTCTCCATCTCCACACCAGCCTGCTGGTCTCCTAAACCAACTAGTTTTCAAAATGCACTTTTCCTAGATTACAGTGTGTAGGAAATATCTAATAAGCAATGATTTCCAATTCTGGTTCCTTTGCCCTAATCACCAAGCTGCACTGAGCAAGGCTTTCACATCATTTAATTTAACTACTTAAGTGTAGGAAATTTAGCTATTAGTCATTGGGAAAGGACAAGTTTCTCTGAAGGATCACCAAATTACAAATCTGGGAAGATGCTGGCTGCAGAGCAACTCTGGGAGCTCATTTAGAGACCTGGACCCTGCAGCATCCCCCTGCCAGGGTAGGAGCGAGGGCAAGTGGTGGGACAGCAGATGGATGCTGGATGCTCCTGCCTGCAGCTCTCTGGCCTACAAGGAGAGATTTTTATTATCTGAATTACCCAAACCTCTCCTGCACGTGCACCGGTTCCACTAATCTCCCTTTTATAAAGGTTTTGACGATTTGCAATTTTCCAAGCAATTTACAGAACATATTTCAGCTTTCTACTGACAGGATATTGCAGCCAAACATTTTGCTGTTTTTTTGGTGCACTATGCCTTTAGTGCTTAGGTTCTAAAGACAAAGCTTTTCAACTTTGAAATAATGGAAATAGTGAAATATTTGGTGAAGAGAAACTAAAGAAAAGGTAAAAATCTTCATATAACACATTTGAGTAGTTTAAAACCCCAGCCTCCTCACAGTCCATGCATCCATCTACTTCTGCTTCTCCTCCGTTCTTCAGTTTTGGTTACCAACCCAACCTCCTGGTAATTGAAAGTAGGTGAAGGAAGGAATTCCTAGGGAGTGGTGTAGGACAAGGTGAGCCCTAAGGGAGGCAGGGAAGAGATGGGCTGGTGTTGAATAAGAAATGGGCTCCAGAGACAGTTTCCCAGTTTCCAAAGCCTGCACCTGTCAAACAAATTTCAGAGTTCTTCAGAAAGCACAGTCTGATGACACATAATATCACTTTCTTGAGGAATAACAGCAAGACGGATGCCTTTTCCTCTCTCAGTTCTGATATAACTATTTCTTGCTGTCTGAGTCATCTTGTCAGCCTGCTTAACTACGGGGAGGTTTTGTTGGTGTATAATGCCACTGATTCATGTTCTGTATTTCAGAACTTTACGAAAAAGAGGAAAAAGAGATCCAATATTTTTATGAAAAAGACACATTTTGCCAAATTAAAAATTAGCATCAACCACAAAGCTACCACAAAACTAGTGCCAAATACAGACCTTTCTTAGTATCTAAGCTGCAGCCCTAGCCAGCCTTACCTCACTATCTGCCAGTGTTATCATTTTTGAAGTCAGCAGCTTGAATTAAACTGATAGGACTGGGTGTACTGCTCAGCCCCAGGACAGGAACAAGTAAAAAGAATCACATTAAGAAAGTTAACTCTTCATTTCTGTCTTGCAAAATCTTCACTCTGAAAGGCCACATGGAACTTTTTATTCCAGGGTCAGATAATTATTTTTTTTTTATTAGCACTGATAAAATGCCTTCAAGACAGAAGTGATAAAGTAAATTGAATGAGTTACTCATTAGCGTTTGAATATCTTCATAGTTTGAATAATCAAGTTATTAAACAGAAAGTATTTTCAAACAGAGAATATCTCTAAAATTATTCCTGCTCATTTTGTCATTAGTTTTGCCTTCCTGAACTGGAAACAAGAAATACTATTTGCACAAGAAGAAGAACAGGGAAGGTGTCTGAAATCTGAGGATTATCTGAATACATATAACTCGGCCTTCAAACTTTGCCAGCTATGGTGATGAACATTAAACTACAATAGCTTAGCTTTTAACAACACTAATTCCTCTCCCTCTCTCACCAGCAGATCTGCTGTTTGTGCCAGGATACTTAACGGTCAAAATGGATTTTCATCTTTTCTGTTATTTTTTTTTCCCCAACATGCTATAAATCAGCATTTTATGAATGAATAAATCCCATCTGCCAGCTGCTAAAATTCTGTTTCAAGGCTATGATATCTAGGTCATTTTATTTCATGACTCTGGTGTCACCAACAATAAATAAAGTTGTTACTGCAACTAAGGGTATTTTAGTCTTTCTCAAAATGAACTGTTAAAATGAGCTGATAACTGTTTAAACATGTATTCTGCTCTGAGAGCAAGTGGGCAGCTTCCCTTTGCCATCAGCCTTGGCCTGTCTTCTGAGTTGTACACCATTAATTAACCCTGTGATGACCACAGCCCAGCAAGCTTGGGAAAGGAACAAATGGCCAAGTAAGACAAAGATGAACGCTGGCACATTGGAAAGTGCAGTTACAGTGCTTGATTCTGGCTGCCTTTACCAAAGCTCAGAGGACAATATTTCATGAGCCTTGGTATGTCCTAGACCCTCTCTTGGAGTGTCATTCACAAAACACACATACGTTAAAATTTGGATGAGATGAGGTTTTTTATGGCTTGCTGAAGAATACTTTACACACAAGTGAGAAGGGAGATTTCTACTGTATGTAAAAACAAATGTGCACACTTAAGGGCTTCCCCTACAACTGATGAGGTGCATCCTGTGCCAGCCAGAGATGGGCAGGTTATTACAAAGCTTCAGACCTAAGAGAATAGATTTTCTGGAAATTGTGCACATCAGAACATGCATTTATCTCTCTGCCTAATTTACATGTACAGTTATTATTTGTGTGGGCAGCAGCAGTCACTGTGCATGTGGTTGATTAATGAAATGTGTAAAAAAACCCACACAAATTTGGTTGCTATGAATGTTGCACAATCGTAATAATTCTGTGAGTAATTTGTGTCCAAAGCACACTTTCCCCCCATGCAGTGACACCCTTTAGAAGCCAGTTTGAGTACTGGGAATCCATCCCCATCACTTCTAACCTCATGTAATCTTGAGATCAAGACCTCAAAATACAAAAGTACAAAAGTAAAATTCCTTACTAATAATGGCCCTAGTCTTCTGCCATTTTTGGATTCTGGTAAGTGGTCACTGACTATATTACATGTTATGGTAATGAACCATAAGATGATATTTCCATGCTTGTCCTGAGATGGCACAATCTCAGGAGAAAAGGCAGAGATCCATTCTTGGTGCATATGTCCCTCCAAAATTAGAAATTGTCACTGAAATAAATGACACACAATACCTTCTTCACATATCTGTTTTTAATTAAAGTATATTTCAGTTTATAAGGGAGAACAATTTTAAGGGAATCTTTTTACCGTATGGTGATCCCTAATTTGCCTCAAATGTGTTGGATGCAGCGGGATTTATTCCTGATTAGCTGAGGTTGATCACGTATGAAATAACAATTGTGTTATGAAAAATCAGTTGAAATGACCATAGGGGTCTTTTCTTTAATTGATATCAGAGTTATTTAAGAATTCATGGGAATTCTGGCTTTGTCCTAAGACTATGATTGGGGGAAAGAACCACTACCGATTCAGCAACCAGGGATGTTGCAAGTACTCCATGAGTACATGATTGCAGGCAGCTATCGAGTCCCTAAATCAGCTCCCTATCCTTTCCTTATCTGCAGATTGGCAGCAAATACAATAATTATCTTCCTTAAAAAAAATTCTTTTAAATGGACCAACTTGAACTCCTCTTTAGCTTTTTCTACTGTTAAGAGTCAAAAAAAATCTCCAACTTCACAAGTTGGGACTTCACAAGTTGTTCACAACTTCAACTCTATCAAGATAATTTTCAAGACCCAATTAGGAAATTTGTGTTGCAATATAGGTGAATATTAGGTGTCCCCTTTCACTTTTACATACTTTCAATTCTGCCAGCTCTTAATTTGGCATGCTAGTTGATGGCAAATGAATTGACTGCACCATACTGAAGCAGCAAATCACACACACAATGAACATTAATATTTCCAGCATGTAAAATACCCCTTTCGCATCAGTGAAATACATGTTTTATAAATCAAACTGAGAATGCAACCATGATTCGGCACTGTATTAGCAGATTATCAATTACAATTTGTTGCAGTGGCTGCATGCCAGTCCAAAACTCCCCCAGTCCTGGATCACCTTCAGCACCCTTCAGACTTTCATTCTTCTCTGCTGGGTGTTACGTGTAGATTTCCACTCTCTGAATTATATTTTTTTAAACACTGGGGATTTAATCTTATACTAGTGTCGGAGTTGGTGGTGGATACTATAAGTACCAGAGAGGCTACAAAGCCCTTACTTGCTCTGGTAAATCCAGACCTGAGAATTGGACAGGATTAAGGACCATTAGATTACATGGAACTCACTGCAGTCATTGCATAAACTCTTGATAATATGAGAAGTTTTTATGTTAGGGTGTAAATAATCCTAAACCAGATCTGAGCACATCAGTGTTTTACGAGCGAAGAAGGAGAACAGAGACATGTGGAAACAGGACTGAGCTGTGAGTGGATAAAGCAGTGTTGCCCTTCAGCTTTCCTGCAGTTGTTATTTCTTTTGGTGACTATCAATAAAACTTTACTTTAGCAGTAACTCACAGGACACGAAACTGGTAGGAAATTAGATTCTCTGATATCTTGATATTTGCTGCTGCAATATTATATGAAAGGTTAGTTGGTACCTGAGCCTCTAGTCCTATACGTTGGGTCGTTGTGAGGAGACCTCATGTGGCCGCAGAGGCAGTTTTACCATCAGGGCATTGCTTACTACCTGACACATTAATTCCATGGTATTTGCAATGACCCTGGGAGCCTTAATATTTCAGCAGACCTATTGGAAAGAAATTACTTTTTCAAAAGCTCAGTTCAATGGCACTTGCCGGACGAAGCAGAAGGTCCCTGCAGGACAGGTGGCATTTTAAGACTTCCAGTTCACATTTCATAGCATAAAGATCATCCTCTTACTTGCCAGACACGGCAATACTTAGGAGCTAACACAGCTAAATACTTCTTTGCATACTACTGTATTTCTTAGAGGACAAGGTTTTCGGTTTTGAAACCTTTTTTTTTTAATTTGCATTTCAAAGTAGCTATAAAATATGAATTCCAGAGCAAAGCATTAGCATAAAGCCATTCAGTATTAAATATTCTGTCAAAAGTGCCAGGAAAAATTCCACAACTATTGCATTTCCATCTGGCAACATCTTCCTACCCTGAATATTTGCATAAAATATTTCGGCAATAAAGAAAAATTATGAAACATAAACTCTTTATATTATTTCCAACTAGATAACTTCTTCACAATTGTATAAGTCAAGGAACCCTGCTATTGTATTACTAAAAAGTAATTCCCTCTTTTTCAACTATTTCAGAACAATTTCATAAAGCCCTCCCTACTCTATCTTTCATTTAAATGTCTAGGTAGATTTTTAAATTTAGGATTTCTGGATTTTAAACCAATAAGAAGTCACTGAAGAGAAGCTGAACAAGGTGCTTCTGCTCACTGCTGTTTGTAAGTTAGTGCACAGCATCATTCCCCCCTAAGTTAGGATCAGATCTTTGATCAAGCAGGGAGGTAAAGTTGGACACTGAGCTAAATTCTGCATCGCGGCTGTGGTGAGGCTCCTAGGGAGAGTGGGTGAGCAGAGCAGCATGCAGTTGATGCTCATTTGTCATCGTGGCTTTCACATGGATTTGGATACATCTGTGGAACCCTCCTCCACACGTAATAAATCGTTTTGCAAAGATGTATTGAAGACGTATTGCTGAAAGGAAGTGGGTCCTCCAGGTATTTAAGTATTGAAAGTCTTGACCCAACATTTCACAGAGAGAAGACTGTTTAGCTGTTTGCCACCATCTATTAGAACTTAATAATTTATAAAATATATCACCTTATTGCACTCTGCAATAACTCTGTAGCTCAGTACTGATATGGGTGTGATGTTTGTAATGGTGCGCATGAAACCTACATTAAAACAAGGTTAAATAACTTAGGCGTGCTATTTTTTCTTTCCACATCACTTCACCATCTGCAGATATTATTCACACCAGTTTTCTGTTTAGAGCATAATTCAGCAAAAAGATCGTGTGTGCATTTCAGTTGCAGAAGCAAGGAAGTGTAATGCAAAGCATATTTTCTGTCTTTGACATGCACCTTTACCTAATCTTTTCCATGGTTACATGCCAGCCTTTTAAGAAAAGGAGGAAGAAAATGCAAAAACCCAGTGTGTTTGTGTTTTGCACACATCCATTCAAGTTATATGGAACAGTCAAACATCTTGGTCATGCGATTGTAAAAAAAATCTGTGTTATAAATACTTACATTAAAATATAGCTACATTTCCCAATCATTTACATCAAGGTTAATTCTCAAAAACTTTTCATGCTTTAAATGAAGTTCAACAGAAATTAAACTTAGCTCAGACACAAGCTGTTAGTTAACCAAGTAAATAAACAAGCACCCTGCGACACACTCCCCTGTTCCTTACTGGGTGTACCCTGGTTAACACCAAGCGCCTGAACTCAGAATAAGGTGACAGTCTAGGGCTGCAGGTGACAGCAGCTGTTTAAAACATACAGAAAGAATGAAAGAACCAACCCAATCTACAGCTCTGCAGCAAAACCACTGGGGGAATTAGAAACACAGTTTGTCCCTACTGATTTTGCTGTTCAGTGACACTAAACTACACCTTACACAGCTAAAATACCAGCTCTAATAGAAACTTTATACTCCAATTCTTTTTTAGTCCTAATTAAGGAGGGAAAAGAACAACAATAGCTTATGATAAAAATGACTTTTAACTCAACCGCATAGAGAGTCTAGACTTGCACAAAATAATTATAAAAAAAAAAATCCTTCTTTGAAGAGCCACAGTTTGAGAACAAACTAAGATGCACGGGCTGAAATAAACCTGCCCAGATGTCATTCATTGCGGCATGTTTTAAGCAAGTGCTTTCTACAACCCTACCTCTCTTTTAATATAGCCTTATACTTATGTTGATGTAATAAAGCCTTCTTTAGAGTGAGGCTCATGTTTCCAGAAATAGATTCCACAAATTCTCAGGACCTTTTACAATGTTGGCATCAACCATTCAAGCACACAAGAATTACTCTGTACAGCAAAGGCTTAAGACAAATGACAGTGATGCTGTAGAAGACTCAAATAATGTCCTTCAGTAGTGTTGGAAAATATATTCATTGAAAACCAGTGGGGCTGTCATTCTTTTTTCATAGTGAGAGGGATTCAGTAACAGCCTCCTATTTCTTTGGCATGATTATACAGAATACTATGTTGTGCATGCCCTCGAATACACAAAATAATGCCTTTCTGTTTAAGACAGTGAGGTCTAAAACAGAGGCATGGCAGAAATATATTCCCAAAGACATGGACAGTTGAAAGGAGACATCTGTAACACATACAATGTCGAGGAGCAAAGGTCTAGGCTTATGCTAAAGGCTCTGAATGACACTTAGTATGAACATCTAGAATTAAAATATCTCTGCATTGATAAAATGAGAATGTTCTGTATCTTCTGGATCATTAAATCTCCTCCTGGAAGGTGAGTTAAGAAACTTTAGGATATTTTTACAGCATAGAGTTGGGTTTAGGGATGGTCTTTCAGTTCATATTTACAGGAGATTGGTGCCCTCACAAATCTTTCTCCGGGAGGGAGCAAGAATCTCTCCTAAAAGGTCATGATTCATGCACAAAGTACCAGTTGCCTGATTCCCTTTCATTTGGGTTAAGGATCAGCAAGCGATCTGTTTAATTAGAAGAGAATGAAGGAGGTCCTGCAGATATACTTAACAACTAAGTATACCAGGATTAAACATGTTGAATGGAAATAGAGAATTGGAAAACACAAACTGGGATTTGTATGTGCAAAACCTAAGCTCTTCTGAGCCTCACTGATTCTTACCATGCTGTCTTAGAGAAGATTTATGTCTCAATCAAGTGGGTTTGGTTTTCATCACAGAAACAGAGAAAGATCAGAGGGGAAAGGGCAGACAGATGTCCAAAACTGTCCAACAACAACTAATGTAGCTCTACCTCATGAAGTGGATATTAAAATTTTTTAAGAAGAAAATATGGAAAATATCTTACCATCAGGAAGAGAGGCATCAAAGTGGGCTTGGAGCGGGTAGGAAGCCACACCAGGATTTCCCATTGCTGTTTACAGAGTTTTGCTATTCTTTGGTAAAGCTGATCATCATTTTAATTGCTTGGCATGCCAACGAATACAGCACTGGACTAAAACCACTAAATTCTCCACAGCACCTCCATGTTGCTTTTCAGTTTCCTCTGAGGTAGGAAGTCTGTTTCTGAAGTTTGGCTTCCAGAGTTAATGTTTGGGTTTTCATTCCAAGTTTGCAAAATTAAACACAAGAGAATATAAATCACAAACACTCTGCTCAGGAATGTGCGCAGCAAGTTTTTACAGGCTAGAGTAAACAGCACTGCAGTGTAGGGAAATAGCATGTAGTTAGCATGTAAAATATTATGACAAGCTAATCTATTTATATAACATCATTGCACATACTTTGCATAAAAATAAAATTACTGGGAAGGATTTTATTCCTGCATGTAAAACCTTTTCTTCCTTTCCATCCCCATTTCCCCTCTTTAGAACAAGATGCTCCTTTTGTTCCTCACAAAACCAGTAATATTTTATCCACCAGACAGTACAATATCTAAGACTTCTGGACACTGTCATAATCAAATAGAATAATAATATGATATTCTTCTTAGCTCCTCAGAGCACCAAATTCATTTTGCTATTTTGAAAATGGTTTGAAAGCATCTTAACTACATCTTTATTGGAACAACATAAATGTCTTGAAAGCTATCTTGGTGCAAATGTATCAAGAATAATCTTGAAATTCCTTGTTATACCTTGTACCTGAAAATCTATTTGAAACATATTCCACTGTATTGAATTTCTGTCTGAAACAGCTGATTTAGGCAGCTGATAGAGTATGGCAGGTGCCCCATTCATTGCGTTATCATTTTATACTGTCTGTCCATAAAGGCCCCAAGAGAAGGATGTACTGTCTGTCCATGAAAAATAATCCACTGCCTGTGGCTTATGGGAACAGCAATAGAATTTTAAATACCTTGGAAAGACCAAAGCTTGACCATTTACATTATTCTAGCAGCATTTTTCTAGCTGAATGGCCATATTCAATCTCACAATGAGAGGAGTAATGCAATTAAACCAGCTCCACAATGAGGAACTGGAAACATGGGTTTTAGTTTAAAAAACAAAAGCTTCTAAATTTTAAAATAATGAAGCAACATGACTGTTCCATGCGATGTGAAGAATGCATTATTAGACACAGCAGTAAAATGTCAAATATAATATACTACAGCAATGTTGTACAGTTCACCTATGCCTCTTTTGATACCCTGTACTCCTGTATTTCTTGATGTTAACTGCTCATTTTTGCTCCCATCAACAAATTGCCCACTGTCAAATGGGAAGAAAAATGTTTAATTAAATGTCCTCTAATAAGGAGCAATTAGAGCAACCCAAGCATGCCCTATGTAAGGCTGAGAGCTGTCATGGTTAACTCGGCAGGCAGCAGAGCTCACTCCAAATGGGGTGGGATGAAAACAAAAGAGTAAGATGTCAAAAAGAGTAAAACCATCCCAAATGGGTAAAATAAAGTCTAAGACTCAGAAACCACCGCTGAAGAAAAGTTCAAACCACAGTCAGGTGGGACAAGGATACAACTGGCATATTGGCAAAGTTCTGGCCATAGCTCAGCTAGCTCCTCAGGGAGGAAACCCCCAGGGGTTTGTGCTGTCAGTCTGAGCGCAGTTTTAGGTAACCTGGCAACGATAAACAAAACACTAGTGTATAGAAGACCAGCAGGTGAGAACAAGGAAATGGGAAACTCCTCCAAATTTGCCTGTTACATGGGTAGAACAGTGGAAGTCTTAGGATACCAAGTAGAGGAGACTCATAATGGCTGATACCTTAGAGGCAAGGGAAAAAGAGTCATAAAAGGAGAAAAATGAAGACATTTAATCTCCCTTCATGATATAAGCTGTTCCCACTGCATGCTCAGTAAGCACCTGTTTGTAGGCTTCCCTATATAGAAAAAGCATAAGAAGAAATGGACAAAAGCAATTAGTAACACCACAAAAAAACCCAAGGACAAATAAAGTTTAAAAGAAGAGCAGTTATCTCTGCAAAGGGAAAAAAAATAGAACCCCATGGGACCTGTTGTTATTGCAGCCATGGTTTAGACAAAGTTGACTATAATATATAATTTATATATATTTATGTATTGCCATAAAAAATAGGTTCTTTGGAGACCCCAACCCCACTCTAGATATGAAAGTATTTTCAAATACTTTTACCCAGGGAAAAGCAGCAATCTTCCCTCAGTTCCAAGCACTGATGAAATGGGCTTCATATGCAGGAGACAACTAAGTGATACAATCAAACAAATCGTGGAAGTAATTCATGATACAGAATAAAAACAAAGGTCTGCTGCTATCCTTGGGTCTCCTGAAAGCCTTTGAAAAAGCAGGTTGGCCTTGTTAGGAAGCACTCTTATCAGAGATGAGGTATGGAGAAATATAAAGACCTAAATAAATCTAAATGAATCTCCATTTAGTAAAATAAAAGTTCAGACACACTCCAAAAGATTTCAGCTACAGGGGCCAAAAATGAAAAGTTGTTCATTCTATGTTGTTCTTTTTAAATGAAGTCTGGGAACAGTCAGTTCAATGCAACCAATCCAAAAAAGCCTAGAATGAATTATTTTCATAAATAAACAAAACAAACCCACGTAATTATCTCTGGATAGTGGAATGTTACCAGCTATCTTGTCATCTAGCCTATTTTTGAAGAAATTCTCTAAGTTCAAGGCCATAATATCCATTATGCTACATCCACTCAAGAACCCATTACTAGAAAGAGATGTAGGAGCTTAGGTGCTCCAAACAAATGAGATCGTTGGGAGCAAAACTTCTTCAGCTACAGAGAGTCAACTTCTTTCTGTTACTTCAAGATGGAGAATTCCCCCACCTGCTTTCCCTTCTGTGCAAAAAATTCCCCAGGGGCTGCCACATCCCTCACGGAGCCCACGTGCCTGGGGCTGCCCCCCTGGCTTCCACGTCAGGCAGCTGCATCATACATAGGTTATATGTGTGGTCCGAGAGCTGGGCAAGGTTGTGCTTGATTTATGCTACTTAAACCCACATCATCGATGACAACGTATCCATGACTAGTGTTACCCAACATGGGAAATTAGGTGATAATTTCATCTCCAATATTCACAGCATCACTTCTCAAACAAACAATGATAAAACGCATCAGAAAATTGTGTTTTTATCCATTTAAGTGAAAAGAAAGATTAACTCGGGGAAGGATCACTCACAAAACTATTACCATTAGCACCTAGTTGTGCAAGAATTCATTTTGGAAACAATTCTCTCCTGCCTGTTAGTGTCATGGAAAAATAATATATGATCATTTTTAATAGAAAAACTGACAGGCATTCTGCATCAAGCTGATTTCATAAAGTAGTTTGTTCTTGGAATCTGACCAAAGGAAAAAATGGATAGATAACATGAAGAGGTCAAGCAACCAAATAGTAATTTACACTTAACAAATCCAAGCTATGACTAACATTTGGTAATTCCTTTACAGAAGGCTCATGTATCATCTTAATGTTAAAATGAAGATCTTTGCAAAAGTACTCCGGGCTTCTAAGGTGCTGTTCATAGAAAGTCAGTTTGGGTTTAGCCCTGCTGAGCTGGGGACAGCTGATCACATCAGCTCCCTGGTTCTGCCGCTGTGTGTGGAGTTCATCCTGTTTATTGAGGCGTGGTGCTGGAGGGATGCTGAGCTGCCAGGCAGCAGGCAGACCAGCCCATGTGGTCTGGGCTCACCTTCACCGTACATAGAGCAGATGGGAAATGAATCAGTAACAACAAGACACTTCTCTGCTGTTCCAGTTTGGGCTCTTTGCTAAAATTACAATAGTTTTTTTTTTCTTTTTTCTTTTTTTCCCATTCTGAAATAATCCACTACTTTGAGAGAAATTGCCTGAGAAAATAGGGACTTTTGCCTTAAACACATTCCTTTGGCAGAAGCGTTCAGCACATTCTCCCTCCTAAAATGTCATATACATCTTACTAATGAACTTTAGCTGACCCTAAGAAGTCATTTCACAGGCGTAAGCAGTCAAGCTGGCTCAAAACATGTAGTTATCGAAATAAATTTAGAATCTCCCAAAGACCAGGCACAAGGGTTTTTATTTGGTTACTTAAATTCATAGCAGTGAGAGAAATAGCTAAAATAGTTAGTATCTATTCATGTAAAAATACACTTTTACAGTATATTTAATCTAAAAAATTATTTTATGTGCAGAAATAAATACTTTCTGCTTTGGGAGGATATAAACTGAATCTATTTGGAAAAATACAGTGCTCTCTAACAGACACCACTAAAGTGATACTGCCACTTTTCAGTGTCGATATAGCCACTAATATAATTTAATGAATCTGTCTCTGGCTCCTTCAGTACGGTTTTCCCTACATACTAATGAGTTTCTATTACACGTATTTTATATATTTAATTCCTTCTGGTGCTACAAATCATGACTGTGTTGTCTGTTACTTCAATTTCCTTCATTTTTTTCATCTTTTTTGGTAACATCAGAATATAATCAATTCCAGTGAGTCAAGTTAATTGCTTCAGGGAAAACCTGTGGTTGGAAACCTCTTGGTCTCAAATAACCTAGAGTTGGAGACACACCACCACATACTCTTCCCACACAACTGATAGATGGAAAAATTAACCAGCAACAGCAGTTGCTGGAAAGAAAACAATTCTGCAATCTTATCTTCTCTATAGTAATTTGTAGCCATCACTAGAGGAATACCATAACAGACCCCATGCACGAGATAAGCAGTTGTGGCCAAGGGGGTTGTAGGGATAAACAGATATGTTACCTGGAAGATGCTGCCGGGACAGAGCAAACCACAGAGAACCTCTGCTCAGCTTTTGGTTTTTCCTCTCTCCCCCATTCCAAAGCCATTCTCACTTTCTGCACTGCTCAAATATTTGTGTCTATAAATCTGCTTATTTGACCTCTGTTTTTTACAGCACTGACTCCATACACAAGGAGGGACGGATCTCTATATTTTTAATTTTCCAAGGCCTGCTCTTCCCCAACATGTCCTAGGAGCCAGGATTAGCATGCTCTGCTGTATTCTCTCTTCATCCACACTCAGATCTCAAACTGTGACTGATACACAAATCTAGGATCTCAGTCTCATTATTAAGTACATATTTTAGCCGCATGTCCTAAACAGCAGGAAAAGACCTGGTCTTTTCAGGTTTAAAAGAAAAAAATCTGACCATTTTCAACAGGAGAAGGATCAGTCCTCAAAGAGGCTGCAAATACCATTATCAAGACTCTCTGTCCCCTGAGCATACAGCTTTAGTCAGTGCTCATGGTGTGCTACCTCAGCTGCCAGCACATAAGCCTGTTGGAAAATAAGTGTAGAACAATGCACACTCCCAATCCAACTCTAGCTCTGCTCTATACGAGAAGAAAAACATAGAGAAGTTAAAAACCAGATGTATAGAACGTCTTATAAAATAGTAAAATGTGATTCTGGGGGACGTTCCTCAGACGCAGGCAAGTCTGGATGTTCAAGATATTGCCATGGGGCTGGAGAGAAACCCTCCAAGAACTTCTTGTAAAGATCTTATTCCACTTTGCACTCACCTACTTGATTAACCATTAAATGTCTTCATTACTATTATCTTCATTTTTGGGGCCTGGCTTTGTTGGGTTTGGAGTTTCCTTGCCATGGAAAAAAATGAGATATTGTAGATAATTTTTTTTAATCTAATTCTTTGTCTTAGAAAACATTTCTGAAGTAGTCAGCTTAATTTTCTGAAGTGGAAGTTCTAAAATATATCCATTACTCCTAAAATATATCCATTACTCTTAAGAGCTACCAAACAGGGTAATCCTATTATAAGCCATCGCACCAAAGCCAGCCCTGTTCCAGAAGTATAACGAGATTGTTTTCAGTTCCCTCAAGCAACAGTTCTCTCCATGCTGAATATTCCCAACTGAGATAATTTTTTAATCAATTTTGCTGCTACTAAACTGCAATGTATCAAATTGACTAACCACATTGATAGTCAACATTCAATATACATAACACACAAAACCCAAACCTATTGGTGTTCTGCTACCACCAACAGAAAGGAACTGAGAGGACCCTTTTGTATCCCAGCATTTAAGAGCCCTGTGGGACACTACTGGTAAAAAAGTTAAACATAGTATGGATTATTAATTATTAATGGATTATTCTGTGTATTTACATGTATATACACAAATCCACTGCAACAACTATTTCTACATAAAACCTCAGTACAAGAGATAAATGTCACACTAGGCCAGAAGTTTTGTGTGTTATCTACTTATGCTTAGAGCTGAAATTATCTGAAGCAAATGAAAGAAACTGAAAATAACATTTGTTTCCACATCCACATAATTTCAAATGTTATCTTATAGCCCACACCAGCAGTAATGTTTCTCAGAAAATCATCAAATATTTGATTACTAATTAAGCCCTTTTCATCCCAACGCTGGACCTGTCTTTCTCATCTTTAATTATGTTTTCACTACATTATTCAAGAGCCAACACAAAGATTTGCATGTCTGCATTATAGAGAAATCATATTGTAAATATCTCTCAGACAGCTCCCTCTTCCCTTCGCTGTTCTTAGATTTATGAAGCCAGACAGGGAAAAGAGAGTGTTCCTCATACCAATGCTCCACTTTCTTTTAGGTGTAGCTTTGTTAGGATTGTCATATCTTAAATAATTTGGTAGCCCCTTCCCCTCAGCTGCTTCTCCTCACTCCTACAGGAGGTCACACCTGAGGAAAGTCACCGACATCAGCATAAGCACAGCCAGCACTTGTAGGTATTCAAACCTATAAACACACAACAGCTGCAAATAGGTGCTGTTCTACTTTTAGAACCAAAATCTTAATGCATCACTGAGCAAAATGAATGCAGCTTGGAAGGCAACACAGAGGGGAGGAAGAACAGCAAAGCAAACAGGGCTTTTGGTGGCAGAGGTAGTTCAACACTTGGTTTGTTCCCAACTGGATCTGTTCTTTCTATCTTACAACCTTCATATTATATAAAATCTGCTCTTGTTTCATAAACCTCTTATATTTGGATTCATTTGGCTATGAGGGCTATACTAATCCATTCCAGGCAATCAGAAGTAATAATAGTTCTTCCACTGACATTCCAGAGCAAAACGATGAGGTTTTCTGGCACAGGACTCATTATTGTGCTAGAGAGTGCTTTGGTTTGCAAATACATAATGTGTTATTATCATTAAGAACATTAATACACGTATCACCATTAACGTCTTTGAGATTCTTTGTAATAATGAGTCACAGATTCATAAGCAGTGAATCAAGTCACACTTTCTGTTTGGCACTGGACCTCATTGTGCTAATCATCACAAATTTTATTAGCTGGTGAAATTCCACCTAAACAAACCACCACCCTCCTGCTAATACTGCCTGGTTACTGCCAGAGGTAAAAATCTATTTTACAATCCCAGCTCATACTGTTTACTACCTTAATCCACGTCTGTTTAAAGCTACACAGGATCACTGGTGCATGGTCAAACAACTCCTGCTAACATTCTAATATTTACTCTCGGTAAACAGACTAGCCATAGAGAACAGCAAGGAAAATAACACTTAAGCTTGAATGAGGGCAAAGAAACAGTACTTAGTATTACTAATTCATTACAAAAACACAATTACAATTCCTACTCTACTTTTCTGAAGAATACTATTTTTCTCAAACACATCCCTCCCACCAGAGCTGCCTTAGGCTGAGTGTCAGACAAGGCAGGAATTCTATTTGGAAACTTAGACCTATTTTTTTGTTACCTAAATGTGGAACTCTAATTTTACCAATGTATTTTTTTTAATGCATTACAGTGTACTCTTATTTAAGTAGGACATAAGGGCAGGATTAATGTGCAGTGCTGAAGCAGATGGAACTGAGGAACAGAACAGAAAAAGCAGAAAAAAAAACAGAATTAAGGGGAAATAATTGGATGAGGGTTGTCATTTCAACCGATAGAGATAACGTGCAGTAGCAGGACTATTTATTGTACCTATGCTGTACTCAAATTAGGGCAGAAAACATTTGTAGCTTCACACAGAGGGAAGGTATGAGCAGGGAGTTACTGTAGGTATG
The DNA here is from genome assembly GCA_013398155.1 of Pedionomus torquatus. Lineage (NCBI taxonomy): Eukaryota > Metazoa > Chordata > Aves > Charadriiformes > Pedionomidae > Pedionomus > Pedionomus torquatus. The sequence continues at coordinate 191,725 of VZRU01011951.1, read as the reverse complement.
CAGCAAGCAGAAGGGGAGGTAGGAAATAACATAAAAGGAGAAAAAAGTAGGGGGTGGAGGAATGCAAAAGTACTGTTGTGAAGGAAAAATAGTTTCTTTCTATCAGTGCAGAGAAATGCCCCAAAGACTAGATTTTAACTTGGCCTCTTTCCTAGGTGCACCATTTTCAGCCAGCCATTAGAGGTTAACTTCTGTGTGTCCAAAGGAAACCAAGCTCAGGGATGGACACTGATCTGACCTAGTAAAAACTAAACATCTCCATGTTTTGTGTCATTATGTCACAACTCCTGCACGAAATCAGCAATTATAGTTCAGGATGGCACTAAGATGCAAATTACCACGGCTACAGATTTACTGGATAGCTGAAGGAGTTAGTGCTGGAGGTGCAAGGAAAGCAAACCCTACCCTTGTTTGTATACCATGTGTTTTGGTCAGGAAAACACTCTTGATGGCATCAGATTGCCTTCTACCACTTCCCCTTTTTATACCATCATTTTAACTAGAGCATGTTGCAAAATCCTTTGAGATACGATATAGCAAGAAGCATGAAATTCTCATAGCTGTAAGACACAGACATTTTTTTAGCCTCCAAAATGAGTGAAATGAACACTCATACAATGTCACAGAGGGGGACAGTCTGCCTACAAGCCAGAGGATCTAAGGTCCATCAGAATGTTTAGGGTGGAGAAACCATGATTGCAAGTCCACCCACTTGAATCCTGAAGGCAGTATTTTGATTGAAGGCAGGTTTCATTTGGAAATGTCATATTGAAAATTATGTCGAACAGGATGATGTATGACTTTCCATTACACTGAGAAAATGGGATGAATTAATGGACTGGAAGAATCTCTTCAATCTTGTATGTTGAAGTTCATATATATTTTAAATAAAGCTTTGATGATAATGCAAAAAATCCCAGTGCCCAGCCCCAGATACAGGCCCTGGAGCACTGGGCTCCATCCACTTTAAGTCAAGACAAGTTTTAAACCTGCCATTATGGAGCCTAGGTTTTACCCTAGAACTTTTCCTTGTTTCTAAATAGCACTGCATTGCAGTATACAAAGCCAAGATCACTTCAGCTAGAAGTGACAAGATTTATAAATATATGATGTTAGAAAGCATTCAG